>OY992896.1:9982800-10455300 GCA_963921405.1 Cepaea hortensis
TCTTTTTAATACAAGACAAAAGTTATATTAGTCCAATGAGAATGCCAGAGAAGTGGGGAGTCCCCCAACAGGCAAACACTAACTGAAAACCCTGACACTGCGAGCAAACACAGAACACCTCCTGGCTATTCGAATTTACGAGATCTTCAAGTGCCCTAACGCCATCCCCTTTTACCGAACCACACTGAGAGGACAGAAAAAAACCTCCCATTAATGAACTGAGATACTACGCTTATGATTAAATTAAACCCAGAAGGTGTTTGTCCTCTCTGTAGAGTTTGTTCAACGGAGTGAAGAAGTGGGCCATCAGTGTTTGTCCTTTCCATCGCAGCTATGGAGAACGGGATCTGAGGTTGGTTGGCAGGGCATCAAGTTCCCGCCGGCACGGACTTCGAATCCTTTCACTTGGGTGTGCTGGACAATCAGAAGCACTTCTTTTAGATTACTTCTGCTTTAAAGCCAGGATTCGTGTCCATGTTTAACTCTGGCTTATCCATCTCTCTTTTGAGTTAAGTTGAGTGAGTTGAGTTGAGTTGAGTTAACAACTAACATAACAGCACCTGGGACACTCTCAGGCGTGCCTCCCGCCTTTAATCCTTTATTATGTCTTTATCTTTATACGGGAGGTTGTTTGTTCTTGTTGCTTTTCTTCTATTATTTGAAAAAAATAAACGCCACCTAGAGCTGAGCGGAGTTGAGTTGAGTTGAGTTGAATTGAGTCACGAACCTACATCACAGCACTCGGGACATTCTAATATGTACTCCATGCTCATCTGCAACAGCCAGCGAAGAGTCCCAATACTAATGGTACCAGCTGCAGCTTGACAATGCGTTCGTCTGTACTTTCATTGAGTACTGAGTGTCGGCTGGAACCTCTAGCCCAGTGGTTCTCAACCTTTTTTGGTCCGTTCCCCCCTTCACCATATTTTTAGGACGTCATTCACCCCCACCCCCCTCACCATATTTTTAGGACATCATTCCCCCCTTACCATATTTTTAGAACGTAAATCCCCCCTTTTTATATTTCCTCCCTAAAAATTTCCCCCTGCCCCTACACAGTATACGTAATAATTGAAGCTAAATTTAATAGCACATACTAAAACAAGTCTAGACATGTACATAAAATGTGATTTGCGGATCTACTTACGTTATAAAATGAATTTCAGAAGGGTGATGCGTACAGGCAAAGTCATAATAGAAAAAGATCAGATTCTACATGTATGGACAGATTATGTGAAAGACCTGTATAATGATAACAGAGAGGAACAGTATGCTATTAGATTTAATAATGAAGGACCAGTAATTTTAAAGATGGAGGTTCAAAATGTTCTTAAGCATATGAAAGCTGGCAAGGCCCCCGGTGCAGATAACATCACAACAGAAATGATTAGAGCTCTAGAAGAATTTGGACTAGAGCAAGTCATTAGACTGCTGAACACATTATATGATACTGGAGATATACCTTCTGAATTATATAATTCTGTATTTATTGCAATCCCAAAGAAATCATGAGCCTTAGAATGTGATCAACATAGAACAATTAGTATAATGAGTCACATCACAAAGATTTTGTTACGAATTATCATGCAAAGAGTGAGGAAGAAAATACAACCTGAAATAGGGGAAGAACAATGTGGTTTTGTAGAAGGAAAGGGTACAGTAAATGCTGTGTATATGCTGCGAACAGTTATTGAACGTGCTTTAGAAGTAAACAAGGATATACATCTTTGCTTTATTGACTACACAAAGGCTTTTGATAGAGTTAGACATGTCAACATTGTGGATATGCTTGCAGATCTACAAATTGATGGGAAAGACATTAGACTTATAAAAAACATATATTGGAAACAACAAGCTGCCATAAGGATTGATAATGAAGTAGGACAATACCAACCTATTAAGAGAGGTGTTAGGCAGGGATGTGTAATGTCTCCAGATCTTTTTTCCCTATACAGTGAAAATATTTTCAGAAATGTAGAAGACCTAAATGGAATCAGCATTGGAGGACGAAACATAAATAACATTAGATATGCAGATGATACAGTATTGATTGCAGACAATGCACAGGATCTGCAACAATTAGTAGACGCTGTGGTTGTACACAGTGAGCAGCTGGGGTTGGAATTAAATTGTAGGAAGACACAGGTTATGGTCGTCACTAGGAAGAACGAAGTACCACAATGTAATATACAAGTAAATGGGAATATTCTTCAACAAGTGAATCGGTTCAATTATCTCGGAACAGTCATAACATCTGATGGCAGATGCCTTGAAGAGATCAGAACAAGAATCGCCATTGCGAAAGTAGCCTTTAGCAAGATGAAAAACATTCTGACCAATAAAATGATGTCAATTGAAACGAGAAAAAGAGTGTTGAGGGGATACATAGAGCCTGTTCTTTTGTATGGATGTGAAACTTGGACAATGTGCAGTCAAGCAGAAAAACATCTGATGGCTGCAGAAATGTGGTTTCTGAGGAAAATGCAAAGAATACCATGGACAGACAGAAAAACCAATGAACAAGTACTACAAGAGACAAATGAAAATCGTAGATTGATTAGAGAAATTAGACGTAGACAGTCAAAATTTTTTGGACATGTTATGAGAAGAAATGGACTGGAGAACTTAGTGACAGCTGGCAAGATCGAAGGGAACAGACCAAGAGGAAGACCGAGAGGAAAATACCTGGATGGCTTGGCCACATGGCATGGACGAGACAGGAACACTGAGCTGATCCACGACACTGGTGATCGAGTGAAATGGCGAATCATGACCGCCCACGCTTTCCGGCATGGCACATGATTGATTGATTGATGCGTACAGAAGCGTAAAGTATGAAAGGAAAACAAGATCAAGTAATTGGTTCTTGTATTAACGCGATCTTAAAATAATCTTCATTCCCCCCCCCCCCGGAAACCCCAAAATTCCCCCCTGGGGGGGGGGAATTCCCCACCGGTTGAGAACCACTGCTCTAGCCACTACCTACTACACCATTTTATCATGCTTGTGGTGACTGATCTGTTCTTCCACACTACACACATGGTCCCAATAGGACCTGAACACGTATGGCATCTCAATACAAGAGGAGAATGTTGAGAATATCGTGGACAGAGAAGAATGTTGAGAATGACATGAACAGAGACGAATGTTGAGAATATCGTGGACAGAGAAGAATGTTGAGAATATCGTGGACAGAGAAGAATGTTGAGAATATTGTGAACAGAGAAGAATGTTGAGAATATCGTGGACAGAGAAGATTGTTGAGAATATCGTGGACAGAGAAGAATGATGAGAATATCATGAACAGAGAAGAATGTTGAGAATATCGTGGACAGAGAAGAATATTGAGAATATTGTGAACAGAGAAGAATATTGAGAATATTGTGAACAGAGAAGAATATTGAGAATATCGTGAACAGAGAAGAATATTGCGAATATCGTGAACAGAGAAGAATATTGAGAATATTGTGAACAGAGAAGAATATTGAGAATATTGTGAACAGAGAAGAATGTTGAGAATATTGTGGACAGAGAAGAATGTTGAGAATATCGTGAACAGAGACGAACGTTGCGAATATCGTGGACAGAGAAGAATGTTGAGAATATCGTGAACAGAGAAGAACGTTGAGAATATCGTGAACAGAGAAGAATGTTGAGAATATTGTGGACAGAGAAGAATGTTGAGAATATCGTGAACAGAGAAGAACGTTGAGAATATCGTGGACAGAGAAGAATGTTGAGAATATTGTGGACAGAGAAGAATGTTGAGAATATTGTGGACAGAGAAGAATGTTGAGAATATCGTGGACAGAGAAGAATGTTGAGAATATTGTGGACAGAGAAGAATGTTGAGAATATCGTGGACAGAGAAGAATGTTGAGAATATCGTGGACAGAGAAGAATGTTAAGAATATCGTGAACAGAGAAGAAAGCTAATGTTGAGAATATCGTGAACAGAGAGGAATGTTGAGAATATCGTAAACAGAGAAGAATGTTGAGAATATCGTGGACAGAGAAGAATGTTGAGAATATCGTGGACAGAGAAGAATGTTGAGAATATTGTGGACAGAGAAGAATGTTGAGAATATTGTGGACAGAGAAGAATGTTGAGAATATCGTGGACAGAGAAGAATGTTGAGAATATTGTGGGCAGAGAAGAATGTTGAGAATATCGTGGACAGAGAAGAATGTTGAGAATATCGTGGACAGAGAAGAATGTTGAGAATATCATGAACAGAGAAGAATGTTGAGAATATCGTGGACAGAGAAGAATGTTGAGAATATCGTAAACAGAGAAGAATATTGAGAATATTGTGAACAGAGAAGAATATTGAGAATATTGTGAACAGAGAAGAATATTGAGAATATTGTGAACAGAGAAGAATATTGAGAATATCGTGAACAGAGAAGAATATTGCGAATATCGTGAACAGAGAAGAATATTGAGAATATTGTGAACAGAGAAGAATATTGAGAATATTGTGAACAGAGAAGAATGTTGAGAATATTGTGGACAGAGAAGAATGTTGAGAATATCGTGAACAGAGAAGAACGTTGAGAATATTGTGGACAGAGAAGAATGTTGAGAATATCGTGAACAGAGAAGAACGTTGAGAATATCGTGAACAGAGAAGAATGTTGTGAATATTGTGGACAGAGAAGAATGTTGAGAATATCGTGAACAGAGAAGAACGTTGAGAATATCGTGGACAGAGAAGAATGTTGAGAATATTGTGGACAGAGAAGAATGTTGAGAATATTGTGGGCAGAGAAGAATGTTGAGAATATCGTGGACAGAGAAGAATGTTGAGAATATTGTGGACAGAGAAGAATGTTGAGAATATCGTGGACAGAGAAGAATGTTGAGAATATCGTGGACAGAGAAGAATGTTGAGATTATCGTGAACAGAGAAGAAAGCGAATGTTGAGAATATCGTGAACAGAGAGGAATGTTGAGAATATCGTGAACAGAAAAGAATGTTGAGAATATCGTGGACAGAGAAGAATGTTGAGAATATTGTGGACAGAGAAGAATGTTGAGAATATCGTGGACAGAGAAGAATGTTGAGAATGACATGAACAGAGACGAATGTTGAGAATATCGTGGACAGAGAAGAATGTTGAGAATATCGTGGACAGAGAAGAATGTTGAGAATATTGTGAACAGAGAAGAATGTTGAGAATATCGTGGACAGAGAAGATTGTTGAGAATATCGTGGACAGAGAAGAATGATGAGAATATCATGAACAGAGAAGAATGTTGAGAATATCGTGGACAGAGAAGAATATTGAGAATATTGTGAACAGAGAAGAATATTGAGAATATTGTGAACAGAGAAGAATATTGAGAATATCGTGAACAGAGAAGAATATTGCGAATATCGTGAACAGAGAAGAATATTGAGAATATTGTGAACAGAGAAGAATATTGAGAATATTGTGAACAGAGAAGAATGTTGAGAATATTGTGGACAGAGAAGAATGTTGAGAATATCGTGAACAGAGACGAACGTTGCGAATATCGTGGACAGAGAAGAATGTTGAGAATATCGTGAACAGAGAAGAACGTTGAGAATATCGTGAACAGAGAAGAATGTTGAGAATATTGTGGACAGAGAAGAATGTTGAGAATATCGTGAACAGAGAAGAACGTTGAGAATATCGTGGACAGAGAAGAATGTTGAGAATATTGTGGACAGAGAAGAATGTTGAGAATATTGTGGACAGAGAAGAATGTTGAGAATATCGTGGACAGAGAAGAATGTTGAGAATATTGTGGACAGAGAAGAATGTTGAGAATATCGTGGACAGAGAAGAATGTTGAGAATATCGTGGACAGAGAAGAATGTTAAGAATATCGTGAACAGAGAAGAAAGCTAATGTTGAGAATATCGTGAACAGAGAGGAATGTTGAGAATATCGTGAACAGAGAAGAATGTTGAGAATATCGTGGACAGAGAAGAATGTTGAGAATATCGTGGACAGAGAAGAATGTTGAGAATATTGTGGACAGAGAAGAATGTTGAGAATATTGTGGACAGAGAAGAATGTTGAGAATATCGTGGACAGAGAAGAATGTTGAGAATATTGTGGGCAGAGAAGAATGTTGAGAATATCGTGGACAGAGAAGAATGTTGAGAATATCGTGGACAGAGAAGAATGTTGAGAATATCATGAACAGAGAAGAATGTTGAGAATATCGTGGACAGAGAAGAATGTTGAGAATATCGTAAACAGAGAAGAATATTGAGAATATTGTGAACAGAGAAGAATATTGAGAATATTGTGAACAGAGAAGAATATTGAGAATATTGTGAACAGAGAAGAATATTGAGAATATCGTGAACAGAGAAGAATATTGCGAATATCGTGAACAGAGAAGAATATTGAGAATATTGTGAACAGAGAAGAATATTGAGAATATTGTGAAAAGAGAAGAATGTTGAGAATATTGTGGACAGAGAAGAATGTTGAGAATATCGTGAACAGAGAAGAACGTTGAGAATATTGTGGACAGAGAAGAATGTTGAGAATATCGTGAACAGAGAAGAACGTTGAGAATATCGTGAACAGAGAAGAATGTTGTGAATATTGTGGACAGAGAAGAATGTTGAGAATATCGTGAACAGAGAAGAACGTTGAGAATATCGTGGACAGAGAAGAATGTTGAGAATATTGTGGACAGAGAAGAATGTTGAGAATATTGTGGGCAGAGAAGAATGTTGAGAATATCGTGGACAGAGAAGAATGTTGAGAATATTGTGGACAGAGAAGAATGTTGAGAATATCGTGGACAGAGAAGAATGTTGAGAATATCGTGGACAGAGAAGAATGTTGAGATTATCGTGAACAGAGAAGAAAGCGAATGTTGAGAATATCGTGAACAGAGAGGAATGTTGAGAATATCGTGAACAGAAAAGAATGTTGAGAATATCGTGGACAGAGAAGAATGTTGAGAATATTGTGGACAGAGAAGAATGTTGAGAATATCGTGGACAGAGAAGAATGTTGAGAATGACATGAACAGAGACGAATGTTGAGAATATCGTGGACAGAGAAGAATGTTGAGAATATCGTGGACAGAGAAGAATGTTGAGGTATATTGTGAACAGAGAAGAATGTTGAGAATATCGTGGACAGAGAAGATTGTTGAGAATATCGTGGACAGAGAAGAATGATGAGAATATCATGAACAGAGAAGAATGTTGAGAATATCGTGGACAGAGAAGAATATTGAGAATATTGTGAACAGAGAAGAATATTGAGAATATTGTGAACAGAGAAGAATATTGAGAATATCGTGAACAGAGAAGAATATTGCGAATATCGTGAACAGAGAAGAATATTGAGAATATTGTGAACAGAGAAGAATATTGAGAATATTGTGAACAGAGAAGAATGTTGAGAATATTGTGGACAGAGAAGAATGTTGAGAATATCGTGAACAGAGACGAACGTTGCGAATATCGTGGACAGAGAAGAATGTTGAGAATATCGTGAACAGAGAAGAACGTTGAGAATATCGTGAACAGAGAAGAATGTTGAGAATATTGTGGACAGAGAAGAATGTTGAGAATATCGTGAACAGAGAAGAACGTTGAGAATATCGTGGACAGAGAAGAATGTTGAGAATATTGTGGACAGAGAAGAATGTTGAGAATATTGTGGACAGAGAAGAATGTTGAGAATATCGTGGACAGAGAAGAATGTTGAGAATATTGTGGACAGAGAAGAATGTTGAGAATATCGTGGACAGAGAAGAATGTTGAGAATATCGTGGACAGAGAAGAATGTTAAGAATATCGTGAACAGAGAAGAAAGCTAATGTTGAGAATATCGTGAACAGAGAGGAATGTTGAGAATATCGTGAACAGAGAAGAATGTTGAGAATATCGTGGACAGAGAAGAATGTTGAGAATATCGTGGACAGAGAAGAATGTTGAGAATATTGTGGACAGAGAAGAATGTTGAGAATATTGTGGACAGAGAAGAATGTTGAGAATATCGTGGACAGAGAAGAATGTTGAGAATATTGTGGGCAGAGAAGAATGTTGAGAATATCGTGGACAGAGAAGAATGTTGAGAATATCGTGGACAGAGAAGAATGTTGAGAATATCATGAACAGAGAAGAATGTTGAGAATATCGTGGACAGAGAAGAATGTTGAGAATATCGTAAACAGAGAAGAATATTGAGAATATTGTGAACAGAGAAGAATATTGAGAATATTGTGAACAGAGAAGAATATTGAGAATATTGTGAACAGAGAAGAATATTGAGAATATCGTGAACAGAGAAGAATATTGCGAATATCGTGAACAGAGAAGAATATTGAGAATATTGTGAACAGAGAAGAATATTGAGAATATTGTGAACAGAGAAGAATGTTGAGAATATTGTGGACAGAGAAGAATGTTGAGAATATCGTGAACAGAGAAGAACGTTGAGAATATTGTGGACAGAGAAGAATGTTGAGAATATCGTGAACAGAGAAGAACGTTGAGAATATCGTGAACAGAGAAGAATGTTGTGAATATTGTGGACAGAGAAGAATGTTGAGAATATCGTGAACAGAGAAGAACGTTGAGAATATCGTGGACAGAGAAGAATGTTGAGAATATTGTGGACAGAGAAGAATGTTGAGAATATTGTGGGCAGAGAAGAATGTTGAGAATATCGTGGACAGAGAAGAATGTTGAGAATATTGTGGACAGAGAAGAATGTTGAGAATATCGTGGACAGAGAAGAATGTTGAGAATATCGTGGACAGAGAAGAATGTTGAGATTATCGTGAACAGAGAAGAAAGCGAATGTTGAGAATATCGTGAACAGAGAGGAATGTTGAGAATATCGTGAACAGAGAAGAATGTTGAGAATATCGTGGACAGAGAAGAATGTTGAGAATATTGTGGACAGAGAAGAATGTTGAGAATATCGTGGACAGAGAAGAATGTTGAGAATGACATGAACAGAGACGAATGTTGAGAATATCGTGGACAGAGAAGAATGTTGAGAATATCGTGGACAGAGAAGAATGTTGAGAATATTGTGAACAGAGAAGAATGTTGAGAATATCGTGGACAGAGAAGATTGTTGAGAATATCGTGGACAGAGAAGAATGATGAGAATATCATGAACAGAGAAGAATGTTGAGAATATCGTGGACAGAGAAGAATATTGAGAATATTGTGAACAGAGAAGAATATTGAGAATATTGTGAACAGAGAAGAATATTGAGAATATCGTGAACAGAGAAGAATATTGCGAATATCGTGTACAGAGAAGAATATTAAGAATATCGTGAACAGAGAAGAATATTGAGAATATTGTGAACAGAGAAGAATGTTGAGAATATTGTGGACAGAGAAGAATGTTGAGAATATTATGAACAGAGAAGAACGTTGCGAATATCGTGGACAGAGAAGAATGTTGAGAATATCGTGAACAGAGAAGAACGTTGAGAATATCGTGAACAGAGAAGAATGTTGAGAATATTGTGGACAGAGAAGAATGTTGAGAATATCGTGAACAGAGAAGAACGTTGAGAATATCGTGGACAGAGAAGAATGTTGAGAATATTGTGGACAGAGAAGAATGTTGAGAATATTGTGGACAGAGAAGTATGTTGAGAATATCGTGGACAGAGAAGAATGTTGAGAATATTGTGGACAGAGAAGAATGTTGAGAATATTGTGGACAGAGAAGAATGTTGAGAATATTGTGGACAGAGAAGAATGTTGAGAATATCGTGAACAGAGAAGAATGTTGAGATTATCGTGGACAGAGAAGAATGTTGAGAATAGCGTGAACAGAGAAGAATGTTGAGAATATCGTGAACAGAGAAGAATGTTGAGAATAGCGTGAACAGAGAAGAATGTTGAGAATATCGTGGACAGAGAAGATTGTTGAGAATATCGTGGACAGAGAAGAATGATGAGAACATCATGGACAGAGAAGAATGTTGAGAATATCGTGGACAGAGAAGAATGTTGAGAATAGCGTGAACAGAGAAGAATGTTGAGAATATCGTGAACATAGAAGAATGTTGAGAATATCGTGAACAGAGAAGAATGTTGAGAATAACGTGAACATAGAAGAATGTGAACAGAGAAGAATATTAAGAATATCGTGAACAGAGAAGAATATTGAGAATATTGTGAACAGAGAAGAATGTTGAGAATATTGTGGACAGAGAAGAATGTTGAGAATATCGTGAACAGAGAAGAACGTTGCGAATATCGTGGACAGATAAGAATGTTGAGAATATAGTGGACAGAGAAGAATGTTGAGAATATTGTGGACAGAGAAGAATGTTGAGAATATCGTGAACAGAGAAGAATATTGAGAATATTGTGGACAGAGAAGAATGTTGAGAATATCGTGGACAGAGAAGAATGTTGAGAATATTGTGGACAGAGAAGAATGTTGAGAATATTGTGGACAGAGAAGAATGTTGAGAATATTGTGAACAGAGAAGAATGTTGAGAATATCGTGAACAGAGAAGAATGTTGAGAATAGCGTGAACAGAGAAGAATGTTGAGACTATCATGAACAGAGAAGAAAGCGAATGTTGAGATACTGGGAGCGGCAGGTGGTACTAGATTACTCAACAAAACAATGAGAACAGACAAGTGAAGTGGATGTGACATCTCAATGGAAGAGGCACAAAGATAGTAAAGAGCCAGTCTCCACACCAGGAGGTTGGGTGAACTGGGTATATGGTACTAGACTTGTATTGTTATGGACTAAATATCATTCGATGAGAGCTGTGGTCAATATCTCACCGGCCGTTTTTATTTTCCATAACATTCTCTAGTACTCATAGTGGCTTACCTCGCATCAGAGGTAACAGATTGTAAGAATTGTAAGGATTTCTTGCCCTGGCCATGTGGGAGTGCGGGGGGAATGAACAGGCTGATAGTCTGGCAGAGAATGCACCTCTTGGTGGTCGATTACCTATGGACAAGGGAGAGGTGATCGAGCGCCAGTGAGACCAGGTGGAGAATGTGAAGGAACAGATTGAGAACTCGTATGTGGAAAGGATGAAATTGCGGGGGATTGGCAGGGGTTCTGATAGAATCTCAAAACTGAGAGGGAAGACCAGGAGAATTTTCAATCAGATAGCGGTGGGAACAATTAGTAGTGTGACCCGTCGCTGGCTGTAGAACGGGGGGACGGAGCGCATATGGGAATGTCCTGAGTGCTGTGATGTCGGTTCTTAGCTCAACTCAACTCAACCCTTTCTAGTACTCATTTTTGGTCGGGTCGACCTGAAAGACCAGGCCAATAAATAAAATCTGGATGTGGACTCGAAGAGATGACCACTTGGCCACTGCTGGCACATGTCCGCCTTGACAGACAATAGTTTGTTACAATTTGCTTCAAAAATAGCACAACGCTTAAGTTGAATTTTAGAATCATGCGTTGCCCATGCAGTATGATCCTTCTCTCGGCCTGTCTAGTTTATTCCATAGGAAAGATCACACCAGTACATCTGGAACCAGACAAGCTGCAGAAGCTGCCGGATCAGCACAACAATGCTCTAACTATCCGCCTGTCGGAATTAGATCCTAGACCAGTTGCCAACCAAGGCTTAGGGCCTGGCCTGCCCTGCCCTGCGACAAAATTTAGTCTTTATGTTGCATTTCCTCGCACCAGGATAAGGTTTGTACCCTCCAAGTTGCGCTACTTCGCCCGAATCCGTTAGCATAGCACAGTGTGGGGTGGGTGTAGGGTTTGTGATCGCCGCCCAACATTCGGCGCTAAAATAAAGCAGTGAATACCGTCTACTGCCATACGGCATGTCAGTCATATCTGTGACTGTGCGGTAAAAAAAACATATGTAGTACGAAATCAGTCTTATGTTGGAAAATACGAGGCTAGAAAGACGAGGGGAGACAGAGATTTATGTACGTGGAAAGTTTGGCAACACAAAATAATACAAGCAACAAACTTTATCAAAGTATCAGAATACAGACAGTTTAGAGAGTAATTATCGTCGATTTCTGCTCCAGAGCAGACAACTTAAGAAGGAGTTGTAGAAGAAGGCTTTTAAAAAAGCTGCCCTTACAATCCTATGACAATACTGAACAGAAGACACCCCGTGAAATCCAAATTAAAGTATCCCACGATGTAGAATTGCGAATGCTTTCGAAGAAAACAAAAACATTTCAACGCAAACAATTAAGTTTTCTAAGGGATCATTTCTTCAAGTAGAGAATCTTGTCAAGGAATACCCCGTTCTTCACCAAAAATTGCTGAAAGCTTCTCTAATGTAAGGGGGGTAATTATTCGGCCAATGCTTGCCAAGGGAGAAAAATGCGTAATTTGGTTCACATGTGTTATTGATTTTCTTTTTTAATTCAAAAAGAGAAGAAAAAAAGGAGGGGAGCATGTACAAAAATAGAAAGCTATCAAGAAAGATTCGGTATACAATTCTTCAGAGCGAACTGAGAAACCACTACATGGGAAATACATATGTCAGTTTTTATGAAAGATTAGGCGACTTTTAAAGAGTACGTGATGTGCGAGTATGGCTTTGTGAATTGTCTCATATTTGCCTACAGTAAGGTCAGAATTACCCTTAATAGACAACAATCACTTTCGCATTAATGGCCTGTGTCGGCGAAACCGTGGTCAGTCGCTATTTGTGGCGAAGTCGGTCACAGGATTATTAATCTGAGCCCCGAAAAGGGGAGGGGGAGGGGGAGGGGTTGAACAGGGTAATGGTATAATTGGATCGAATACAGTAGGAAGACAACTAGTTACATCTAATAGACTGACTGACTCTCTCTCTCTCTCTCTCTCTCTCTCTCTCTCTCTCTCTCTCTCTCTCTCTCTCTCTCTCTCTCTCTCTCTCTCTCTCTCTCTCTTCCTCTCTCTCTCTCTCGCTCCCTCTATCTCTCTCGCCCTCTTCCACTCTCTCTCCCCCTCTCTCTCCCCGTCATTCTCCCCCTCTCTCTCCCTCTCTCCCTCCCTCCCTCTCTGCAAGAGTCTGCTTACTGTCCTTCTTTCTAGAATCTTCTTTCGATCCTATCCAGCTTCAGCTAATTAATGAAAACCTTCATTCATTCATTCAGTAGCATGTCCTTTGCAGAACCTCGCTCCCATAACAACCTTCCGGAAAACCTCTCGATCATAAGCAAGATGTCCCTCGTCCCTTCCTCTTCCTCTCTTCCCAGGCATATACCCTTCCATTATTGTTCTCTCCAAACTTTCAAGACGTCTCAAGTGACCAACATATTTACATTTTCTTTGTTTTATCGTCTTTAATAGCCAACACTCTTCAATATTCAGCTCTTGAAGTGTGGATGCGTGTGTTCTTTTCTTTACCTAAGATATTCTTAGAACTTGTCTATAACATTTATATTGGAAGGCATTTATGCGCTGTTCAGCTTGTTTAGTGAGTGTTCAGGTCTCACAGGCGTATGTTGCAATGGGAAAGATGCATGTTCTTAAACCTTAGAGACAAGATACCAGAAGAATACCAGACATCCCCTACATCCTCTTCTGCGTCTTCCTTGAGTTGAGTTGAGTTGAGTTGAGTTGAGCTAAGAACCGACATCACTGAACTCAGGACATTCCCATTTGCGCTCCGTCCCCTCGTTCAGCAGCCAGCGAAGAGTCACACTACTAATCGCTCCCACTACCCATCTGATAATTTTCCTTCCCCCCTCTCCTGCACCTCTTTTCCTCCGCCTCCTTTTCTCCCCGCTGGCTGTTGTCAAAGGTATCGAGCACATAGCACGAACTCCTTTGCATCGGTTTCCCTTGCCCTACAGCTGTAGCCTCAGACAGGAGTCAGCTGCCCTACTGCTGTAGCCGTGTAACCGTGCAGCGCCTAAGACAGGAGTCACCTGCCCTACTGCTGTAGCCGTGTAGCCGTGCAGCGCCTAAGACAGAAGTCAGCTGTCATTTTCTGTATTTTCGAGGTCAGAATCGCCGAATAGATCAGAGCGTCCGTTCTTAAACATCCGGTGCGCTGATGTCGAGATAGCGGGTTCAGTATCTACACCGATCAGTTGGACAAAAATGTTGACTAAAATATCCAAACCATTTAATTCTTTGGCGTTCTATAAAGTCAGTCATCACCATCTTCCACTTTTGCCGTGAAGCGTCGTGGGGGAGGAACAGCTGACTTTCCCGCGACCGATGGGCGGCACTGGATAGTGTCATTGCATGTGATTGTACAATGTCTTTATATCGTCAAATCTGTTATCTTCTTCGGCGTCATTTTGCTCGCGTCGCAGATCTTCTTTGATGTAGCGCCAGAGCTGGTAGTTGATGGTGTTGCATTCTAAAGAGATGGCCAAACCATTTGATCATCTGCATTTGAATATCTGTCGCGCAAGCTGTTGACTCCTCTGTCTGTCTGATAACATCATTTCTTATTCGGTCTCGGATAGTTAATTTGGCAGCTCTTTCCAAGCAGATTTGGTCTAAGTGTGATTTAGATAATGTCCAAGTTTGACATTGGTAACATAGGGTTGCCGGGCTCCCTGGCCAAGGTGTTAAATGACTTGCTCCGTAATCCCTTTAATCCACGTGGGGTAGAACAGCGCGCGAGAACTGGAAGCGGTTCTCGTCGCGTTGGTAACTTACGGGATAAGTGAGCCTGCCGCTAAGAAAGCAATGGCAAACTACTGAGCGTAATCTTGTGAAGAAATCAACGACAGCGGTAAAGTGCTGGTGTTGACAGCGATCTTCTCTAAAGGATATGCGGGGAAAAAAAACCATAGGGTTGGTGTGAATATGCTGTTTATTATCTGTCGTCTTGCGGACAAAGGTATATTTAGATGTTTCAGTATGGGCGATAGTTAATATATAAGCGCACTTGCTTTTTGACGTGATTTCGATTTCTCTGTCTATTCTGAAATGGTCTGTAATCATAATTCATTAACGTGTTTCAGAGTCAGTAATCGGTGTTATTTCTACACTTGTTTTTAGTTTCTCATTTCTCTCTCTCTATCTCTTCATGCTTTTCCAGCTGCGTTTCTCGTGCATCTCATCTCACATGATGTGATTTTACGCCTGTGTGTTTCTCATGCATCTCATCTCACACTATGTGATTTTACGTCTGTGTGTTTCTCATGCATCTCATCTCACATGATGTGATTTTACGCCTGTGTGTTTCTCATGCATCTCATCTCACATGATGTGATTTTACGCCTGTATGTTTCTCGTGCATCACATCTCACATGATGTGATTTTACGCCTGTATGTTTCTCATGCATCTCATCTCACATGATGTGATTTTACGCCTTGATTTTACGCCTGCGTGTTTCTAGGAATGTCCATGTCTGGCATTGGCAACAAAGCTTTGGGACGAATTCTATTGTTCTTAATGTTAAATTTTAAAAATAATTTTGTCACTGTCTTTTGTTTTAATATCAATTTAACATTTGAATCTATATATGCTCTAAGTGTGAATGAAAATACATGGTGTTTAAGTGTGTAAGAGAGAAGGTGAACACTCCATTATCATTATTATCATCATCATCATCATCATCCCGATAATCACCACCATCCAAATCACTAATATGTGAGAATGGAATAACAAGTCGCATATGTCACGCCAGACGCCACCCGACCCCACCCCCACACCCACCCCTTACCTCCACCCACACTCCCACCACTTCAAATCACTCTTCTCTCACAGCCACTATGACATTTTATGTGGACAAAGTATTTCAATTTCCGAGACACAATGACATTTCATGTAGACAAAGTATTTCAGTTTCCCAGACACTATGACATTTCATGTAGACAAAGTATTTCAGTTTCCCAGACACTATGACATTTCATGTAGACAAAGTATTTCAGTTTCCCAGACACTATGACATTTCATGTAGATGAAGTATTTCAGTTTCCCAGACACTATGACATTTCATGTAGACAAAGTATTTCAGTTTCCGAGACACTATGACATTTCATGTAGACAAAGTATTTCAGTTTCCCAGACACTATGACATTTCATGTAGACAAAGTATTTCAGTTTCCCAGCCACTATGACATTTCATGTAGACAAAGTATTTCAGTTTCCGAGACACTATGACATTTCATGTAGACAAAGTATTTCAGTTTCCGAGACACTATGACATTTCATGTAGACAAAGTATTTCAGTTTCCGAGACACAATGACATTTCATGTAGACAAAGTATTTCAGTTTCCGAGACACAATGACATTTCATGTAGACAAAGTATTTCAGTTTCCGAGACACAATGACATTTCATGTAGACAAAGTATTTCAGTTTCCCAGACACTATGACATTTCATGTAGACAAAGTATTTCAGTTTCCCAGACACTATGACATTTCATGTAGACAAAGTATTTCAGTTTCCCAGACACTATGACATTTCATGTAGATGAAGTATTTCAGTTTCCCAGACACTATGACATTTCATGTAGACAAAGTATTTCAGTTTCCGAGACACTATGACATTTCATGTAGACAAAGTATTTCAGTTTCCCAGACACTATGACATTTCATGTAGACAAAGTATTTCAGTTTCCCAGCCACTATGACATTTCATGTAGACAAAGTATTTCAGTTTCCCAGACACTATGACATTTCATGTAGACAAAGTATTTCAGTTTCCGAGACACTATGACATTTCATGTAGACAAAGTATTTCAGTTTCCGAGACACAATGACATTTCATGTAGACAAAGTATTTCAGTTTCCGAGACACAATGACATTTCATGTAGACAAAGTATTTCAGTTTCCGAGACACAATGACATTTCATGTAGACAAAGTATTTCAGTTTCCGAGACACAATGACATTTCATGTAGACAAAGTATTTCAGTTTCCGAGACACAATGACATTTCATGTAGACAAAGTATTTCAGTTTCCGAGACACTATGACATTTCATGTAGACAAAGTATTTCAGTTTCCGAGACACTGTGACATTTCATGTAGACAAAGTATTTCAGTTTCAGAGACACTGTGACATTTCATGTAGACAAAGTATTTCAGTTTCCGAGACAATATGACATTTCATGTAGACAAAGTATTTCAGTCTCCCAGCCACTATGACATTTCATGTAGACAAAGTATTTCAGTTTCAGAGACATTATGACATTTCATGTAGACAAAGTATTTCAGTTTCCGAGACACTGTGACATTTCATGTAGACAAAGTATTTCAGTTTCCGAGACACTATGACATTTCATGTAGACAAAGTATTTCAGTTTCCCAGACACTATGACATTTCATGTAGACAAAGTATTTCAGTTTCCCAGACACTATGACATTTCATGTAGACAAAGTATTTCAGTTTCCGAGACACTATGACATTTCATGTAGACAAAGTATTTCAGTTTCCCAGACACTATGACATTTCATGTAGACAAAGTATTTCAGTTTCCCAGACACTATGACATTTCATGTAGACAAAGTATTTCAGTTTCCCAGCCACTATGACATTTCATGTAGACGAAGTATTTCAGTTTCCCAGACACTATGACATTTCATGTAGACAAAGTATTTCAGTTTCCCAGACACTATGACATTTCATGTAGACAAAGTATTTCAGTTTCCCAGACACTATGACATTTCATGTAGATGAAGTATTTCAGTTTCCCAGACACTATGACATTTCATGTAGACAAAGTATTTCAGTTTCCGAGACACTATGACATTTCATGTAGACAAAGTATTTCAGTTTCCCAGCCACTATGACATTTCATGTAGACAAAGTATTTCAGTTTCCCAGACACTATGACATTTCATGTAGACAAAGTATTTCAGTTTCCGAGACACTATGACATTTCATGTAGACAAAGTATTTCAGTTTCCGAGACACAATGACATTTCATGTAGACAAAGTATTTCAGTTTCCGAGACACAATGACATTTCATGTAGACAAAGTATTTCAGTTTCCGAGACACAATGACATTTCATGTAGACAAAGTATTTCAGTTTCCGAGACACAATGACATTTCATGTAGACAAAGTATTTCAGTTTCCGAGACACAATGACATTTCATGTAGACAAAGTATTTCAGTTTCCGAGACACTATGACATTTCATGTAGACAAAGTATTTCAGTTTCCGAGACACTGTGACATTTCATGTAGACAAAGTATTTCCGTTTCAGAGACACTGTGACATTTCATGTAGACAAAGTATTTCAGTTTCCGAGACAATATGACATTTCATGTAGACAAAGTATTTCAGTCTCCCAGCCACTATGACATTTCATGTAGACAAAGTATTTCAGTTTCAGAGACATTATGACATTTCATGTAGACAAAGTATTTCAGTTTCCGAGACACTGTGACATTTCATGTAGACAAAGTATTTCAGTTTCCGAGACACTATGACATTTCATGTAGACAAAGTATTTCAGTTTCCCAGACACTATGACATTTCATGTAGACAAAGTATTTCAGTTTCCCAGACACTATGACATTTCATGTAGACAAAGTATTTCAGTTTCCGAGACACTATGACATTTCATGTAGACAAAGTATTTCAGTTTCCCAGACACTATGACATTTCATGTAGACAAAGTATTTCAGTTTCCCAGACACTATGACATTTCATGTAGACAAAGTATTTCAGTTTCCCAGCCACTATGACATTTCATGTAGACGAAGTATTTCAGTTTCCCAGACACTATGACATTTCATGTAGACAAAGTATTTCAGTTTCCCAGACACTATGACATTTCATGTAGACAAAGTATTTCAGTTTCCCAGACACTATGACATTTCATGTAGACAAAGTATTTCAGTCTCCCAGCCACTATGACATTTCATGTAGACAAAGTATTTCAGTTTCCGAGACACTATGACATTTCATGCAGACAAAGTATTTCAGTTTCCGAGACACTATGACATTTCATGTAGACAAAGTATTCCAGTCTCCCAGACACTATGACATTTCATGTAGACAAAGTATTTCAGTTTCCGAGACACTATGACATTTCATGTAGACAAAGTATTTCAGTTTCCGAGACACTGTGACATTTCATGTAGACAAAGTATTTCAGTTTCAGAGACACTGTGACATTTCATGTAGACAAAGTATTTCAGTTTCCGAGACAATATGACATTTCATGTAGACAAAGTATTTCAGTCTCCCAGCCACTATGACATTTCATGTAGACAAAGTATTTCAGTTTCAGAGACATTATGACATTTCATGTAGACAAAGTATTTCAGTTTCCGAGACACTGTGACATTTCATGTAGACAAAGTATTTCAGTTTCCGAGACACTATGACATTTCATGTAGACAAAGTATTTCAGTTTCCCAGACACTATGACATTTCATGTAGACAAAGTATTTCAGTTTCCCAGACACTATGACATTTCATGTAGACAAAGTGTTTCAGTTTCCGAGACACTATGACATTTCATGTAGACAAAGTATTTCAGTTTCCCAGACACTATGACATTTCATGTAGACAAAGTATTTCAGTTTCCCAGACGCTATGACATTTCATGTAGACAAAGTATTTCAGTTTCCCAGCCACTATGACATTTCATGTAGACGAAGTATTTCAGTTTCCCAGACACTATGACATTTCATGTAGACAAAGTATTTCAGTTTCCCAGACACTATGACATTTCATGTAGACAAAGTATTTCAGTTTCCCAGACACTATGACATTTCATGTAGACAAAGTATTTCAGTCTCCCAGCCACTATGACATTTCATGTAGACAAAGTATTTCAGTTTCCGAGACACTATGACATTTCATGCAGACAAAGTATTTCAGTTTCCGAGACACTATGACATTTCATGTAGACAAAGTATTCCAGTCTCCCAGACACTATGACATTTCATGTAGACAAAGTATTTCAGTCTCCCAGACACTATGACATTTCATGTAGACAAAGTATTTCAGTTTCCGAGACACTATGACATTTCATGTAGACAATGTATTTCAATTTCCCAGCCACAATGACATTTCATGTAGACAAAGTATTTCAGTTTCCGAGACACTATGACATTTCATGTGCCCACAATATCCACAGTTTCCGAGCCACTAAACTATTTATAAGCCAGGTTTCCTCGATCTTCACATCCTGTCGAATGTCTGTATTGTCTTCTTATTGGCCCAACATGACGAAACTTGACCGTCCAAACTTATCGACACGGCACATGATGATGAAGAGTGTCCTCTAATCTCTACTTCTTTCTTCTACCTCTGCGAGTGCCAATCTGTACTAGTGTATTTGTGCATTGAGTATTTGGGCTTGTGTAAGGCAGCGCGGATATGAAGAATGATGTAAGTAATTATTTTCTTAATGGTCTGGCTCTACTTCGGCCTAATCCCATGGGTACTCAGTCTCCGTCTGTGTGTGGCGTGTTTGTTGATTGTTTTGGGGCGGAGTGGTTGTGTTTTCACAAATGAGAACACAAATAAAGGCTTGTCATGACATCTCCCCTGTCTGCTTCAGTGAAACAATGAAAAGAGTCACGGACTATATCTACCATCCAAGTTCACGGACTATATCTACCATCCAAGGTCGCGGACTATATCTTCCATCTAAGGTCACGGACTCTTATCTACCATCCAAGGTCACGGACTATCTACCCGTGGGCCGGTTTACTTTTCCTAACGATGCTGCCAGGGCAACGAGAAGTGGCTGGCCGAGTGGCTAGAATGTCGAGTTTTCTTTTGGGAGACCCGGTTTCGAATCCTCGGGAAGGTGTGGATATATTTTTTTTTGTCCGCGACAAAAATAAAAAACCCCAACCTGCACAGTTCGCGGCGACTGCACTAGCCACGCGGCCTTAATTCCTCAGGCTCAAAACCGACCCCTCTCCTCTCCCCCCCCCCCCCCCCGTTCGACACGGCAAGGTACTACAGGCAGTAGATGACCGTTACCAGGGCATCGCCTTTACGGCCTACTCATTGCTATTTCCAACTGCCATGGGATTATTACAGTGCACAGATTGCACACAGAACCTCCCCTTTTCAGCCCTTTCCCGGGATGGCTTGGTATCCGATCACACTATCAAAGAGATCTGTAGTTTGCGTTATATCATTAGAACACCAATAGTTCCTGCAACAATTTTCCGCCCTATGCCACAATCGAACCCGGTAGCTCTCGAGCTTGAGGCGAACACCCTGACCTCTCAGCCACACTATTAAAAACTTACACAAACTGCCGGCTTTGTGGCGAATGGGTTACAGGCGCATTTCGTAATCTCGCATACCGCGTTCGAAACACAGCTGCGGGCGATTTGGAAGCAGACTACCTTGCGTTGGTTTTCATACAATGGTAACAGCGCTGAACGCTTAGAAAGCGATCGTAAACTATTGAACTTACACTTGCCAAGAAATCACAAACAGCCGTTTAAAATAGGGTTGACTGCGACGTCATGTAAAGAAAATGCACCTAAAAGGGAAAAATACAAAGTATTTCAGTTTCCCAGACACTATGACATTTCATGTAGACAAAGTATTTCAGTCAAAGCCATCCATTCTCAAAGTATTTCAGTCAAAGCCATCCATTCTCAACTTCCTGGCGCAGCGCAAGTGCCAAATATGGACAGGGAATGGAAGAGTCCTTATCCGACTTTCAGAAAATTGATAGAAAAATGACGACAAAAAATGTCCTCGCGAAGACACGTTGATTGATGGAGTCACAGAATTGACGTCACCGCGCCTCGGACACAACCAGATGGGTCTTGTTCTCCCAGGAGATGCGAAAGTGTGGCATGATATTTGATACCGTTCCCGTAGGGGGATATACAAAAAAAAATGCAGAGAGAAACGAAACAATTGATGGGGTGCATATGAATTCTGTCATGTTTGGACATTTATGGCTTGACTCGTTAGGTCCTGTAGGTTGAATAGGCCGGCCTCCCGACCCACCTACCGACCAACTCATGACACACACACCGCACACACACGCGCGCGCGCGCACACACACAGACACACGCGCGCGCATACACATGCAGACAGACACATACAGGCTGGCAGGCAGACAAAGACTGACGGATGTCTGTCTTAGAGGTTGGGTAGTCTCGAGGTATGGTGTCCGCCTCGTGTGCTGGAAGTCACGGGTTTAAGCCCCGGTGATTTCTTCACGTGGACTTCTAGTAACAAAATGTCTCCTGGTCTCTGGGTAGTGAGATCGGATGCCTGTGTGTTGTCAAAGTCTCACATCCGAGGTTGCGACGCGTTGGCTGTGCCAACGCCAGGCGACATAACAACGCGCAACCCTGAGTGATGTTAAACACTACAGAGGGAATGCGGCGTCTTCGACGACGCCCGTATAAGCAGCCAAGCACAGCAACTGAGCGACGCTAAAATAACCGCTGGTCTGCGGTACACCCCGTGAACCTTGCAGGGGTCACACCAGCTGACTTGAGCGCCGACTAGCGTGTAGAACGAAAGGCCAAGTTAGTTAGTTAGTTATCAGTTGGGGTATCTTCGTTGCACTCCGGACATGTCCATAGGTGCTCAGATCCTCCCCCCAGCATATGCATCAGCGTCCGGTGGCTAATAGTGCCAGTTCTGTGTTGGTTGACGAGGCGCTTTGTTTTCCCGATGTACCTCTCGCGTCTGGCTGTGCCGATTCTTACTCCCAGGTCTTTCATCCTGGAAAGCGATGTGGAATCACTGGCGTCAAAATCCTCTGTTCTCGCCATATCTTTAAGGGCGTTAATAACATCGGCACGATCCATGGGCTGGCCATCTACAGGGGGTGCAGAGCCAGCCAATTTATCAGCTCGTTCATTTCCCTCGACTCCCGCATGTCCCGGGACGAAGATGAAGGTGACTTTGCGGACAACAGACTTCCGCAGCGACTCAGTCCACTGTCTACGTACAGATCCAGCTTCGACCTTCTGAATCATGCTCATTGAATCACTTAGTACACACACATTGGTATAATGCTGTGATTCCAGCCATATGAAAGCCTGTGTAACTGCCATCACCTCCATCGTCATGCTGCTCGTGGTCATGGAGTGGGCACCACTGGATTCTTGAACGGTTCGGCCCGCTGAGCGGGCTGTAAATGCCCACGCACTTCGCTGCTGCTTTACAACAGATCCATCTGTATAGATGAGCACTTCGGGGCTATCTGAGTGATCATAGATGAGCGCGTTAACCTCTGCATTGACAGCGGCAGGGTTCTGCTCTCTGCACCGTCTGTCGAGTGTGATAATGCAGGAGAAGGTACACTTAAAAGCTGGAGGCACCGGCACCCATTCCTTGCCGGGGTTGATACTGGTAAGACTGCAGACCTGTCTGACGACATCTTCCGCCCGACCCATCCATGATTTGCCCCTCTTTAGCCTGTCACCCTTTTCTCTGAATACAGCGTCATGCAGAGGGTGCTGCTCATCTGCACTTATTTTTAAGTATGCACGAGCTCTCCAGATCTTGATTCTGTGTTCCATTGTCGGGAAGTCAAGGAGGTATCTCATTGCTACACAGCTGGTGTCTTTCGTGCAGCCCAAAATGATGCGCATGGCTTCGTTTTGTACCTTTTCAAGTCTTCCAATCTGTGTAGGGCTGACAGTGAGGATGGCCAGGGCATACTCGATGCGTGAAAGCACAAGTCCTTGGAACAGAAGTAATAGCAGTCTTTGCTCGATATTGGCACTCGCCATGACTCTCATTGCTGCCAAACCTTTTCGAGCCTTCGTTATGACATAATCGACATGATCTCTGAAGGACAGGCTACGATCAAGCCTCACGCCAAGATATGTCATTGACTGGGTTCTACTCAGAATGCTCCCATCCATTCTTACTGCCGGCAGGTCTGTTTTCACAATATGGTTGTTTAGTGAGAACCATGTAACCGTTGCCTTTGCAGGGTTGACAAGGGCATCGGCATCAGCACACCATGAGGAAATTCGATCTAGTTCGCCCTGCATATAGTTGGCAACCGCCTGTCTATCTCGACCCTGTCGATACACGAGGATGTCGTCAACGAATGATAGAGTCCTACCCCTTCCATCCAACTGTTGTTCAGTGATCGGCACCGTATACACGTTGAATAGTACTGGTGACAGTGGTGAACCCTGCGGCAATCCTGGACATACCGTTATCGGCTCAGAAGACCAACTCCCGCATCTTAGCACCACCTTCCTTTGGAGTAGAACTGCAGCTATCCATCGTACAAGGTGAGGGTGCACTTTCAGTCTGAGGAGGGTTTGCATCAAGTGCTCGAAAGATACTCTGTTATATGCGTCCTCTAAGTCTATGGCGGCCGCACATGTCTCTTCTCTGACCTGAAATCCTTCGTAAACATCTTGAGCAAAGACCGCCGCATTCAGCCATGACTCTTTGTTGCGTCTGTATCCTCCAAGTGTGGGCGGGAAGCAGCCGAGCTGTTCCAAGTCCCAAGCAAGTCTGTGTGCTACAATTTTCTCCAGTAGCTTGCCAACAGTATTCTGCATCGTAATGATTCTGTAGCCGCATATCTTGGAGTGGTCTTTGTTCGGTTTTGGCAGCGGCAGCAGGTAGCTGTGTAGCCATTCTTCTTTGACCTGACCCCTCTGGATACTGGTGTTGAATTCTCTGGCCAGTTCTTCCATGTCATCATCTGATATCACCATTAGGTCACCATATCGGATGCCGTCTGGGCCTGGGGCGGTGTTAGGTGATTTCTTGAGCATCGCACGCAATATGTCAACTGTGATCGTCCATTCTTCGTCTGTCCCGACCCCCTCGCACAACTGAGAGAGTGTTGTTGTGGTCCTCTGTCTGGCGGGCTCGTCTTTCTGGTCAGTCTGTTCTATGTAGCGTGCAAGAAGGGCCTTACCTTTATCCGCATCCGACTTTTTCCATGCGAGGTCTGTGCCTTGAAAGTCTGGAATACCCCTACATTGTGCAGCACCGTTCATGCTCTTGTGGAGGCGCCAGAATGTCGTAAGAGATTGCTCGGAGCACACCTTCCTGCAGAACTCGTCCCATTTGTCGGCCTTGGCCTGTTTGGCGCAGGATTTGAATAAAGTCGTCGTCCTAACGACCTCAGTCTTCAGGTTCGCCAATTCAACCTGTGGCATGTTAGCCTTTCTGGCCTTTTGCCAGTCTTTGACAGCCTGCCTCTTTCCCAGCCACACCTTCTCGACCTCTCCATTCCACCATGGTGGCTGCAGCCATCTTTCTTGTCTCCTGCGGGAGGAAGTTAGTTTCCTTCTTCTGATCTTGCTTATGGCGTCTTGACCAGTGGTGTCGTACGGGAAGGCATTGGTCTTGTTTCTTTGACTCATGGCCCCGTCTTTCTTGATCAGGATGACACAAGGGTAGTGGTCACTATCGTGGTATCCCAGTGTGCCCCACCGGCACCTTGGTGCGATGGTGGGCGACACCAGAGCCAAGTCAATGATGCTGTCAGAGTCGCCTGGTCGAGTGGCCATTCTAGTGACCTTCCCATCATTCAGACAGATTAGGGCAGCAGATGCCAGGGCGTCCTCCAAATCTTCTCCCTGTCTATTGGTGATGCAATTCCCCCATTGACTGCCTCTGGCATTGAAGTCCCCGCAGTAGATGATATGCCTTTCATCCATATCGAACAAGTTCTGCCATTGTCGCACGTCGACCTTTCCATTTCGCGCATAGACGTTAACGATTACAAGCTGCACTGGTGTCATTATTCTTAATGCCTGCACTTGCAGGGCATCGCTGTTCCAGGCGGACATATCGATCTCAGACACTAGTATGTTGTCGCGGACCAGAATGGCCTGTCCGAGGTGCCGCCTGTTAAGGAAACCCTGAAATCCCGCCACATTGACTGTTCCGTCGGTGAGGTGTGTTTCTTGCAAGACTACAATATCGTTTCCGTAGAGTAGTTTTTCAAGAATGGGTCGGCGTTGACTAAATGATGCACAGTTCCAGTACAGTACTCGAACATTTCCGATACCCAATCTGTCACATTTTAAGCGCCTTCTGCGCGCGCCCGCCCTCTTACCACGTTGTGTCCTAGCTGGTCGTCTGGCCGTCATGTTAGGCTTAACTATCGCCACCGGGCTCCGATGATACGCCGAAAGAAGACCGGACGCGCGTGCACGAACTCCGTTGCACGGTCCGAACTCCATTCCACGAAAGGCCAAGCAGACCGGGTTAGGCGTTTGTATGGACAGGTCGCATGAGTCTGCGAGTGGTTTTGAATCTGCATTGAGAGCTAGCCTGTGTGACCGTGGGAGACTGGTTCGAACGCTTGAGTATTTTGGCTTGTAAGTGATATGTATATTGATTGCATGTATCCTTATGTATTGTATTGATATTGTTCATGTTGTAATGATTGCTATGGATTGTCATTGCGCGATGTCTGTGCGATAATGAATGCAGCGCGTAAATAAAGCTTGTAAACAACAGTTTCGGATATTCACTTCGTGTGATTTGATAGGTTGATACTGCTTCACACTTGCCAGAAAACGAGCTACTTATCTTGCTCTACGCAAGACTCTGACAAGTGCGAACGTGGGTTTCTCGTCCGAATTTTGAACTGAATGCGAACTTGTAGATTTTTTTTTGTCCGAGTTTTTGAATCGAATGTGAAGATGTTAATAGAAGTGCGCAAGTCATAGATTAGGGTAAAGTAACGGTTAAATAATGTTGATTTCATTAAATTATAAATGTGAAGACATTATTTGAAGCCAACCGAGGCGTCTTCAGACTTATCACCAAATTCAACCAATTTTGTACCTAAAATCCAAAATGCGGCCGTGCCCTTGAATGTCATTGAGTAGGGTTAGTGTGAGCGTGAAAGTTGTTGATTGTGGTAACGACTAACAATAATACTTGACAGCATACAAACCTATACAGACTTCAGTGACATTACATACACCATACATTTACAAACGTGACTTCTTGTGCACATTTGTCAATAAGTATCAAATTATGACACTAAGAAATAAATTTGTAGTGATAATCTATGTCATGTAAACGACGATAAATTATTGTTCCTAAATTTTTTGTATAATAATCAAGGGACAGTACTCTAAATTCTTGGTGATGTGTAAATATGTATTGTAACCATTAACATGTGTACTTGATAGATAACACGTCAATGTGACGTCATTTACATATGGACAATATATTGCCAAAACTGTTGACCTTCATTAGAAACTCTAAACAGAGGTCTGATGACGGAGCTATCTCAGAGGGAGATGCTCACAGTTTAACCTGATGATTTTAGTATTTTTGTTCTTGGTTGTTGAGGTAGGGGCCAGTTTAGCCGTGACCTACCGGACTAGCTGTGTCACAGTGAGGTAATGTCCATCAAATAGATTGTACTTGACTGTTGTACTTCATGGTGCAACACAATTGTTGTATACATATTGTTTACTATTCACCTGTATATATTTATAATAACTATTAAGTTATGCAGACAAAATACAATGTTAGATTTTGACAAGTTTAATAACACCTATATATATTGTACATGAAAGGAAATCCTTTCATGAAAAAGGGGTGTGGAGAGTGTCAAAGTCTCACATCCGAGGTTGCGACGCGTTGGCTGTGCCAACGCCAGGCGACATAACAACGCGCAACCCTGAGTGATGTTAAACACTACAGAGGGAATGCGGCGTCTTCGACGACGCCCGTATAAGCAGCCAAGCACAGCAACTGAGCGACGCTAAAATAACCGCTGGTCAGCGGTACACCCCGTGAACCTTGCAGGGGTCACACCAGCTGACTTGAGCGCCGACTAGCGTCTAGAACGAAAGGCCAAGCAGACCGGGTTAGGCGTTTGTATGGACAGGTCGCATGAGTCTGCGAGTGGTTTTGAATCTGCAT
Organism: Cepaea hortensis; assembly: GCA_963921405.1. NCBI lineage: Eukaryota > Metazoa > Mollusca > Gastropoda > Stylommatophora > Helicidae > Cepaea > Cepaea hortensis. The sequence continues at coordinate 10,010,529 of OY992896.1, forward strand.
TGAGAGCTAGCCTGTGTGACCGTGGGAGACTGGTTCGAACGCTTGAGTATTTTGGCTTGTAAGTGATATGTATATTGATTGCATGTATCCTTATGTATTGTATTGATATTGTTCATGTTGTAGTGATTGCTATGGATTGTCATTGCGCGATGTCTGTGCGATAATGAATGCAGCGCGTAAATAAAGCTTGTAAACAACAGTTTCGGATATTCACTTCGTGTGATTTGATAGTTTGATACTGCTTCACACTTGCCAGAAAACGAGCTACTTATCTTGCTCTACGCAAGACTCTGACATGTGTATTGTTGCGCTCGTAAACAATCCCTTGGCAGCTGGAAATCGAAACAGAGTAGCCTAACGGCTTGAGTTAGGAGAAGAACAGAGCACTTATAGGTTACACCCATGTGCCGTGATGGTGATCCGTCGAGTAAATCAACCAAACCAACTAAACCAGACAGACAGACACACACACACACACACACACACACACACACACACACACACACACACACATACACACAGGCAGACAGACAAAGACAGACACATACAGAGGGTGACAGACAAAGACAGACACATACAGAGGGTGACAGACAGACAGACAGACAGACAGACAGACAGACAGACAGACAGACAGACAGACAGACAGACAGACAGACAGACAGACAGACAGACAGGCAGGCAGGCAGGCACGTTAGCACCCAGGCCCATCACCCACCAATTGCAAGACAAGCATACAGACAGATACAGACAGACAGATACAGACAAATACAAACAGACACGCACATACGCAGACAGACAGACAGACAGACAGATAGACAGACAGACAGACAGACAGACAGACAGACAGACAGACAGACAGACGGACGGACGGACGAACGGACGAACGGACGGACGGACGGACACTTGAATTGCTCATACAACCAAGTAAGTAAGAACTCATTCTCTGTTTCTTTAAACAGATAAAAGACGGCGGGGAAGATACACAAGAAAATCTCCATAATCACATTTGAACAGAAGCTGTTGAAAAGAAAATGAACACAAATCTTTAGGTAATCATCGAGGACTGAGACAAGGGAGAAACAGTGTATCCAGAAAATAGGGAAACCCTATCAGAAACTATTACATTCAAGGGCCGTATCAAAAACTATTACATTCACGGCAGAACGGGAAAGTCCACGGGCTTAAAATAGGATATATTTGATTACTGGCGGGAGAATGCAATTAGAAGTCGTAGAAATGGTTGGGTTGTTGATTTCAAGAGAGAGTGAGTGAGTGAGTGAGTGAGTGTGTGTGTGTGTGTGTGGGTGGGTGGTTGGGTGTGGGTGGGTGGGTGGGTGCGTGTGTGTGTGTGTGTGTGCGCGCGCGTGTGTGTGTGTGTGTCTTCGAGGAAAGGAGATGTGTGGACGAAAATGTAGTGGAGATTGTGTGAGAATGTGTGTGTGTGAGAGTGCGTGCTCGAGGTAAGGAGATGTGTGGGTCAAACTGTGGTGGAGAGTGTGTGTGTGTATGAATGTGTGTTCAGATGAAGGGGTGTGTGTGTGTGTGTGTGTGTGTGTGTGTGTGTGTGTGTGTGTGTGTTCGGAAGGAGATGTGTGGGTGTGAGTGTGGTGGAATGTGTGTGTTCGGAAGAACAAAAGACAAATTTAATACAAGAGGCAACATTACAGATATAGACAAATGTCATACAAGACACAGCATAGTAGTAAAGAAAAATTTCAAGTGAACAAAAGCAGCAGCAGCAGAAGATGGAAGAAGAAGAAGAAGAAGAAGAAGAAGAAGAAGAAGAAGAAGAAGAAGAAGAAGAAGAAGAAGAAGAAGAAGAAGAAGAAGAAGAAGAAGAAGAAGAAGACAACGGCGGTAAAGAAGTTAAAGAAGAAGAAGTAGAAGAAGCCGACAAACAACTTTAAGTAGAAGCAGATGAAGAAGAAGGAGAACGAGGAGAAGTATGAATTTTAAAAAATGCTCATTGTCTAATAATATATTAAAAAATATTGACTGTATCAAGCTGGGAAACACATTAACAAAGGCGGAAAAACACAAGAAACCCCAACAGATAAAATAAACACAGAAGACAAGAAGAAGAAGGAGAACAGACACTTGTGCAAGAAACGAGAAGCTATTTCTTGCTGAAGCCAACAATCAGATTAGCCTGTTCAACGAACTACACCGATTACTTTCCAAATATATATCTTGGATGCCTCTAGGGGTTTCCTAATTTTATCATATTATTACCGGAGATCTACATTCCAGAATGTCGTGGGCACTGGAAAGAAAAGAAGAAGAAGAAGCTGTCTCTTAAAAAGATGCCGGAGGGACATCAGGTCTTGTTCTTGTTATATTTGTTCTTGTTCTTCTTCTTGTTCTTCTTGTTCTTGTTCTTCTTCTTCTACGTGTTCTTCTTCTGGTTCTTCTTCTTGATCTTCCTTATTGTTGTTATTACTGTTGTTGTTGTTGTTGTTGTTGTTGTTGTTGTTGTTCTTCTTCTTCTTCTTCTTCTTCTTCTTCTTCTTCTTCTTCTTCTTTCGTTCGCTTGAAATTTATCTATAACTGCAATGGTGTCACTTGTACACATATTTCTTGAATTTAACTGTCTTTTTCAGTTCACCCAGCGGTCCATACACTTTATCTTTCACTGTTGTGTCTCCCGGACAGAAGGTTTGCCTAGATGTGTTGTATTTTGGGCAACCTTGGAGTATGTGAATTAAATATTAATTAAGTATATTTAGCTCCTGCGAAAAGAAGAGACATACTAAAGACAGACACTATGCACATAGCTTACACAGAACTCCATACCCAAGTGAAAACAAAGTGTGACTTATCAAAAATGAGAAACAATCAATAAATATATAATACTGAAATGTTAGAATAAAATAATAAGTATTAAGGACAACAAAACACTGCCGGCGTTTCTGTTCTAGAACCTTTGTCAAAGACAGGACAACACAAACAGATAAAAAGCGAATTAAAGCACACAAAATAAAACATACTTGAACACAGCTTCTTGTTGATATGGGGGGGGGGGCAGAAATAGTGGTTTACACCGGTGCAGAACGGTGCTCTTTCCTCATATCAACAAGAAGCTGTGTTCAAGTGTGTTTTATTTTGTGTGCTTTATTTCGCTTTTTATCAGTTTGTGTTGTCCTGTCTTTGACAAAGGTTCTAGAACCGAAACGTCGGCAGTGATTTGTTGTCCCATATTACTTATTGTTTTATTTTAACACTTCAGTATTTTATATTTATTGATTGTTTCTCACTTTTGATAAGTCACACTTTGTTTTCACCTGGGTATGGAGTTCTGTGTAAGCTATGTATATAGTGTCTGTGTTTAGTATGTCTCTTCTTTTCGTAGGAGCTAAATATACTTTGTTTGCAAATTCATATCGTTATATCCTGCTGCAGCCTCTTATTTTTTCTTGGAGTATGTGCTCTGCTGTCTGCGACGCCAATCCACATGTGCTCATGGTTGATTCGCCAATCTTGAATTTTGTATACATGTGGTTGCGTAATCTATTGTGCCCTGTTCTGAGGCGTAGAATAATGATTTGTTGTGGTCTGTTCATAACGTTGTAGTCGTCATCTTAAGTAGGTTTTGATGGCTTTCTGACTGATTTGATCTTTTTTCTTTTTTTTTTTTTTTTTTTTTTTTTTTTTTTTTTTTTTTTTTTTGTAAAACAACACAAGGAAAATTAGCAGAAACCCTAGTAATGACAACAAGAAAATCCAAGACAAAAGACGCAGAACTTCAGAGTCAGACGTTTTTCAATTACCCAGTCCTGTAGGCTGTTTAGACCGAGGCTCGTCGGGGACTAAAGGCCACAACAAAGGTGATGAAGAAGAGAATTGCTAGTTCCCAACATAATGTCAAGCTAAAGCAGCGTACAGAAGCACTACAAGGTCTTACAAACACATGAAATGTAAACAGGCTGACAAAAATACAGATTATCTGATTACATGCCAATAAAACAAGTAGATTTAGAGTTAGAACACTGAACAAGTATGGTACACAATCAAATGAACAAGTAGTATAATGTCAACGTTCGTTCGTTAACTGGGCTATAAAATTGCGGAAGATATCACGAAACAAAGTAAATAACACGGTTATCCTAGTATGGCGATATACCGTTCTCCTCTCCAAATGGGTGGTCACATTTGGCGATATATTATCCTTTGGTTGGTAGACAATCAAAGGAACAAGTATTATAATGTGCATTTCCGTTCATTGGACATTAAAATTGCGGAAGATATCACGAAACAGAACAAATAACACGATTGTCCTAGTATAATATGTCGTTTTTCTGTGCAAATGAGTGGCCACATTTGGCGATACATTATCGTTTCGCGTTGAATCAGTTAAGGGTGGGAAAGAAGACACTAAATCATCATCAGTTAGCTGCATATCCTTTACAGGACGTAATAGTCAACCCCATAATGTTTTTTTTTCTTTTTTCGCTGATGGTGATTTCTTGGCAAGTTTACGTTCAGCAGTTTGCCATTGCTTTCTGAACGACCAGAACACATAATATTGTATGAAAACGAACGCAAGACGGTCGGCTAGCAAATCTTCCGCAGATGTGTTTCGAACGCGGTATACGGGATTACGAATTGCGTCCACAATCCCTTCGCAATAGAGCGGGCTCATTAACATAAAGATACATAAGACTTCGGCTGTTAATGGTTCACTGAGTTGTATCGTCTCTTTTGTGGAAATCGAAGTGCAAATCAGTGGATTATACAAATTGTCAAAATATGTAGACATCTGAGGTGATAAAAGAAGTAGACGTCTGGGGTAATAAAATAAGTAGACACTTGACAGTGTTAAAATAAGTAGACACATGACAGTGTTAAAATAAGTAGACTACCAACTGACAGTATACCACCTCAAGCCATGATGTACAGACCAAATGGAACCAGAAGAAGAGGTCGACCATGTAAACGATGGGCAGAGGGAATAACAGAGTCCATGAAATCTCGATACATAAAGTCCATAAACGGGCACTCTTCCGCTGTGTATGCTTCACATCGACACCGCAAAGTACAAGAGGAATAAGATCAAAAGAAGACGAAAAAGAGAGAAGACGAAAAGCCAACCCTACTTCGTCGCCTCTTACGACATCTATGGTACGATACAGGGTGGTTTCCCTGACACAGAGGTTCCCAAACCACGGCCCGCGGGCCACTTGTGGTCCCCCAGCTGTCAGAAAGTGGCACGCGACGCCTCGTTATTTAATATATTTTAATAATTTCAAAAATGCACTCAGAGCTCCCCGTCAGCGTGCGATAATTTACTCTGCTCGTGGTTGTTATCTTCTTCAGCATTCCGAGCCATTGAGGTTCTTTGCTGCAGATACAAGCCGTCTCCATTCGTCTCTCTGGTTGACCTTCTCGTGCAAGTCGTTGATTCCAAGTGCTTGTAGGTCTGTATATATATTATCTCTCCGCAGTCTTCTTGGTCTACCTCGGGGTCTACGGTCATTTATTTCCTGAGTGTAAGCGAGTTTTGTTTCCCTATTATCTTCCATTCTTTCTATATGCCCCAGCCATTGTAGTCTATTAGCCTTCATGATACCAGTGATTAGCGGGGACTTAAACAGATCATAAATGTCTTTGTTACTTCTTCTTTTCCACTCTCCACTTTGTGTATCCCTAATGGGTCCAAAGATGCGTCTTAAAATTTTGTTCTCAAAGGTTTGTAGCAAGGCTTCGTCTCCTTTCGTTGTACTCCAGGTTTCAGAGCCATACAGCACAACTGGTCTAATCAGTGTTTTGTATATTGTGATCTTGGTGTTACGAGATAACGCATTTGATTTTAGTAGATGTTGTAGTGCATAGTATATCTTATTTCCAGAGTTGATTCTAGCTTGTATTTCTTCCCTTATTATGTTGGAGCAGTTGAAGGGTGTACCCGGATATTTGTATGTTTCCGTTCTTTTAATGGTCATATTATCTATTTGTATGTGGCCAACGTTTTTAGCCGTTCCTTCTCTTGATATTACCATATATTCTGTCTTATCTTGGTTGATAACCAGCCCCATTTGTTGAGCTTTTTCCTTTAAGTGAGTCAATATTTCCAATGTCTATTGTTCATTTTCCTCTATAATATCTATATCATCTGCATAACCAAGCAGTCTGGATGTTCCTCCAATAGCACATTCCTCCTTTACCTTCCTTACAACTTTCTCTAGAGCCAGATTGTTATGCTAAGATATTATCGAATGCGCCTGTTCAGTTCGCAACGAAACGTTATGAAGAACAGTTACAACTGTAAATTAATTACATTAATAGCGATCTTCGAAACTGATTAAAAATTTATTGTTAAATGAACTTTTGATTTTAAACCAAAAAATTACCGTAGTTTAGTATTGACATTGACTGCCTTTAAAGTTTTAGAATTTTGTTGACGAAAGTTAAGAAAGGTAAGAATGATATTGAACGACTTTTATAATTTTATAACGTTGTGGCCCGCTTAACTACCGAAAATAGTAGATATGGCACTCTGCTTGAAAAGCTTGGGAACCACTGCCCTGACACAAATGCACGCCAAAGTCGGGCACTGTAACCATTAATGTGCACTAACCACGAAAAAGGACCGACGAAGAGAGCGCACTCCGACAAACAGACTCCAGCCGTAAGCGAGTGCCATTCTTTCCCGCCCTCTACTTACTTTTAATCTTCTTACGCGTCCTAATCAATAGAGAATATGTTTGTATTATGCTGTGGTCACCGCATGGCCATCAGTCACGGCCCGGCAAGAATAAGCTAACCCTTTCCTGGAGACAACTACACTGTTTTTCCATTTGTCCCTGCTCATTACAATATTCCGAATCCCATTCGAAGAGGTTACGAAGGCAATTCGTAATCCTGTATACCGCATTCGAAACACAGCTGAGGGCGATTTTGGAAGCTGACCGCCTTGCGTTGGTTTACATACAATGGTATGAGTGTCGGTCGTTCAGAAAGCAATGGCAAACTACTGAACGCAATCATGCCCAGGAATCAAAACCAATCAAAAAATGTCTTTCTCTCTCACCATCTTTCCGTATGTCTCCCTTTCTCCACCTGTCTGATTGTCTGTCTCCATTTATCTATATCTTCATTTATCTGTCTGTTGCTCTCTCTTTCTCATATTCTATTTTTCTGTCTCTCCATCTGTCTGACTGTCTGTCTCCACCTATCAATATCTTCATCTATCTGTCTGTTGCTCTCTCTCTCTCTCTCTCTCTCTCTCTCTCTCTCTCTCTCATTCTATCTGTCTGACAGTCCATATGTCTGTTTGTCTGTCTCCATTTATCTATCGCTCCATCTATCTGTCTGTTGCTCTCTCTCATTGTGTCTGTCTGTCCGTCTGTCTGACTGTCTGTCTCCATTTATCTATATCTTCATCTATCTGTCTGTTGCTGTCTCTCATTCTATATGTTTATATGTCCATCTGTCTGATTGTCTGTCTCCATCTATCTATATCTTTATCTATCTGTCTGTTGCTCTCTCTCTCTCTCTCTCTCTCTCTCTCTCTCTTTCTCTCATCTATCTGTCTGTCTCTCCGTCTGCCTAACTGTCTGCCTCTATATATCTATCTCTCCATCTATCTGTTTATCTTTTCTATCTGTCTGTCTATCTGTTTGTTTATCTATCTGTCTGTCTGTCTATCTGTCTATCTGTCTCCATCTATGTATCTCTCCATCTAGATTCTGTCTCTCTGTCTGTCTCTCCGTCTCTCCGTCTAATATATATATATATTCTCCCCCCCCCCATATCAATCATCGAGCCATGCGCCGTCAACTCACATATATAGTACATAGTTTTACCGATTCACTTGTTTAAGAATATTCCCATTCATTCGTATATCATATTATAGTATTTCTTAGTTCTTAATGACGACCATAATCTTTGTCTTCTTACAGTTTAATTCTGACTCCATTTGTTCACTGCATACAATAACCGCATCTACTAAATGTTGCAGACCTTATACATTGTCTGCATTCAATACTGTATCATATGTATATATAATGTTTATGTTATGTTCCCCAAAGCGATTCCTCTTATATCTTCAAAATTTCTTTAAAACAAGAAAAAAGATGGAAAACGATCTGGAGACATTACACATTTCTTTCGCGCATGTTTCAATTCACAGATGACACAATAGACAACATAACTACTGAAAGCTCTAGTCTCCATCCCGGGATTCGAACCTGTCACCTCCAAATGACGACAGCGTCACATTGAATCAACACGACCATATTCTTAAACATGTCAGAAAATAAACGTATAACTCCACTCAACATTCCAATATGAGTATATTTCCCATCAACATTCGAGTGAGCGTATATTTTCCATCAATATTTCATCACAACTGCCGTCAATCTTATATTTCAAGTTGAACTTCTCAAGGTCGGCCAAGCTCCATTTTGCGCAAACTTATCTTCCCTGCTAGAATATATTATCCGTGAAGTGGCAATAACAGATAAGGCCGTTTGGCAGACAAACACGTTAAACCCGATACCTCCCCGACTCAAGCAGACAATTTCCCTTTAAAAAGGGGGATAATATTATGGATGAGGGATAATTTTCTTATCGCTGTTTATCAGGAGAGGGAGGGAGGGCGGAGCTATGAATGAGGCCTGGAGGTAGGTAATAACTTGAAGCCGGGATATCATAAATGCTTGGCTACAAGAGCAGGTTGGTGTCACGTGGTGTTCTCGTCAAGAAACGAGAAGGGACAGGCGAGATGATCACAATGGCGACATTGGCGCCATGTCTGAAACGTAATATTGACATGCATGCATACTGAAACAAGCAAATAGCTTCAAGTACTTAGGGAGTATAATATCATCAAATGGCAAATCAGTAGACGAGATCGAGAATAGATGCAATAAGATAAACTAACTCATTGGACAAATGGCACAAATACTGTCCTATTAACTAAAGAATAAACACGTTTCAGTATATACTAAGAAAGCACACTACAAAACAACTTTCCTACCAACTCTATGTTACCAATGCCAAACCTGGACAATGACAGAAAAAGAGAAAAGAACAATTACAACAGAAATGAGATTCCTGAGATGAATACTCAATGTATCAAAAAGAGAGAAAATCAGAAATGAAGAAATCGGGACTAAAGTGGGGGTTATAAAAGCGCTAGATTTCTTAGAAAACAGCAAGTGGTTCGGTCATATACCTAGGCTACCAACTAACAGTATACCACAACAAGCAATGATGTACAGACCAAATGGAACCAGAAAAAGAGGCCGACCATGTAAACGATGAACAGAGGGAATAACAGAATCCACGGAAATCTCGATATATGAAGCCATAAACGGGCACTCTCCCACTGTTTATGCTTTACATCGACACCGCCAGGTACAAAAGGAACAAGGTGAGATGACATCAGATGAGATGAGATACAATCTCAGATACAATGAACATACTCTAGAACAGGGGTTCTCAACCTTATTTGGCCCATGCATCCCTTCACCATATGTTCAGAATGTCATCCCCCCCCCCCCCACTTTCGTATTCCCTCCCTATAACCATGCCCCTATACAGTATACATAAAAATGGAAGCTAAATTTAATAACACATACTATAACAAGACTAGACGTCTACATAAAACGTGATTTGCGGGTCTACTTACGCTATAAAACGAATTTCAGAAGGGCGAGAAGTACAGAACCGTAAAGAATGGAGGGAAAAACAATATCAAATAATCGGTTCTTGTATTAACGCGATCTTGAAATAATTTTAACCCCCCCTAAGTGGGGGGGGTGTAGGGTTTCCGAGGGGGAGGGGGAATTCCCCACCGGTGGAGAACATCTGCTCTAGAAGATACAGAGTTGCCTCATACGACATGAATGGCTCGACACACTGCACATAGCAATTAGTCCAGCTAACAGCTTGCGCGAGAACCGGTAGCGGTCCTCGCCGCATTGGTAACTTACGGGGTATGTGAGCCGGCCGCTAAGAAAGCAATGGCAAACTACTGAGCGTAATCTTGCCAAGAAATCAACAACCAACTGAAAGATGCTGATGTTGACAGCGATGTCCTGTAAAGGATATGCGGGGGTGGGGGAGGGGGTACATGCATCTAGTACCGGGCACACGGGCTTGAATGGCAGGAAGCGAGCCGATGGGTTGGCGGATATGGCGATGATCGAGGAGGGAAAAGCAATGGATGGGCCAGACATCCATCCACCCATCATGTGCCATGCCTATAAGCGTGGGCGGTCATGATTCGCCATTTCACTCGATCACCAGAGTCGTGGGTCAGTTCAGTGTTCTTGTCTCGACCATACCACGTGGTCAAGAGCCCCTCGATCTTGCCAGTTGTCACCAAGTTCTTCAATGTATTTCTTCTCATAACATGCCCAATACAATTTGACTGTCTACGTCTAATTTCTTTAATTAGTTTACGAGTTTCATTTGTTTCTTGTAGTACTTGGTCATTGGTTTTTCTGTCTGTCCATGGTATTATTTGCATTTTCCTCAGAAACCACATCCATACAAAAGTACAGGTTCTATGTAGCACCTCAACACTCTTTTTCTCGTAACAAATGACATCTTTTTATTGGTCAGTATTTTCATCTTGCATGCCATATGACAGTTATTAAGCCTTTTTGAAGCACAATGTACCAAACTATCGTCTGTGAAGACGGAAAGGTGCCAATGTAATGTATTTTCATCTTGCACAAGGCCACCTTCACCATGGCGATTCGTGTGCTAATCTCTTCAAGGCATCATCAACGCTATAAGAGACACTCGACAAAAAGATGACTTCAAAGTGAGCGAGAGAGCGAGCGAGGGAGGGAGGGAGTCAGTCAGTCAGTCAGTCAGTCAGTCAGCCAGTCAGCCAGCCAGCCAGCCAGCCAGCCAGCCAGCCAGTCAGTCAGTGAGAGAGTTAGTGAGTGATTGAGTGGAGTGGGTGGGTGGGTGAGTGAGTGAGTGAGTGAGTGAAAGTAATTGCCACAACACGGACACGAACAACAAACACAAGACATCAAATTTCACAATCCTAAACTCAACATTTTCGAAAGAAGACAGGCGGAGATTGTGTTTTCCCCGTCAAACCAGGGAGAGAGAAGCAACAAACAAGCAACATGCTAAGAGCCCCTATCATAAAACATCGATACACGTTCTCAACCAGACAGCTCCTTTAAGACCCCAGTGACGTGTCTCCACATTCCCGGGAACATAACAGGGCGATAACAACCCCACACAACTGCAGCGAGAGAGCGCGGTGTGAGAGTTCGTGTACAAGATGATACGGGAGACAGAACACCAGCAATAAAACCACAGACAAGGACGACTCCCTATAGGATTGAACCTCTTTATTCCACAAAACATGATGAATATTTAGTGTCCCGGCCACGCTACCAAATTACCCCCGGTTTCTACTCTTCCTTTCTTTTTTTTTTTTTTTTAGGCTGCTGGGGAGAATGAATGTTTAAAGTGTTTGTGGCGCTGAATGAGGACTTGGCGAGGTCTTAAATTGCGTGTGGGTTCTGGGTCGATTATCAACACAATTATTTAAATGTAGTTTATACACGTGTTCATACTTCAAACTCTCTCTCTCTCTCTCTCTCTCTCTCTCTCTCTCTCTCTCTCTCTCTCTCTCTCTCTCTCTCATACACACATACACACACACACTCACTTTCTCTAAAACACACTTTTTTTTCTCTCAAACACACACACACACACTCTTTCGTTTTTTTTCTCCCTCTCAAACATACGCACAAACTCTCTCTCTCTCTCTCTCTCTCTCTATATATATATATATATATATATATATATATATATATATATATATATATATATATATCTCAAACACACGCTCTTTATCTCTCAAATACTATATATATATATATATATATATATATATATATATATATATATATATATATATATATATATATATATATAGAGAGAGAGAGAGAGAGAGAGAGAGAGAGAGAGAGAGAGAAAGAGAGTGGGTGTGTGTGTAACAAAGCCCAACAGAACGTATGGCCAGACAGATCCCACACGCCCGAGCAGGCAATCTACCATCTACCTTTAGGAAGAGAAGGAATCCAGAAAAGAGACCTCAACCGTCGAAGTCGGCCCAAGTGGCACGGGACTAGAAAGCGGACATGTACGCACCACATTGGATACTATGGATCACCCTGTTTGTTATCCATGCTGGTATAGACCCATAGCAAACGTTGATCGCAGAAGAAGTAGAGGAAGATCACGAAGAAGAAGAAGAAGAAGAAGAAGAAGAAGAAGAAGAAGAAGAAGAAGAAGAAGAAGAAGAAGAAGAAGAAGAAGAAGAAGAAGAAGAAGAATTCCGATTGTGTATACAGCAGACAGTTAATATGAATGACGACAAGAATAACCATTTTATGAGAGAGGCCCAGTCTATATATAAGAGAGGCCCAATCTAGAGGACCAGTCTATATATGAGAGAGGACCAGTCTATATATGAGAGAGGACCAATCTATACATGAGAGAGGCCCAATCTATATATGAAACAGGCCCAATCATACACGAGAGAGACGCAATCTATATGAGAGACGCCTAATCTATATATGAGAGAGGTCCAATGTATATATGAGAGATGCCCAATCTATATACATGAGAGAGGCTTAATCTATATGAGAGGGGGCCCAGTCTATAGTTTACAGACGCCCAGTCGTCATTATTATAAAAACTAAGAGTGCCATTTTTGTAATGTAACGAATCTTAAATTATACATGAGACAAAACTGCGAGACACAAAAACCACAATGTTTGTGCAAACATCCTGTGTGATTGATGTCTCATTATCAGCCATGCCTGTGCTTTTTTTTTTACCAGGAATGAATGTATTGCTGCCGCTCACACAGGTCTGAGTAACCTAGTATGTGCGAGGCTTTTCTGTTTCTATGGGGTTCCCGCTATTTTTTTTTTTCCGCTGGCTTGCTTTGAACTCAATTGTAGTCCACATACTACTTCCAGTGCACTGCACTGAATTTTGCGTGTGCGTTAGCTTTCCCTATTACTAGTGTCCCTCGCCATTAGGCGAGCCAATTCCGACTTCACATGTACTTGCAATTTACGTCCTTAAGTCAAGGACGAGAAGTCAACATTTTAGTCCAACTGTCTGGTGTAGGGGTTGAACCCGCTACCTCGACATTAGCATTCTGGATGTTTCAAAACGCGCATGTTTATCCATTCAGCCATGCTGACCTCTGATTTGGTTTTGAATCGGAAGTTTAGATCTGGGATAGGGAGGGGGAGAAGAGAAGAGAAGAGAGGAGAGGAGAAGAGAAGAGACGAGAAGAGAAGAGAAGAGAAGAGAGAAGAGGAGAAGAGAAGAGAAGAGAGAAGATGAGAAGAGAAGAGAAGAGAAGAGAGGAGAAGAGAAGAGAAGAGAGAAGAGAAGAGAGAAGAAGAGAAGAGAAGAGAGAAGAGGAGAAGAGAAGAGAAGAAGAGAAGAGAGAAGAGAAGAGAAGAGAAGAAGAGAAGAGAAGAGAGAAGAAGAGACGAGAAGAGAAGAGAAGAGACGAGAGAAGAGGAGAAGAGAAGAGAAGAGAAAAGAGAAGAGAAGAGAAGAGAGAAGGGGAGAAGAGAAGAGAAGAGAGAAGAGGAGAAGAGAAGAGAAGAGAGGAGAGAAGAGAAGAGAAGAGAGAAGAGAAGAGAAGAGAGAAGAAGAGAAGAGAAGAAGAGAAGAGAAGAGAAGAGAGAAGAAGAGAAGAGAAGAGAGAAGAAGAGAAGAAAAGAAGAGAAGAGAAGAGAAGAGAGAAGAAGAAGAGAAGAGAAGAGAAGAGAGGAGAAGAGACGAGAAGAGAAGAGAAGAGAAGAGAAGAGAAGAGAGGAGAAGAGAAGAGAAGAGAGAAGAAGAGAAGAGAAGAGAAGAGAAGAGAAGAGAAGAGAAGAGAAGAAAAGAGAGGAGAAGAGAAGAGAAGAGAAGAGACAAGACAGACAGACAGACAGACAGACAGACAGACAGATAGACAGACAGACAGACAGACAGACAGACAGAATACTTACAAACTCACCTTCATGTTACCTACCTATCTACAGACCAACCCACCTATCAACCAAACAACCTATTTACCTACCAACAGGCTTACCCATACACCCACCCACCTACCTATCACCCACCTACCTATATACGTACCTACCTAAGTCGTTGTTATTGGTATTTCATTAGAACAATTAAGAACAAGAGAGATCGAGCGCCTGTGGGACCAGGTGGAGAAGGGAACAGATTGAGAACCCCTATGTGGAAAGAATGAGATTGCGGGGAATCGGCAGAGGTTCTAGAAAAATCTCAAAATTGAGAGAGAATACCAGGAGAACTTTCAATCAGAAAGGGCTGGGAACGATTAGTGGTATGACTCTTCGCTAGCTGTTGAACGGGGAGGGGGGGGGGGACGAAGCGCGTATGGGAATGTTCTGAGTGCAGTGATGTCGGTTCTTAGATCAACTCAACTCAACATTTCATTAGAAATTAATAAGACAGATCTTGACTAATGCATTATGTAACAAAATAACATGCAATAAACAAGTTTGATCCTAAAGGGAAACATAAAACTCAAAAGTGTACGTGTTGTCTGCGCATGTCGTTTCTTGGCACGATCTTAAAATACATTTTGGTTTCCGTTCTTGATGACCTCGATGTGGCATTCCTCCGGGTGGATATTTTCGGTTGCCACGGATTGCATTCCCCGTCGAGGAATGCGTGACAGATGACTCAGTTTATTATAGAATGATCGATTTTATATTTCTGCATTCCGCTCTTATGGAATTTATTTTTGCACAATTATTTTGGGTGTTTCCAAATTATGCTATGCGTTTAATTGATGGTGGTTAGTTGCGCCGGTTTTATTTTGGGACACTTCCGTGGTGAAATCGTTACACCGCCCGCATCGCGAAGGTTGTGGGTTCGATTCCGGACTACGTCGTTCGGGTGACGAGTGAACTCGAAGACTCCTGAGTGTCGTCGCTGGAGCTCCGGAGATGGTGCTTTGTGAGACGCTGTCGGCAGGCCGGACTGCGGGAACAGACCGAGCCATGTGGAATAGAACTCGGTGCAATGAAGTCGATCCTCTTGGCCTTTGATCCCCCTTTAAGCCATTTGACCCGGTTTTATTTAAATCTGGAAATAGTGGACATCTGGAATTAGTGGGAATCTAGAAATAGTGGAAATACATTATTAGCGAAAATCTGGAATTAGCGGAAAACGGGAATTAGCGGAAATCTGGAATTAGCGGAAAATTAGAATTAGTGGGAAACCGGGATTAGTGGAAATCTGAAATTAATGGGTATCTGGAATTAGTGGAAATCTGGAATTAGTGGATATCTGGAATCAGTTGAAATCTGGAATTAGTGGGTATCTGGAATTAGTGGAAATCTGGAATTAGTAGAAATCTGGAATTAGCGGAAATCTGGAATTAATGGGTATCTGGAATTAATGTAAATCTGGAATTAATGTAAATCTGGAATTAGTGTGTATCTGGAATTAGTGGACATCTGGAATTAGTAGAAATCTGGAATTAGAAAAACATTTGGAATTAGTTGGTATCTGGAATTGGTGGAAATCTGGAATTAGTGGATATCTGGAATTAGCGGAAATCTGGAATTAGTAGAAATCTGGAATTAATGGGTATCTGGAATTAGTGGAAATCTGGAATTAGTGTGTATCTGGAATTAGTGGAAACCTGGAATTAGTGGGTATCTGGAATTAGCGAAAATCCGGAATCAATTGGTATCTGGAATTACTGGGTATCTGGAATTAGTGGGTCTCTGGAATTAGTGAAAATCTGGAACTAGAGGAAATCTGGAATTAGTGGGAAACTGGGATTAGTGGAAATCTGGAGGTAGTGGAAATCTTGAAGTAGTGGAAATCTGGATTTAGTGGAAATCTGGATTTAGTGGAAATCTGGAATTAGTGGAAGTCTGGAATTAATGGAGCTATAGTAAAGCAATGAGTGAAGCAAGAAAAACGAGAAGCAACGGTAACAAGAACATGGTCTCAAGCAACAAAATGGACGTTGCGGTTAAAGCCTTCTTCAGCAAACAAACAACAAACACACACTGATACAACTACGTGGACATTTATATGAAAAGGTTACTCGTTTGTCTTCTTGTCGTGGAGCTATGGGCTTTGTGCACATACCGACACAACTACATGAACATTTATATAAAAAAGTTACTCATCTGCCTCCTTGTTGTGGACCTATGGGCTGTGTGCACACGCGTGTTAAATCTGAACGAACGAATTTTCAAAGGGTCACAAATTGGGCAAACAGGCCCGTCTTATATTCGGCCCTTCCAAACACTCATCTTTCGCACAACAGTTATGCGTTATGTATTGTGTATGGTAATTATTATGGTAGAATGCCAAAGGACATCTTTTTTTCGGTAAATTACAGGTGGGTAAAAGATCTCGGGATCGGCCTCTACTACGATACAAAAATGTGTGTAAGCGGGACATCATAGATACAGGCATTGATAATACACTTTCAAAACAAGTTGCCGCTGATCGCGTTGCATGGAAAGAAAAGATCAGAAACTAAATAAAGACAAAGAAGAAAATGACTGCAGATAGCTAACGCACTGAGCATGTCAGACGTCAGATGGTGCGTGATGGTGGAAATAACCATATGTTCATATATATCCATTGTGGATAATCATTTATTGGGCGAATTGGTCTGATCAGTTACATTCGCTGCCGTGGTATGTAGTTATTACGCCATTTTTTTTTTTTTTTGGAAGCACAATGTAACAAACTATCGCCTTCAAGACGGCAAGGTGCCAGTATTATGCATGTTACATTCACAAAGACAACAAAACACAGTGATATAAAACTGTGCATATAAACAATTCGTAGCAGATATGTGGGGAAACATGAGCGCCTTCGCCAGATGGCATGGCACATGATAATGATGCTACTGAATTTGTCCTTCTACAACCCCGCCTGTTCTCTCCCTCGCCCGACCAATTCTCTCGTTAACGAGCGCATTAATTTTGCATACATTCCATAACCGAAGGCGACACGAGGAAAAATCCGATCTTCAAGAGCATTCTAGTGTTGAGAAGCCCGGGGGAATGGCGGCGCTACCAGAGAACATAAACCCAATCGGGCTGAAGAGCCGAGCACTTTCGTGGGTGCGAGGTACCCCGAAGGAGGCCCCCGAGTGCCCCGGCAACCAGGGCAGACCGCAATAAATTGTCGTCTGGGTTCTGGAGAGTACTGGCGGGCTTAAGGCTCAAACACTCCACCCTGCGCTGGTTTCTTTCGTTGTCTGTCTGCAGGCATGATGGACGGATGGACAGACTTCACGTATGTGTGTGTGTGTCTGTGTGTACGTGTGTGTGTAATTGTGCGGTTATGTATCTATGATACCTTTGTACGTCGCGCATGATAGAGAGAGTGTGTGTGTGTATGTGTGTGTGTCTGTGGGGGGGGGGGGGTGGACGGAGTAACGAAAAAGCGAGAGAGACAGATAGTAGAACGACTGCCAGGCATACAGCAAAACAGACAAAAAGGGGCGTAAACAGAAGGGAATGCAAACAGATAATCACACAGATAGCACAGATATGGAGGCATACATCCATAGGTAGGTAGGTAGGTAGGTAGGTAGGAGGTAGGTAGGTAGGAGGTAGGTAGGTGCGTGGGTGGGTAGGTGGGTATTAGGTAGGTAGGTAGGAGGTAGGTAGGTAGGTATGTGGGTGGGTAGGTAGGTAGGTGGGTAGGTAGGTAGGTAGGTAAGTAGGAAGGTATGTAGTTAGGTAGACAGTGGGTGGGTAGGTAGGTAGGTAGGTAGGTAGGTTAGACGGGCTTGTGTGCTCAATTACTAACCATTTGAAAATACAGTTTGTTTGTTCGTAAGTTCATTCTATCAACAGTGTAATGTAGTGCCGGGCTGACAGGCATGTAGACAGACTTAATGCTCGTGTGCTAACTGACAGGAGGACAGTTGCATATAGGTATAAGACAGACAAGTATATAAACATATCTGGACAAGAAGATAGGAAGACAGACAGACAGAAAGACAGACGGGATACTGCTATAACTAAAGGTTTACGTGTAGACACAGACATACTAACAATCGTATGTATATATATATATATATATATATATATATATATATATATATATATATATATATATATATATATATATATATATATATATATGTTCATATCATATATATATATATGTCTATATATATAGTATATATATATATATATATATATATATATATATATATATATATATATATATATATATATATAAAGTTGTTGCATATCCTTTAGAGGACGTTGCAGTCAACCCCGGCATTTTCGGCTGTTCGTGATTCTTGGGCAAGTTTATGTTCAGTAGTTTGCTATTGCGTTCTGAACGACCGGTACCCATACCATTTCATTTTTTAAAAAAACCGACGCATCTGTGTTTCGAATGCGTTTTCCGAGATTATGAACAGCGTCCGTTAGCCCTTCGTTACGAAGAGGACCAACTAGACACCCTAAAAATAGGTGTCTTCATTAGCCAGGTCTATCATACAGACGAACCCACAACTATGGAATATGGACATAATTCGTATCTAACCATTTAGATAGCACCATAGGTCTCATAATTTTATATTAAACCAGTTTAGGTCAAATAATAAACACATCGAACCGTAATGCTGTGTCCAGTATACTCACAAACATTTAAAAGAGAGAAATGATTATTACAATTACGGATCGATATACATGAATATTACAATTCGGGACATTCTTGGAGTATGTGATCTGCTGTCTGCAGCGCCAATGCACAAGTGTCTATATCCGCAATGTTGTCTCTTGTATAAACTTTACTGTGTGATTTTTTTAAACTCCACTTAGAAGTCCATAGAGTTTATCTTTAACTATTATTTCTTTAGGCCAGAAGCTGCTTAGATATGTCATTCTTGGGGCAGTCTAGGAGTATGTGATCAGCTTTCTGCGGCACCAACCCACTAATTTTTTTTTTCATATCCTTTACATGACGTTGCAGTCAACACCAGCATTTTTCAGCTACGGTTGATATACTAGGCAAGTTTTACGTTCAGTAGTTTGCCATTGCTTTCTGAACGACCGACTCCCATACCAACACGTTATAATACAACGCGACACGGTCTTCTGCACAAATCGGTCGCAGCTGAGTTTCAAACGCCTGGTATCCTGCTCACGAACCGCGTTCGCAAGCCTTTGGCCACGGACATGGACAATTCGCCAATCTTATATTTTGTATAAGCGTGGTTGCGTAATCGATTGTGTCCAGTTCTGAGGCGCAGAATAATGATTTGTACTGTCAGGCCTGTCCATAAACTGGTAATCGTCTTGTACCGGTGTTGGTAGCGAAAGAATAATCATCTGGCGGCAAATTGGAAACTGTAGTTAGCACTGTACTCTGTTGATAAATCCCTAAAGCGCGATACCCGCTGGGTTGCGGGTATCTCCGCGGCGGTCATAATCTCCTGGAATCTGTCCGGAGACAATCGTTAAGAAACAAAAAAGGGCAATTTGGATCGGTCTTGTGTTGCACTGGAAGAACTTTCCGAGATCCGCTGTGACTCCATCTCTTTTTAATCTAATGCTCGGTCTTTCTTATCTTCAGAAATGGATATTTGTTAGTTGAATTCTAGTTGACACTGTTGTAAGACTATTTACAGTTCATGCTCTTTGAGCTGTTGTAGACTATATATGCACAGGGCAGACATTCTGAATTATATCTATGAACAGAGCAGACATTATAAAGAATATCTATGAATAAGACAGACATTATGAAGACTATCTATGAACAAGGCAAACATTCTGAAGACTATCGATGAACAGGGCAGACATTCTGAAGAATTTTAAATATTGAGTACAACCCACTACTGGCAACGCTGATCGTATTCTGGTATGAACCTAAGGCCTATCAAATCCAATTTGATTATTGCTCATTGGATTTAGGAGGCCTGGTGTTCCTTGCCAATGAGAAGTCGTGATCGTTTCGCGTCCACATCGATTGACGGACGTCAGTCGCGGCGATTGGGCAATCTTGAGCATAGCCTACGATGGGTGACGTTGTAATGTTCTGTTATGATAATTTGGCTGTGTCCAACGTGTGCCGCGTGGTTACAAACCCGCTTCACACGTCAGTGATCCGGGGCTTGTTTCCGGATCCGGTCAGGGATATGCACTACTGACGAGCTCAAACGAGGGCGAAACTCGAGTCTAGTGCTTCCATATTGACGTGGATAGGCCTTAGGTTCATACCAGAATACGATCAGCGTTGCCAGTAGTGGGTTGTGCTCAATATTTAAAATTCAAATCCCGAAGTAACCAAATTGATCAATTCTGAAGAATATCTATGAACAAATGAAGACACAGTAAAAGATGAAACAACATATTTAAGGATGTTGGAGTCTGGGCCGGCTCTGTGGCAAACGAGTTACAGATGTAGTTCATAATCCTACATAGCCCGTTTGAAATATAGCTGTGGTTGATTTGGCAGCAGTCTGCCTTGCGTTGGTTTTTATAAAATGGTATGAGTGCTGCTCGTTCAGAAAGCATTGGCAAACTACTGAACGTAAACATGCCAAAAAATCACAAACTACCAAAAAATGCTGGGGTTGACTGCGGTGTCTTGTAAAAGATATGCTACTGACTTTTTTGGGGGGGTTCTGGTGTCTGGACTTAAGCATGGTTTTAGCAAGAAAGGATGTACGAGAGGACAAATCTTATGTATTTACAATCAGTGTGTCATAAGAACAATCAGCTTAGGAAAGATGTACGAGAGGATAAATCCGGTGTGTTTACAACCAGTGTATTACCAGAATAATCAGCTTAGGAAAGATGTACAAGAGAATAAATCTGATGTGTTTACAACCAGTATATTACAGGAATGATCAGCTTCTACTCCTTACGACATTTGCTGCGCAAGATGAAGCATCTATTGGTTTGCCCAAAATGCTATAATAATGATTCTTAAATCAACAAAATAAATCAAACCCCAATAAATGCCGCAACATTTCCACAAACATTCCCAAGCAGACAGCTCCAATTCAACAAAGAGGCACTAGAGTACACTGATGATACCGTCCTTGCATGCACAAACAACACGATAAAACTTACCTTTATGGTTGGTTGTTGTGCTGTAAGTAGATCACACAACGGTGGAAGATGGAAGATACCAGGTTAATTAATCCATCGGAAATGCGTAAGCAGAAATTTCCAGAGTTAGTTAGTCCACGGAAGACACTCTATTACAATTCATATGAACTGAAGACACTTTTTGACAATTCATGGGAATATATGAATGGAAGACTGTTTTATAATTCATGTAAATATACAAATGGAAGACTGAGTTTATTCTTTCTTGAGAAATGCAAACTGAGTGTCTCAGAATCAGTCAGCGTCTCAGAGACTGAAGTGTGAAAATGGAAGACGCCAAGTTAATTAATCCAGGAGAAATATGCACTTGGAAGACACAGATTTGTTAATCTATGAGAAATATACATGGGAAGATACTAGGTTAATTAATCCATGAGAAATATAAAGGTTAATTAATCCATGAGAAATATAAAGGTTAATTAATCCATGAGAAATATACAAGGTTAATTAATCCATGTGAAATATACAAGGTGAATTAATCCAGGAGAAATATATAAGTGCAATACACTTAGTTAAGTAATCTATGAAAAATATGCTCTTGGAAGACACAGCATTTGTTAATCTATGAGAAATATACATGGAAAGATACTAGGATAATTAATCCATGAGAAATATACACATGGAATACACTAAGTTAATTAATCCATGAGAAATATACACATGGAATACACTAAGTTAATTAATCCATAAGAAATATACACATGGAATACACTAAGTTAATTAATCCATGAGAAATATACACATGGAATACACTAAGTTAATTAATCCATGAGAAATATACACATGGAATAGACTAAGTTAATAAATCCATGAGAAATATACACATGGAATATACTAAGTTAATAAATCCATGAGAAGTATACACATGGAATATACTAAGTTAATAAATCCATGAGAAGTATACACATGGAATAGACTAAGTTAATAAATCCATGAGAAATATACACATGGAATAGACTAAGTTAATAAATCCATGAGAAATATACACATGGAAAATACTAAGTTAAAAAATCCATGAGAAGTATACACATGGAATATACTAAGTTAATTAATCCATGAGAAATATACACATGGAATATACTAAGTTAATTAATCCATGGGAAATATACACATGGAATAGACTAAGTTAATTAATCCATGGGAAATATACACATGGAATATACTAAGATAATTAATCCATGAGAAATATACACATGGAATAGACTAGGTTAATTAATCCACGGGAAATATACACATGGAATACACTAGGTTAATTAATCCATGGGAAATATACACATGGAATACAGTAAGTTAATTAATCCATGAGAAATATACACATGGAATACAGTAAGTTAATTAATCCATGGGAAATATACATATGAAATACACTAAGTTAATTAATCCATGAGAAGTATATACATGATAGACACCAGGTTCTCCTGCAGTTACCAGGACCTTTATAGAAAACAAAGAATAGTAACACTGTAACCTAGCATGCGTGGCATAAAAGGCAACTAAGAAGGGTTGGCATGGAACAGGCTATGCCATCTCATATACAACTTTAACTGTGAAATCCAACCAACCAAATACAAGTCTAAAGATCAGGAAACTAAAATAATTCAGCCAATGAAGATGAAGGGAGGCAGTTGTAGAAATATGACGCAATGTGAAGAGAGCTGCAAGGAGTTTACATAGCTGATTTCCAACCTTTCAGCTAGAAAGTCTCTAGAATAGGCACTTTGTGTGTTAGAATTTTGTATGAATTACGAAAGACAGCTAGAATAGTCGAGGAAACAAAATATTTTAAGATTAGCATTTTGGGATCATGCCAAACAAGATGGAATGGAGCTGGCAAAAAGTGTTTAACACAGGTGAAACAGTGCTATTCATAGGCCATACAGAACAAATGCCCCCCACAGAGGAGTGGCCCTGATGTTATCTAATTAGTAGAGGTCAGCATGGAAGAATGGATGCTCATAAACTTCCGGTGTGCTGATGCCGAGATAGTGGGTCCAACCAATACACTTGTCAGTTGGACTAAAATGTTGAGTTCTCGTCCTTAACTTGGGGACCTAAATTACATGAACCTTAAAAGTTGGATTGGGTTCGCCTGATAGTGAGGGACAACTGGTAATAGGGAAAGCTAATCCACACACAAATATCAGTCCAATGAACTAGAAGTTGTAGCACATGTATGGACCATGTTCAAAGTGAGTGAATGCACGCACACACACGATCTGTCTTTACAAGAAATTTAGATAATCTCTCCATGTTGAGTATATATTTAGAGGTGTTGTTGTAGATTCAGATCATTATCTGCTGATAAGTAAACTTCAGTTGAAACTCAAGAGGTACTAAACTGGCACCTTGCAGTCTTGATAGATGATAGTTTATTACATTGTTTTCTACATTTTCATTGTTTATTACATTGTATTAATAAACCAACACAGAACTGGTGTCGTCAGCCGCTACATGCTGCGGATTTCCTGAGGAGGGGATCCGAGCACTTATAGACTGAATAGTTCGATGTACAGTGAGGATGATCTGTCGACTAACTAACTAACTAACTAACTTATTACATTGTGCTTATCATAGCACAAAGCCTGGGCTGAATTGTAGATATCATGTGTTGCCCATGCAGCATGATTCCTCTCTCAGACTAACTAGTTTACTCCAGAGGAAAGGTAACACCAATCCTAGATCAGTTGCCAACCAAGGCTTAGGGCCTGGTCTGCCCTGCCATGACATTTAGTCTTTAGGTTGCAATCCCTTACACCACGATAAGGCTTGTACCCTCCAAATTGTGATCCTTTGCCCGAATCAATTGGCACAATGTGGGTGTCGGGTTTGGTAAGAGCTGCCCAACATTCAACGCGAACAGAAAGCAGGTAGTACTGTCTACTGTCATACGGTGGCTCAGTCATATTTAAGACCTGACACTGCAAGAGATATATACCATCTTAAAAACATGGAAAATAATACAATGTAGGAACTCTCAGAAATCAGCAACTAAACAACAATTTATTATTGTATACAGGTAAATGGGAATATTCGTAATAAAAGTGAATTGGTACAACTGTTTCAGAACAGTCATAGCATCTGATAGAAGGTAATGTGACTTCAAGAGATTTTAACAAGAATCACTATGTCAAAGGTAGTCTTTTGTAAGATAGAAAACATACTGACCAATAAAAAGAACACACCCTGCATGATCTTTGACTTGTAGCTTCAGATCTGGATAAAATCTGCTGTCCACTGCAGATCCTGCTTTATAACCCTAAGTTTGCTAATAGTGTTAGTTAGTCAACAGATCATCCTCATTACACATCGATCCATTCAGTTCATAAATGCTTGGATCCCCTCCACAGTAAATCCTGCAGCGTATAGCAGCTAACGACACCAGTTCTGTGTTGGTTTATTAATCTCCGTTGGCTTCCTGCATAGTGTTCTTGTTTGGCCACATCTCTTTTAACTTGCTGTTCTCGCAGTCTGACCATGGATGTAGATTCGCAGTCATCACTTAGTTCTCGCAAACGACTTACTTCTCGTAGAGCATTCAGAATGTCAGCTTATGGACACAGGCTGATAATAGGAAAATCATGGATGTCTCAGCAGAGGACACATCAAAGATGTGTGTATGCTTGAGAACTTATGAGAAGAGGAGTTGGACAGAATGCCAGAGCAAAAGTCAGATCTTTGCAGAGAAAGGAAATGTTCTGAGTGCTGTGATATCAGTTCTTAACTAAACTCACTAACTCAAGTAATAGAGATGTAATAATAAATGTATCATGTGCTAGAGTTTCATTGCTGCCTAAATTCTGGGGAATAATCTGCAGGCTTGGCCATGGGAATCCCATGGGAAAAAATGGGGATTTTCTGAATAGTGTAGGGATGGGATAGGATGGGACAGGCATAAATTACCATTGGATGGGACAGAATAACATGTTCCATGGACAATCTAGGAATCAATTCATACAAAGCTTTTAAGGATTTCACAAAGAGGTCTTCTGTAAATATTACTATGGTGAAGAAGATGATGAAGAATGGACGGAAGAGGTGAAAGAACAAGAGGAAGAGAAAGAGGAGCAGGGGAAAGAATAAGAAGAGGAAGAGGAGAAAGAACAAGAAGAGGAAGAAGAATAACAAGAAGAGGAGAAAGAGGAAGAGGGGGAGGAGAAAGAACAAGAGGAAGAAGAATAAAAAGAAGAAGAGGAGGAGGATAAAGAACAAGAAGTAGAAGAAACAGAAGAGAAAGAAAAATAAGAGGAGAAAGAACAAGAAGAGAAAGAAGAAGAAGAAGAAATAATTACTGAACAAGATCCAAGAAATAAGTTACATTTTGGGCACAGTACCCTGCAGAAAACCAACTAGAGGGAAAGGTGGAGGCAAACATGCATGAGAACCACACAGGTTTAGGTGGGGAGATAACACCAAAACATAGACAGGAAACAAGATGCCATAGTGCACAATCATGACATAAGAGAAAATGTTGGAGATCAAAACCAATGGGCCTTTTATTCCGAGATGCAACTTATCTGAATTATTCATGAAATAGCTAATGATGAATACAGCGAAAACAGATAAAATTATAGTTAAATATTTGTTCTGTTCTTAGAAGAGATCCGTGTCTTCATGATGAATACAACAAAAACAGATAAAAATATAGGTAAATATTTGTTCCTATTCTCAGACAAAAGCTGTTTCATGATAACAGAATCTTCATATCAGACTATAGCTATTAATTCTGTCTGCTGCCCTCCTATTTGATTGTCTGTACCATTTTTATAATGAACTGGATACATTTATTTTTATAAACCATGGCCTCCAAAAAATGCTGTTTCATTATAATATAATCTGACATTCCTGCTTGTCTCTCCGATATCTTGAACACTGTCAATGTTCATTATGACTGCCCATAGTATATAAAAGCTAAATGCTATTAATAACAGTAGTATTAGTAGTAGTATTAGTAGTAGTAGTAGTAGTAGTAGTAGTAGTAGTAGTAGTAGTAGTAGTAGTAGTAGTAGTAGTAGTAGTAGTAGTAGTAGTAGTAGTAGTAGTAGTAGTAGTAGTAGTAGCAGCAGCAGCAGACGGAAAACTTCTTAGTCATAAGCAAGATACCACATCCTGCACCCATCTTCTCTTAGGTCTTCCTCTTCTTCTATTCCTGGGCATATACCCCTCTATGATTGTTCTCTCCAAATTGTCATGATGTTTTAAATGACTAAAATATTTTAATTTTCTTTGTTTTAGTAGTAGTCATAGTAGTAGTAGTAGTAGTAGTAGTAGTAGTAGTAGTAGTAGTAGTAGTAGTTAGTTAGTTAGTGAGTTAGTCGACAGATCATCCTCATTGCACATCGAACCATTCAGTCCATAAGTGCTCGGATCCCCCCCTCAGCAAATCCCGCAGCATGTAGCGGCTAACGACGCCAGTTCTGTGTTGGTTTATCAATCTTCTTTGGCTTCCTGCGTAGTGTTCTTGTTTGGCCACCCCTCTTTTAATTTGCTGTTCTCGCAGTCTGGCCATGGTTGTAGATTCACAGTCATCACTTGGTTCACGCAAGAGTCTTACTTCTCGTAGAGCATTCAGAATGTCAGCCTGGTCCATGGCGCGTCCGCCCTCCACAATAGCCTCACCTGCGAGCTTGTCAGCCCGCTCATTTCCTAGTACTACCGCATGCCCTGGCACGAAGATGAAACTAATCTTCGCCAGCCGAGACCGCTCCAGAGACAGCAACCACTCTCTTCGGATCGACCCCTCCTCTATCCTCTTGATCATGTTCATTGAGTCGCTAAGGAAACATGCCCTAGTGAATGTCTGTGTCTCAAGCCATGTTATTGCTTTACTTACTGCCATGACTTCCATAGTCAGGCTACTTGTGGTTTCAGTGAAAGCACCAGAGTCCTCCTTCACAATTCTCCCTCCGGCCCGAGCTGTAAAGGCCCATGAGCTTCTCACATGTCGGATGACCGACCCATCTGTGTAGATGACCGCATCACCGTCTAGCGAATTCTCGAAAATCAATGCTTGTACTTCAGCCTCCACAGCAGCCGGATTTTCTTGTCTGCATTTTCTATCTAGTTGGATGCAAACTGAAAAGGATGTGCAGAAATCTGTTGGCACTTGTACCCATTCCTCGCCAGGTTCTAAGTCCTCAAGTGAACACACCTGTTGAAGAATGTCTTCGGCTTGACCCATCCACGACCGTCCTCTTTTTAACCTGCTGCCTTTCACCTTCATAATTTCACTATGCAGTGGATGTTGTGTGTTTGCGTTAACTCTGAGGTAGGCGTGTGCCCTGCAAACTTGTACTCTCTCTTCAATGGTTGGAAAATCATGAAGGTAGCGTATCACCCTGCATGCTGTATCTCTTGTACATCCAAGAATAATGTGCATAGCTTCATTCTGTATCCTTTCCATCCTTTCTATCTGCTTATGGCTGAGAGTCAGTATCAGTAGTAGTAGTAGTAGTAGTAGTAGTAGTAGTAGTAGTAGTAGTAATATTTATGATAATAAAATATAAAATAGCTATTATAATTATACTACTAATAGTAATAAGAGTAATAACAATAATAGTGGTGATTATGGTGACAAGAGTATTAATAACAGTTATCACATAACATTAATAACAGCAGTATAATTATTAGAAATAATAATAATAATAACAACGATGTGTGATATATAGGTGACCTCACTAGGCTTTATAAACTTTATTTGGTAAATCAAGGCTGAGTCAAGAGTGCTTGTCTGTGTATATATGTAAATGTAGTAAAACTAAAATGAAAATATGGCAATAAGGTACTACTTCTAGGCTTAAAAGATAACCTAATAGTATACTGTTTAATTAATGAATGAATGATAAATTATTTATACGATAGGATAGACGGTAGACCGATATGATTAATGTCATTTCATTGAAATTTTCAATCGTCTGTTTAACAGTTTATGTTTACGTAATTTACTGTTTACAAACAATAACGTTAACTGCCAACTTCTGCGAATTAAACACATCTAAATACACGGTAAACATACTATATGGCACTTTAGGCATATATCCTTCTATAGAACAACAAGTTTGGAGATAAAATAAAACAAAGAACATCCCCTACACTTCTCTAATAAAATAATACACAACGTTCAGCAAAGTTTTCTCTGTGAACACAAACTTCGCGGAAGTTATCGAGTTTTTCGACACCCTTTATCGATTATTAATCCTCACTAGCAGACTACAAGCGCTAAAAAATGTGGCCGCATCATGATTGCTACAAAACAAATAACATATTTCTTAATTCATTCAAAATTTAAAAGCATTTTAAATATTAGAAATTCAATCATCAATTGATCATGCTTCTCCACGTCGTTAGATCTCTAAAGGCATGTATCAATTTGTGTGCTAATACCCTTCATCGTCTAGACACAAGGCTGTCAAGAATTTCCTCTAGTTGTCTTTCTCTGTCTCTCTTTTTATAAATCTGTCCAGTTGTCACAGTATGTTCCAGTTTTTGTCTTCTCATATTGTGGCCAAAACATGATGGCTGCTTCTTTCTGATGTTTGTAATAAGCTGTCTCTGCGTCTTTGACTCTTTCAAAACGTATAATCTCAAAACTGAGAGGGAAGACCAGGAGAACTTCCAATCAGATAGCGGTGGAGACTATTAGTAATGTGACTCTTTTCTGTCTGTTGAACAAGGGGACGGGGCCCATATGGGTTATATATATTGAGTTGCTCAACGCAACTCAAAACGTTTAAATTACTGATTTTGGCTGTCCACTGAATGTTCAGTATTCTTCTATAAAGCCACCAAACATCTCCAAAGATTATATGGATTTTGTTAGTATTGTTGTTGTTATTGCTTGGTTACAAATTGTCCAGGTTTTGGAGCCATGTTTTAGAAATGGTACTGGAGATTAGAGTGCTATATTTGTTTGTTTGTTTGTTTGTTTGTTTGTTTTTCGTGGTTTGTTTCTTGCCAAATGAAAGATTTAATTAAATTTAACTGTTTCTCAATTTTCAGTTGGTAGAACTGTTTAACTTGTGACTGAGATTAAGAGCAGAATTTGTGAGACAAAAGCTGCATTTCAGAATATAAAAAGTATCTTGTGCAATCAATACCATTGATGGTCCGAAATAGAGTACTAACATGTTATATATAACCTGATTTTTTTCTTTGGCAGTGAATCTTTGAACGTGTATGAACAATTTAGGGAGAGCTTGGGAGCAACGAAGACTGGTTCCTGAGACGAATGTTGCGATATCCTTGGGCTGCCAAGAGTAACTCAGAACGATTGCCTGAAAGAGGCTAATGCTACTAGAACATTATATATACAACAATAAGAAAGAGACAAACAGCTTTCTTTCATCATATGATGAGAAGAGAGGCATTGGAGAACAATGTGACAAATGAAAATATCAAGGGGAAGAGAGGGGGAGACCGACCAAGAGAAATGATGCTGGATGAATTGAGACGGATGCATGGTGGAATATCATCAGCAGAGTTTATCCAGAGCACCAAAGACCGAGATATGTGGAGAGACATGAAGCCTACGCCACCTGACATGGCATTTGATGATGATGATGATACTAGATAGACAAAGAAAGTGCTTTTAGCCGTTGGAAAACATCGACTGGAAATATAAGTGGGAGAAAAGTCAGAGGCAGACAGATCAATGATGATGGATGGACTAAGGCGGTGGCGTGGAGGATATCATTAACAGAGTTGACCAGGAATACCATGGACGGAGATCTGGGAAGAGACATGAACGCCTATGCCTGTTGGCAGAGCACATTACGATGATGATGATGATGATAATGATGATGATGATGATGATGAGTGAAAATATTAATCTGTGTAACATCTTTGATTCAACGAGAAATGTCCCGGTCTCGTGGTTACAAGATCTGGCAGCCCTACTCCTGGGTTATAAACGGAATGTACGAGGAAAAGTAATTAATAAACAGGAATTGTATTATAAAGCGCACGGAATAGTATCATCATCATCAAGTGCCCTGTCAGCTGGCGTAGGCGTTCGTGGCTCTCCGTAGATCTGTCTTTGGTGTTCTGGATCAACTCTGCTGATGATATTCCTCCACGCCATTGTCTCAATTCATCCAGCATCATTTCGCTTGGTCTGCCTCTGCCTCTCTTCCCCTCAATCTTTCCAGTTGTCACGATGTTCTCTAATGTCTCTCTTCTCATCACATGACCAAAGAAAGCTGTTTGTCTCTTTCTTATTGTTGTATATAGTGTTCTAGTTTCATTAGCCTCTTTCAGGCAATCGATGTTAGTTACTTTGGCAGTCCTGGGAATTCGCAAAATTCGTCTCAAAAACCACATTTCTGTTGCTTTTAAGTTCTTCCTAATTTGTTCATTTACATTCCAAGATTCACTGCCATTTTGCACAACTGGTTCTATATAGCACTTCAGCACTCTCTTTCTTACATTCAATGATAGTGACTTACTGCATAAGATACTCTTCTGCTTTTAACTTCTGTTGTACATCTTCCATCTGATGTTATAAATGCCCTTAGGTGTTTAAAATTATTCACTTGGTTAATAATTTTCACAGAAGAGTATGGGCAACGGAAAGTCTTATTTCATGACACTAACTGGAGCTTAAGCAATACCCCATGTAGGGATCGTGAGAATCGAGCAAATTTCGCATGCGCAATAGCAATTGCAAAATGGCTGCCTTACTATCGGCTTGCATCATGGAAGAATAACGAGGCATCTTTTCTTCTTTTTTTTTTCTTTTTTTTTTTGTTTGGCAGTGGGTGTGAAACCTTATGAAATCTACACAAAAATGATGGTCCCTTGTGGAGATAGTTGTAGAGTCAGGGAAGAGTGTATGAATGGGTAGACCCTGAGTTTGAAGTGCAACAGCTGATCCAGAGCAACACACATCAAGGTGACATAGTCATCTACACCGATGGGTCAGTGCTGAGAAACATACGTAGTTGCTGGGGCTTTATTGCAAAGACTAATAGACGAGTCTTGAAAAAGGAGAGTCTGGCGTATGAGACTACGACCTCCAGCATGAGAATGGAGGTGGAGGCAGTAACAGCGGCATTCCGGTGGCTAGAGGAGACCACTGCAACACACGTTGTATTCATTACGGATTCAAAAAATATGCTCAGTAAGGTGGAGAAAGGAATGTTTCGTGTGGAATGGCTCTCGTTGCTTCAGAGGTCACAGATTGTGAGAATTGCATGGATATTTTGCCCTGGCCATGCGGGGGGTGTGGGGGAATGAACAGGCTGATAGGCTAGCAGGGAATGCACCTCTTGGCGGCAGATTACCTATTGACAAGGGTAAGGTGGTCGTGCGCTTGTGGGACCAGGTGGAGAAGGCGGAGGAACAGATTGAGAACCCATATGTGGAAAGAATGATATTGCGGGGGATCGGCAGGGGTTCTGGAAGAATCTCAAAATTGAGAGGGAAGACCAGGAGAACTTTTAATCAGATAGCGGTGGGAACGATTAGTAGTATGACTCTTCGCTGGCTATTGAACGAGGGGACAGAGCACGTTAGGGAATGTCCTAAGTGCAGTGATGTCGGTTCTTAACTCAACTCAACTCAATGGGTAGACAGATCTTAAAGAAAATAACAGATGTCTTCGGTTAAGAAAAGACACTGGAATCCACTAGCAAAGTAATGATGGCCATATACTGGGATATCAAGGGCCCTGTATTGGTGCATTTCATATAAAGGGGTGAGACTGTGACTAGTGCTCAATACTGTGACCTGCCACTGAACAAACTGAAGACCGTAATGCTATAGAAACCCTGGGCTAGGCCAGGCTAGACGAGAGGATGGACTTCATTGAACCGGGTTTCATCCCATATAGCTCGATCTCTTTTTGCAGGGAGGCCCAGTGAAAGCCTCGCACGAACCACGAGTTCCGTAGCTCCAGCGATGACCCCCAGGATTCTCCGAGAAAATTGCACTCGCGAACTGAAAGGCGTAGCACGGAATCGAGCCCACAACCTATGCAGCCCGGGGCAAGCTGTGTAACCACTTCGACAAGATCAAAAGGAGTACTGTTCTGCACGACAGCGCCCGTCCCCATACGGCAGCGCGTGCAGTGGATACATGCTCTGAAATTTGAGGTCTTGAAACAGCCGGTATACAGACCAGACTTGGCGCCATCGGACTTTTAATTGTTTTGACCCTTGAAAGAACATTTGTGGGGTCAGAGGTTGGCAGATGACAACGAGGTTATGGAAGTTGTGCTAAATTGGTTTAAGACGACACTCAAATCTCTTTCATAAAAGACATCAACAAGCTAGGGGACAGGTGGACCAAGCGTGTTGCCAAGTACTCCAAACCCCCCCCCCCCCCCTCACTCCCCGTATATTATACTGTGTACATTGTCTATCATTCTTTTTCTACGTAATTTTCATTGTACAGTAAAACCTCGGTTTTCGTCGATAATCCATCCGAAAACAATCAGCGAAATCCGAAACCGACAAAAACCGAGGCAATTATTTCCATATGAATCAATTTAACTCCAATCACTTAGTTCTAGACTCTTAAAAATATCTACCAAAAACAAATTTTATAGAAAATAAATATAGCGTTAATGCTATTTTTCTGCCCCAGGCTTGTCCGAACTCGCACCGTAGCAGAGCCTAGTAGTACTGTGTTTGCCAGTGCGCCACTTAAATATTTCAACCCGTCCTCTGCTGGCCTATAAATCATTAAAGAGTCTCTGTGGCATAGTGGTCAAGCCGTTTGACTCGTGCTCCGAAGGTTGTGGGTTCCATTCCGGGCCGCGTCTTTCGGTTTACGAGTTAAATGTTTCGGAGACTCCTGTGGATCGTCGCTAGAGCTACGGAGTTCGTGCTTTGTGCGACGCTTTCCGTGCTACGGAAAGAGACCGAGCCATATGGGATAAAACCCGATGCAATGAAGTCGACTCTGCCAACTTTTAAGTGACTTTTTTTTATCATTAAGTACACTAGCACCTTTCCCAGGCATTTTCTTAATGAGATTGGCATACAACAGTCTAAACTTTTCACAAATGATTACCTCCGACTATAACTATCTTTTATTTATCCAAATTAGTAATAAATAACTGTTCGACATCTTCAATTGTTTGCGATCTCTGTTTTGTAAGCATATTCACACCTTTCGCTACATTAATCTCTGTTATTGCTTCCCTTTTCGTCACAATGGAACTTGTCGTGTATGGCGACTTCCCGTACATGCGGCCGATTTGCTTGCTTGCTTGTGTTCGTTGGATTGAGCTCCAACGCGAAGTCCTGTATGTCGGATGAAGGCATCCTGTTGTCCAGCATCAATGTGATGTCATACAGGACCTGAGGTTTGCGTGAGTATCCATTGTCCCATGTCTGGCTAATTGGTGTGCAGGACTGGTGGTTCCTCGACGTACAGGCAGACACTCTCCGACTTCGGAGGAATCGGCGATCCTTCTGACTTTAGCCAGGACCCCGAAGGGACTTGTTGCCCAGGGCGCTCGACGAGGACGCGTCAATAAGTCTTGGCCAGTATATAACCCTTCCCTGGTGCCTTGGAAACACCTCTGCGTCCTGCGGCCGATTTCAGTAATCTAAATGCCGCTCTAGAATGTTTCAATGATTTACTTCTTAAACTCTATCGTGTTCCTGGCTTTCTTCTTCGAAGGGCTGCTGGCTCTGGAAACTGTCGTTGGTCCCACGATGAAGCTAACAGGAAAGGGTTAACTTATTAGCAAGTGATTCTCACACAGCGAGAAACCCAAACTGAGCAGAAGAACGCTTGGGTATTTTGTTCTCTCAAAATTAGAATTGAGCTCCGGAGGGCATGCCGACGAGATCCGAGGCAACCGACTAAAACCGAGACACATTTTTCGCGGGAAAAATCAACGAAAACCGACGTTTTACTGTATGTCGTTTTTCAACATGTTATATTGATCTACAATGTATGTATAATGTGATTCTGTTTATCATATAGTAGTGAATGTTTATAGTTATTATCACATATTATATATTATTAAGTATACATTTAAGTTTATAATTTAACATAGATATCACTGTTCGACGTATTTTATATTAATTTACAAAGTATGTTGAATGAGATTATGTCTAACATTTAGTTGTGTTGTCATACCGATTGCCATATGTCATATACCGTTAAGTATTCATTTTATTTATAATTGTACATAGATACCAATGTTCAACGTGTGTTCTATTAATTTATAAAGTATATTACATGAGACAGAGTAGATAGAAACAAGCTGTGGGAAATCGTTAAACAATATGGAGTGAGTACACATCTAACAAACCTATGTAGAATCTTATACAACAACAGTGAATGCATAGTGAGAGCAACTGGAGGACACTCAGAACCCTTCATCATAAGATCCAGAGTATGACAAGGTTGTGTCCTGTCCCCTCTCTTGTTCTAGAGTAGAGTAGTTCTAGAGTAGATAGAAACAAGCTGTGGGAAATCGTTAAACAATATGGAGTGAGTACACATCTAACAAACCTATGTAGAATCTTATACAACAACAGTGAATGCATAGTGAGAGCAACTGGAGGACACTCAGAACCCTTCATCATAAGATCCAGAGTATGACAAGGTTGTGTCCTGTCCCCTCTCTTGTTCATATATAGACAACATATGTAAAGAAACCAGCCAAACAAAGACCACAAGAATACCGCATGATGAGAACACAGAAGAAGAACCATCTGCATATCTAACCATTAGAGAACTCCTGTTTGTGGACGACCAAGCACTAATAGCAAAATTAGAAGCTGAATTACAAGACCACATGAATAGTCTAAACGAAATGTGTAGGGAACATAACATGAAAATTAGCACAAGCAAAACAGAGGTAATGACTATAACAAAAGAAGAAAAAACAACAAACAATTCACCTGACCTAAACGAACATCCCTTGAAACAAGTAAAGAGTTTCAAGTACCTAGGAAGTATAATATCATCAAATGGCAGATCAGAAGACGAGATCGAAAATAGATGCAATAAGGCAAACCAACTCAATGGACAAATGGCACCAATACTAAAAAACAAAAATATATCAATAACTACTAAGAAAGCACGGTACAATACAATCTTCCTACCAACTCTATGCTACCAATGCCAAACCTGGACAATGACAGAAAAAGAGAAAAGAAAAATCACAACAACAGAAATGAGATTCCTGAGAAGAATACTCTACGTATCAAGAAGAGATAAGATCAGAAATGAAGAAATCAGGACAAAAGTCGGGGTTATAGCAGCACTAGATTTTATTAGAAAGCAGCAAGTCAAATGGTTTCGCCATGCAAGTAGGTTACCAGTCAACAGCATACCACAACAAGCAATAATGTACAGACCAGATGGAAACAGAGGAAGAGGCCGACCACGTAATCGTTGGACGGAGGGAATAGCAGAGTCCATGGGAATATCGATACATGATGCCCATAATTGGGCACTCTCACAATGTTTATACTTCACCTCGACACCGCAAGGTACAAGAGGAACATGATGAGATGAGATGAGAGGAGATGATGAGATTACATGAGATGATGTCTTATCATTTAGTTGAGTTGTTATACTGTCATAAACCACAGTCATATAGTTAAGAAGTGTAACTATTCGACACATGCGCTATATGTTACATGTCGCACTGCGTCTTATTTAAGTCACTCAATGGCATCTTGCCTTCTTGACAGACGATAGTTTGTTACATTGTGCTTCAAAAAGGCATAATAACTACAACCCATGGCGGTAGCAAATGTGACTGATTAGACCAATTCGCGAGGTAAATGTTCTTCCACAATGGATGCATGTGAACACATGGTAATTTCCACCATCACGCACCATCTTACATCTCACGCGCCCAGTGTGTGACTTGGCCTATTTGCAATCATTTTCTCCTTGAAGTTTATTCCTTTTCTGATCTTTACCCTCCATGCAATACGTTCAGCGGCGACTTGCTCTCAATGTGCATTATCAATGCCTGTATCAATCATGTCCCGCTTACACACATCTTTGTGTCGTAGTAGAGGCTGACCCCGAGATCTCTTACCCATCTGTAATTCACCAAAAAAGATGTCCTTTGGTATTCTACCATCACCCATCCTCCTAAGATGTCCTATCCATCTAAGTCTACGAGAACTGAGCATTGAACAAACCGTCAGACAACCTTATCTGTCCAGTACGTCAGCATTTGTGATTTTATATTGCCACTTAATACCAAGTGTTCTTCGCAGACATCGCAAATGAAAGCTGTTTATACATTTCTCTTGGTGTGAGTAAGTTAACCAGGCTTCATTGCCATAAAGAAGAGTACTAACGACACAAACAAGGACTTTTGTTTTGACAGTAAGCTTCCTGTTCTCCCAGACTCTTTTTGTTAACCTGTTCATTGTTGTTGCTGCCTTACCAATTCTGATGTTGATTTCCTGATCTAGGGATAATTTGCTATTTACCACTGATCCTAGATATGTAAAATGGTCTACCATCTCTAGTTCGGCGTCGTCAATAAAGATTGATGGCACCCCATGTGCACCTTGTGACATAATCTGTGTCTTCTTTTTGTTAATTGTTAAACCAAATTCCCCGGGAAGGTTAACCCGGTCAACAAATGCCCGCAGAAGTCAGATGTGTCGGCCTAACGGCGCAAGAACGCAGCTCTGCTGTAAACAGGCACAACGCAATCACATCCGAAAAAAAAAACTCCGGATGAACGAAGAAGAAGAAGAAACCAAATTCAGAACAAGCATTGGAGAATGCAGATAGTAGATGTTGTAATTTTTCCTCAGAGTGGGTCGTAACTGCAGCATCATCTGCAAAAAGCAACTCTCTGATCAGTACCCTCCTAATTTTGGTCTTGGCTTTCAATCTCTGAGCATTGTAGAGGCCGCCATCTGAGCGTGAGTCAATGTATATACCACCATCCTGATCACGAAAGGCATATTTCAGCAGAAGTGAAAAGTATATTCCAAAGAGGGTTGGAGCTAGTACACAACCTTGCTTAACTTCACTCTTGATTTCAAACTCTTCTGAATTTGCACCACCAATGGACAGAAGAGTTGGTGGGCAGCCAATGTTCTTTAGTGAGTTGAACAGACCCTCACGACTGACCAAATCAAATGCCTTTGTGAGGTCGATGAAGGCAATAAACAATAGTTGATTATGTTAACGGCATTTTTCTTGCATTTGTCACAATGAGAATGGTAGTAGTAGACTGGTTCTTTAATCAAATCCCATTTCTTTTGGGGTTATTATTCTATGATACAATCCATCCATCCATCATGTGCCATGCCGGTAAGCGTGGGCGGTCATGTTCTGCCATCTCACTCGATCAACAGAGTCGTGGATCAGTTCCGTGTTTTTGTCTCGACCATGCCACAAGGCCAAGCCATCCAGATACTTGTTTCTAGGTCTTCCCCTTGGTCTGTTCCCCTCGATCTTACCAGTTGTCACCAAGTTCTCCAAATCATTTCTTCTCATAATATGCCCAAAAAATTGTGACTGTCTACGTCTAATGTCTCTGATCAGTTTACGATCTTCATTTGTTTCTTGAAGGACTTGTTCATTGGTCTTTCTGGCTGTCCATGGTATTCTTTGCATTTTCCTCAGAAACCACATTTCTACAGCCATCAGATATTTTTCAGCCTGGCTGCTCATTGTCCAAGCTTCACATCCATATAAAAGTACAGGTTCTATGTAGCATCTCAACACTCTTTTTCTCGTTTCAATTGACATCTTTTTATTGGTCAGTATGTTTTTCATCTTGCTAAAGGCTACTTTTGCCATGGCGATTCTTGTTCTAATCTCTTCAAGGCATCTCCCATCAGATGTTATTACTGTTCCGAGGTAATTGTACCTATTCACTTGTTGAAGAGTATTCCCATTTACTTGTATATTACACTGTGGTATTTCGTTCTTCTTAGTGACGACCATAATCTGTGTCTTTTTACAATTTAATTCTAACCCTTGTTGTTCACTATGTGTAACAACCGCATCTACTAAATTTTGCAGGTCCTGTTCATTGTCTGCAATCAAGACTGTATCATCTGCATATCTAATGTTATTGATGCATCGTCCCCCAATGTTGATTCCTTCCATATTTTCAATATTTCTGAAAATATTTTCACTGTACAGGGAAAACAGATCTGGAGACATTACACATCCCTGTCTCACACCTCTCTTAATAGGCTGATATTGGCTTACTTGAACACAACATGATTTTCTTGGCATGTGTAAAGAAGGTAGTTTGCCATTGCTTTCCTTCCCAGCAGTGACCATACTGGTCAGTGACCGTAGCCATTGTCTCCTCAAAAAAGGAGATCCTCTGCCTACCGTCGTGAAGGTGTAGACCATAACCTACAACTATCTGTCGGCTGCTCTACATCTTCATCCACCACCTGCACCCATGGCTTCACGTAACCCTGATCGGGGGGCTAAACGGGTACTCCACCTTGCCCAAGGGTGTCCCGTAGGCTAGCGGAGGGAAGGAGGCGCCTTACTTCTCCTTTGATAGGGGATACCCCTACCCCGCTACCCGCGGGTACAATACAATACAATGATACAATACTCCGGGTATATAGGAATGGAATAAAAAAAAGGAGAAAATTATTGCAGATAGGTGCACTGAGCGCGTGAGACGTAAGATGGTGCGTTATGGTGAAAATGACCACGTGTTCACATCCATTGTGGACGAACATTTACAGCGCGAATTGGTCTGATCAGTCACATTCGCTACCGCCATGGGTTGTAGTTATGCCTTTTTGAAGCACAATATAACAAACTGCTAAAGGCTTGCGAACGCGGTTCGTGCGCCGGGTACCAGGCGTTCGAAGCTCAGCTGCGACCGATTTGTGCAGCAGACCGTGTCGCGTTGTGTTATAACGTGCATGGATGGGGGGCCGGTCGTTCAGAAAGCAATGGCAATCTACTGAACGTAACTAACACTTGCCTAGTACATCAACAGCAGCTGAAAAATGCTGGTGTTAACTGCCACGTCCCGTAAGGGATACGCAACAAACAAAATAACAAACTATCGTCTGTCAAGACGGCAAGTTGT
Organism: Cepaea hortensis; assembly: GCA_963921405.1. Lineage (NCBI taxonomy): Eukaryota > Metazoa > Mollusca > Gastropoda > Stylommatophora > Helicidae > Cepaea > Cepaea hortensis. Next base: position 10,049,685 of record OY992896.1, read on the forward strand.
CAATGAATGGAATGAATATACCCCAGTATACGTTAACTCTCCGTGTCTGAAACCCCGACCACTTTAACGCCGTCTTCCCAGAACGGTTATATTATAATCCTAAGGGGTTAAGGCCGGAGGTTAAAGGTGAAAGGTTATAAAGTGAGATAACTTACACAAACAAGCGAACAAAGTTCCTGACAGGTCCGTCTCTTAAATCACAGAATCGGTTTAATGAACTGACAAATAGGGTGGCGTTTATACAATAGACAACACTGCAGATATAGACAATTATTAATTTCAAGCGAACAAATGTTAAGAAGACTAAGGATACAAACAACTGAATAATCTGATTGCCAAGACAAGATGTCGAAGAAGACGGTGGAGTTTTTCTATGATGTTGTTTCTCCGTATTCCTGGTTTGCCTTTGAAGTGAGTAATTGAGTATCCACGTTAATGTTAATGATTAAATATGTGAGTAATTATTGTTTAGCCTAGTGCTGTGACTGTAACTTCTATACTATAACAGATAACTTAATAAAGGCATAACTGTGAATTATAAAAAGGTCATACAGGTGAACACATAACATAATCAGATTGCTATTTTATTGGCATCGGGACTCTTCGCAGGCTGTTGCAGATGAAGATGAAGCACGTATGGGAATGTTCCCAGTGCTGTGGTATCGGTTCTTGACTTAACTGTAATAAATACTAGCTAGTAACTTAACTGTATTTTAGATAAGTTTAACGAATGTTTTCCTTCTAACCCATGGTACAAACTTCATCATCATCATCAAGTGCCGTGCCGGCTGGCGTAGGCGTTCATGGCTCTACATACATCTCGGTCTTTGGTTTTCTGGATCAACTCTGCTGGTGATATTCCTCCATGCCACCGTCTCAATCCCTCCAGCATCACTCCTCTTGGTCTACCTCTGCCTCTCTCCCCCTCGATCTTTCCAGTTGTCACGATGTTCTCCAATGCCTCTCTTCTCATCACATGACCGAGGAAAGCTGTTTGTCTCTGTCTTATTGTTGTATATAATGTTCTAGTTTCATTAGCCTGTTTCAGGCAGTCGTCGTTAGTTACTCTGGCAGTCTGGTACAAACTTAACCACTGAATATAAACTTACCAAGAGATCACAACAGCAATAAATGCTGGTGTTGACTGCGACGTCCTGTAAAGGATAAGCAACTAAATTTTTTAGAACATATGATAATTGTGTTGTTATTATTATTATTGCTGTCTTGTTGTTGTCTCTTCTACGTACAATGCTAGACCCATATTTGTATAGACCAATCAGCACTCGGCATGTGATGTGGTCAGACCAATCAACACTCAGCAGGTCATGTGGCCAGACCAATCAGCACTCGGCATGTGATGTGGTCAGACCAATCAGCACTCAACGGGTCATGTGGTCAGACCAATCAGCACTTGGCATGTGATGTGGTCAGACCAATCAGCTATCGGCGGGTCATGTGGTCAGACCAATCAGCACTCGGCGAGTCATGTGGTCAGACCAATCAGCACTCAGCATGTGATGTGGTCAGACCAATCAGCACACAGCGGGTCATGTGGTCAGACCAATCAGCACTCGGCGAGTCATGTGGTCAGACCAATCAGCACTCAATGGGTAATGTGGTCAGACCAATCAGCACTTGGCACATGATGTGGTCAGACCAATCAGCACTCGGTGGGTCATGTGGCCAGACCAATCAGCACTCGGCATGTGATGTGGTCAGACCAATCAGCGCTCAACGGGTCATGTGGTCAGACCAATCAGCACTCGGCATGTGATGTGGTTAGACCAATCAGCACTCTGCGGGTCATGTGGTCAGACCAATCAGCACTCGGCGAGTCATGTGGTCAGACCAATCAGCACTCGGCAAGTCATGTGGTCAGACCAATCAGCACTCAACGGGTCATGTGGTCAGACCAATCAGCACTCGACATGTGACGTGGTCAGACCAATCAGCACTCGGCAGGTCATGTGGTCAGACCAATCAGCACTCGGCGAGTCATGTGGTCAGACCAATCAGCACTCGGCATGTGATGTGGTCAGACCAATCAGCGCTCAACGGGTCATGTGGTCAGACCAATCAGCACTTGGCATGTGATGTGGTCAGACCAATCAGCACTCGGCGGGTCATGTGGTCAGACCAATCAGCACTCGGCGAGTCATGTGGTCAGACCAATCAGCACTCAGCATGTGATGTGGTCAGACCAATCAGCACACAGCGGGTCATGTGGTCAGACCAATCAGCACTCGGCGAGTCATGTGGTCAGACCAATCAGCACTCAATGGGTAATGTGGTCAGACCAATCAGCACTTGGCACATGATGTTGTCAGACCAATCAGCACTCGGTGGGTCATGTGGCCAGACCAATCAGCACTCAATGGGTCATGTGGTCAGACCAATCAGCACTCGGCATGTGATGTGGTCAGACCAATCAGCGCTCGGCAGGTCATGTGGTCAGACCAATCAGCACTCGGCGAGTCATGTGGTCAGACCAATCAGCACTCGGCATGTGATGTGGTCAGACCAATCAGCGCTCAACGGGTCATGTGGTCAGACCAATCAGCACTTGGCATGTGATGTGGTCAGACCAATCAGCACTCGGCGGGTCATGTGGTCAGACCAATCAGCACTCGGCGAGTCATGTGGTCAGACCAATCAGCACTCAGCATGTGATGTGGTCAGACCAATCAGCACACAGCGGGTCATGTGGTCAGACCAATCAGCACTCGGCGAGTCATGTGGTCAGACCACTCAGCACTCAATGGGTAATGTGGTCAGACCAATCAGCACTTGGCACATGATGTTGTCAGACCAATCAGCACTCGGTGGGTCATGTGGCCAGACCAATCAGCACTCAATGGGTCATGTGGTCAGACCAATCAGCACTTGGCACATGATGTGGTCAGACCAATCAGCACTCGGTGGGTCATGTGGCCAGACCAATCAGCACTCGGCATGTGATGTGGTCAGACCAATCAGCGCTCAACGGGTCATGTGGTCAGACCAATCAGCACTCGGCATGTGATGTGGTTAGACCAATCAGCACTCTGCGGGTCATGTGGTCAGACCAATCAGCACTCGGCAAGTCATGTGGTCAGACCAATCAGCACTCGGCAAGTCATGTGGTCAGACCAATCAGCACTCAACGGGTCATGTGGTCAGACCAATCAGCACTCGACATGTGACGTGGTCAGACCAATCAGCACTCGGCAGGTCATGTGGTCAGACCAATCAGCACTCAGCGAGTCATGTGGTCAGACCAATCAGCACTCGGCAAGTCATGTGGTCAGACCAATCAGCACTCAACGGGTCATGTGGTCAGACCAATCAGCACTCGACATGTGACGTGGTTAGACCAATCAGCACTCTGCGGGTCATGTGGTCAGACCAATCAGCACTCGGCGAGTCATGTGGTCAGACCAATCAGCACTCAGCATGTGATGTGGTCAGACCAATCAGCACACGGCGGGTCATGTGGTCAGTATCACACCGGACGCCTTTACTTCCTAAAACATTCTTATCATTTTAGGCTGGGTCGAACTTGAAGCCAAGGACAATTTTTATAAATCTAAATTGGTTTTAAGCTTCTGGAAACCGGTAAGGTTAACCTGGTAAAAAAAACGCACACAGAAGTTGGATATGATGGCCGAAAAGTATAAATATCACAGCTCTGCTGAAAACTGACACAACGTAATTATACTCAAAACATCAAAAAAAATATTAGATGAACAATGAAGAAGAAGAAGAATCCTCTGGAAACCATGAAGACTAACCCAGTTAACAAATGCCCGCAGAAGTTGGATGTGTCAGTCAAAAGGTGCAAATATAGCAACTCTGCTGTAAACTGACACAATATATATGACCAAAACAAAAACCAAACAAAATTGGACAAACAACGAAGAAGAAGAATTCTCTGGAAAACTAAACTCCTTGGTTGAGTGTGAAATCTATCTTTGTGTTTTCAAGGTTCTCATGAGGTATCAGAATCGGTGGAATATTGCTGTCAAGTTGCGTCCCTTTTTTCTGGGAGGAATTAACGCTGGGTCAGGTAAAATTAACCACAGAAATATCAAATGTTGTGCTTCCTAGCTTTCACTTTTTATGTTGTCTAGTGTCCTCTAATCTCTATTTCTTGATTCTAAGCCTGGGTCAAGTAAGATTAACCATAGAAATATCACATGTTGTGGTCTCTAGCTTTCAATTGTTATGTTGTTTAGTGTGTCCTCTAGTCTCTACTTCTTTATTCTACTTATATAAGTGCCAATCAATACTCATAATTTTAATTCTACTTCCACAGGTCAGATGGTATTTAGAAGTGAAAGGATCGACTTCATTGCACTGGGTTTAACCCATATTGCTCGGTCTCTTGACAGCCTGCCAAAAATGTCACACAAAGTGCTAATTCCATAGCCCCAGCGATGACCCCCAGCAGTCTTAACAAAACATTGCACCTATGAAGCTAATGGTGATGTCCGGGATCGAACACACAACCGTAGAGATCCCAGAGGGCCATCACTGAAGTTATGGAGTTCATTTACAGGCTAGAGGATTGATGGAGTTCGTGCTTTGTGCAGACAAGAAGAAATGAAAGTGAAGTAGAGGAAAAGATGAAGAGGGATCCCTGGGGTAGAGATCTGAGTGCAAACGAGAAGATGAAGAGGATTCTTTATGTAGAGATCTGTGTGCAAACAAGGAGAAGATGAAGAGAGATCCCTAATGTAGAGATCTGAGTGCAAACAAGGAGAAGATGAAGAAAGATCCCTAATATAGAGATCTGAGTGCAAACAAGGGAAAGATGAAAAGGGGTCCTTGATATAGAGATCTGAGTGCAAACAAGGAAAAGATGAAGAGAGATCCCTAATGTAGAGATCTGAATGCAAACAAGGGAAAGATGAAAAGGGATCCTTGATGTAGAGATCTGAGTGCAAACAAGAAGAAGATGAAGAGAGATCCCTAATGTAGAGATCTGAGTGCAAACAAGGAGAAGATGAAGAAAGATCCCTAATATAGAGATCTGAGTGCAAACAAGGGAAAGATGAAAAGGGATCCTTGATGTAGAGATCTGAGTGCAAACAAGGAGAAGATGAAGAGAGATCCCTAATGTAGAGATCTGAGTGCAAACAAGGAGAAGATGAAGAAAGATCCCTAATGTAGAGATCTGAGTGCAAACAAGGAGAAGATGAAGAAAGATCCCTAATGTAGAGATCTGAGTGAAAACAAGGAGAAGATGAAGAAAGATCCCTAATGTAGAGATCTGAGTGAAAACAAGGAAAAGATGAAGAGAGATCTCTGATGTAGAGATCTGAGTACAAACAAAGAAAAGATGAAAAGGGATCCTTGATGTAGAGATCTGAGTGCAAACAAGGAGAAGAAGAAACGGGATCCCAGATGTGGAGATTTGAGTGCAAACAAGGAAAAGATAAAGAGAGATCTCTGATGTAGAGATCTGAGTGCAAACAAGGAGAAAAGAAAACGGAGTAGAGGAAAAGATGAGGAGGGGTCCCTGGGGTAGAGATCTGAGTGCAAACAAGGAACATATTAAGAGTTATCCCTGATGTAGAGATCTGAGTGCATACAAGAAGAGAAAAGAAAGTGGAGTAGAGGAAAAAATGAAGACTGTTAATTGTTATTTGACCCATTTGCATTTCAGTAGTCTTAACTCCACAACTCGGGTGATCATGTGAGATGGCGAAACATGACCTCCCATGCTTATCAGCACAGCACATCATGATGATGATGATGATGATGAGTCCTAATTTCCCTGTTTTCTGCATTAATAAAACAGGCAATAGAGCTCCTGCATTGGTGCCAGCGAAGGGCAAGCATATGGCACAAGATGTCCTTCGTCTAGGAAAGTACTTTGATGTTCCCATCAAGAATCCACAGGTACTGTATGCAGGATTCACTGATGTTTAATTGAGGCTTGGGGGATTTTTTCAATGATTGATGTTTTGGTTTGCTTGGATTAATTCATTGATTTCTTGAGTGGGTGGATTAATTCAGTTGTTGGATTAATTGATTGACTTAATTCATTGATTTGATTGATTTATTGGAGTAATTGATTGGTTGGAATGTATTCCTTGGATTGATTTATTTGCTTGATTAATTGAGTCTCATCTTCTCTCATCATGTACCTCTTGTACCTTGCGGTGTCGAGGTGAAGTATAAACAGCAGGAGAGTGCCCGCTTATGGGCTTCATATATCTATATTCCCATGGACTCTGTTATTCCCTGCTTCCATCGTTTAGTGGTTGGCCTCTTCCTCTGCTTGATTTGAGTTAGGAGGAGAACGGAGCACTTATGGGTTGCACCCGTGTGCCATGATGTTGATCCATCAACTAAACTAAACTAAACCTACTTGCATGGCCAAACCATTTAACTTGCTGCCTTCTAATAAAATATAGTACAACTATAACCCCCACTTTAGTCCTGATTTCTTCATTTCTGATCTTATCTCTTCTTGATACATTGAGTATTCTTCTCAGGAATCTCATTTCTATTGTTGTGATTTTTCTTTTCTCTTTTTCTGTCATTGTCCAGGTTTGGCATTGGAACACAGAGTTGGTAGCAAGATTGTGTTGCAAAATGCTTTCTTAGTAGTTATTGATAATATTTGTTCTTTAGTATTGGTGCCATTTGTCCAATGAGTTGGTTTGCCTTATTGCATCTATTTTCGATCTCGTCTTCTAATTTGCTATTTGATGATATTATACTTCCTAGGTACTTGAACTCTTTACTTTTTTCAAGGGATGTTCGTTTAGGCGAATCATTATTGCTTTTTCTTCTTTAGTTACCATCATTATCTCTGTTTTACTTGTGCTAATTTTCATGTTATGTTCCCAACACATTTCATTTAGACTATTCAGTATTGAGTGATAGAATTAATTCATTTATTGGATTGACTGATTTCATTGAGTGATTTCATTAATTGATCGATTGTGTTGGATTGATTTATTGAATTAGCTCATTAATTGGACTGGTTGATTGGATTATTTTATTGATTGTGCTGTATTGCTTGGATTAAATAATAGACTTTTTGGCTTCAAGGGCTACCTCTATGCCACTCAAACATCAAATCTCTAAACCACTCTCTCTAACATCAAATCTCTAAACCATTCTCACATCAAATCTCTAAGTCACTCTAACATCAAATCTCTAAACCATTCTCACATCAAATCTCTAAACCATTCTCACATCAAATCTCTAAACCACTCTAACATCAAATCTCTAAACCATTCTCACATCAAATCTCTAAGTCACTCTAACATCAAATCTCTAAACCATTCTCACATCAAATCTCTAAACCATTCTCACATCAAATCTCTAAACCATTCTCACATCAAATCTCTAAACCATTCTCACATCAAATCTCTAAACCATTCTAACATCAAATCTCTAAACCATTCTCACATCAAATCTCTAAACCATTCTCACATCAAATCTCTAAGTCACTCTAACATCAAATCTCTAAACCATTCTCACAACAAATCTCTAAACCATTCTCACATCAAATCTCTAAACCATTCTCACATCAAATCTCTAAACCATTCTCACATCAAATCTCTAAACCATTCTCACATCAAATCTCTAAACCATTCTCACATCAAATCTCTAAACCACTCTAACATCAAATCTCTAAACCATTCTCACATCAAATCTCTAAACCATTCTCACATCAAATCTCTAAACCATTCTCACATCAAATCTCTAAACCACTCTAACATCAAATCTCTAAACCACTCTAACATCAAATCTCTAAGCCATTCTAACATCAAATCTCTAAGTCACTCTAACATCAAATCTCTAAACCATTCTCACATCAAATCTCTAAGTCACTCTAACATCAAATCTCTAAACCATTCTCACATCAAATCTCTAAACCATTCTCACATCAAATCTCTAAACCATTCTTACATCAAATCTCTAAGTCACTCTAACATCAGATCTCTAAACCACTCTAACATCAAATCTCTAAGTCACTCTAACATCAAATCTCTAAACCACTCTAACATCAAATCTCTAAACCATTCTCACATCAAATCTCTAAACCACTCTAACATCAAATCTCTAAACCACTCTAACATCAAATCTCTAAGCCACTCTAACATCAAATCTCTAAACCACTCTAACATCAAATCTCTAAACCATTCTCACATCAAATCTCTAAACCATTCTCACATCAAATCTCTAAGTCACTCTAACATCAAATCTCTAAACCATTCTCACATCAAATCTCTAAGTCACTCTAACATCAAATCTCTAAACCATTCTCACATCAAATCTCTACACCATTCTCACATCAAATCTCTAAACCATTCTTACATCAAATCTCTAAGTCACTCTAACATCATATCTCTAAACCACTCTAACATCAAATCTCTAAGTCACTCTAACATCAAATCTCTAAACCACTCTAACATCAAATCTCTAAGTCACTCTAACATCAAATCTCTAAACCACTCTAACATCAAATCTCTAAACCATTCTCACATCAAATCTCTAAACCATTCTCACATCGAATCTCTAAACCATTCTCACATCAAATCTCTAAACCACTCTACCATCAAATCTCTAAACCACTCTAACATCAAATCTCTAAGTCACTCTAACATCAAATCTCTAAACCATTCTCACATCAAATCTCTAAACCACTCTAACATCAAATCTCTAAACCATTCTCACATCAAATCTCTAAGTCACTCTAACATCAAATCTCTAAACCATTCTCACATCAAATCTCTAAACCATTCTCACATCAAATCTCTAAACCACTCTAACATCAAATCTCTAAACCACTCTAACATCAAATCTCTAAGTCACTCTAACATCAAATCTCTAAGTCACTCTAACATCAAATCTTTAAGTCACTCTAACATCAAATCTCTAAGTCACTCTAACATCAAATCTCTAAGTCACTCTAACATCAAATCTCTAAGTCACTCTAACATCAAAGCTCTAAACCATTCTCACATCAAATCTCTAAACCATTCTCACATCAAACATCTAAACCACTCTAACATCAAATCTCTAAGTCACTCTAACATCAAATCTCTAAACCACTCTAACATCAAATCTCTAAACCACTCTAACATCAAATCTCTAAGTCACTCTAACATCAAATCTCTAAGTCACTCTAACATCAAATCTCTAAACCATTCTCACATCAAACATCTAAACCACTCTCACATCAAATCTCTAAACCACTCTAACATCAAACATCTAAACCATTCTCACATCAAATCTCTAAACCACTCTAACATCAAATCTCTAAACCACTCTAACATCAAATCTCTAAACCACTCTAACATCAAATCTCTAAGTCACTCTAACATCAAATCTCTAAGTCACTCTAACATCAAATCTCTAAACCATTCTCACATCAAACATCTAAACCACTCTCACATCAAATCTCTAAACCACTCTAACATCAAATCTCTAAACCACTCTAACATCAAATCTCTAAGTCACTCTAACATCAAATCTCTAAGTCACTCTAACATCAAATCTCTAAGTCACTCTAACATCAAATCTCTAAGTCACTCTAACATTAAATCTCTAAGTCACTCTAACATCAAATCTCTAAGTCACTCTAACATCAAATCTCTAAGTCACTCTAACATCAAATCTCTAAACCAATCTCACATCAAATCTCTAAACCATTCTCACATCAAACATCTAAACCATTCTAACATCAAATCTCTAAACCACTCTAACATCAAACATCTAAACCACTCTAACATCATATCTCTAAGTCAATGTAACATCAAACCTCCAAACCACTTCAACATAAAACCACCAAGCCACTCTAACATCAAACATCTAAACCACTCTGACATTAAACCCGTAAGCCACTCTAACATCAAACCTCAAAACTACTCAAACATCCAACCTGTAAGCCACTGTAATATCAAACCTATAAACCACTCTAACATCAGACCTGTAAGCCACTCTAACAGTTCTCAGTTGGGGTATCTTCATTGCACTCCGGACAGGTCCATAGGTGCTCAGATCCTCCCCCCAGCATATGCATCAGCATTCGGTGGCTGATAGTGCCAGTTCTGTGTTGGTTGACGAGGCATCTCATTTTCCCGATGTACCTCTCGTGTCTGGCCGTGCCAATTCTCACTCCCAAGTCTTTCATCCTGGACAGCGATGTGGATTCACTGATGTCAAAGTCCTCTGTTCTCGACATGTCTTTAAGGGCGTTAATAACATCGGCACGATCCATGGGCTGGCCATCTACAGGGGGTGCAGAGCCAGCCAGTTTATCAGCTCGTTCATTTCCCTTGACTCCCGCATGTCCCGGGATGTAGATGAAGGTGACTTTACGGACAACAGACTTCTGCAGTGACTCAGTCCGTTGTCTGCTTACAGATCCAGCTTCAACCTTCCGAATCATGCTCATTGAATCACTTAGTACACACACGTTGGTATAATTCTGTGATTCCAGCCATATGAACGCCTGTGTTACTGCCATCACCTCCATCGTCATGCTGCTTGTGGTCATAGAGTGGGCACCACTGGATTCTTGAACGGTTCGGCCGCTGAACGGGCTGTAAATGCCCACTCACTTCTCTGCTGCTTTACAACAGATCCATCAGTATAGATAAGCACTTCAGGGCTATCTGAGTGTTCATAGATGAGCGCATTGACCTCTGCATTGACAGCGGCAGGGTTCTGCTCTCTGCAGCGTCTGTCGGGTGTGATAATGCAGGAGAAAGTGCACTTAAAAGCTGGAGGCACCTGCATCCATTCCTTGCCAGGGTTAATACTGGTAGGACTGCAGACTTGTCTGATGACATCTTCCGCCCGACCCATCCATGATTTGCAAGCCACTCTAACATCAAACCCGTAAGCCAATCTAACATCAAACATTTGACCACTGTGACATCAAACCTCCAAGCCACTTAGAAGCCAGACCTTAAAACCACTCTTATCACAAGACTGAAAAACCACCTCATCATTCACCCAGGTCTCTTTCACCATACAGCCTCAGTGCACCAAAGTTTCATTTAACTCTTTTCTTTAATCCTCTCATCCACACTTATTTATCATTCTCACTTCTCTATTTTGTGCACTCTCCCCTTTCTTTGTTCTGTACTTATCCCACTCAGTCTTTTCTATAGAGATTGACATTGACACTTATTTTGCCTTAGCTCAATTTACCCACTATGTCACTTCCTGTCAGCTGGCCTACTGCACAGTTTTATTTTTGTGCTCTAGGATTCAGAAGTCTCCAGGCCCTAAGTTAAGTGATGTCTTTTTTTAATAGGTCTTAAATGTTTTTGTGTCCGTCTCTATTTGATTATGTGTGCTGACAAAAGCTTTCTAGAATCAACATCCATGCTATCACTTTCCGTGTTTGTTGATTTGCTCCTCTCATGCAGGATCCTGTAGCCTTGTTGTTCACTAAAGGAACTCTCATACCCCAGAGGTTTCTCACAGCCATTGACATAACTTGCCCAGACTTCGTGGCAGGTGTGTCCAGAGAGCTTTGGATGAGAGCATGGAGCAGGGTAATGTTTCTCATCATCACCTTCATCATCATCATCATCATCAGTAGGAGTAACAGCATAAGCAGCAGCAGCAAGATCCTTAACATTACCAGCTGCAGCATTATGAGAATCATCATTGTCATTACCATCATCTTGGTTATAGTTTCAAAGATTCAACACCATAGAACTCAGGAGGTTCATCTCCCCAAGCAAGTGTTGTAATGTGTGGATGTTGATCGTTTCTGTAATACACTGGTTCACACATGGCATCATCATCATCATCACCATCTTGATTATGGTTTCTAAGAATCAACACCATAGTACTCATGAAAAACTCATTGTTTCTCATCTCTCTAAGCAAATGTTGTAATGTGTAGATGTTAATGGTTCCTGTAACACACTAGTTGCACACATGGTATCATCATCATCACCATCTTGATTATGGTTTCTAAGAATCAACACCGTAGAACTCCAGCCAACCTTCTTCAATATTCAGATTTTGTCGTATGGATGCATTTGTTCTTTTCTGTATGCAAGATATTCTTAGACCCCATCTATAATATTTATATTCAAAGGCATTTATGTGCTGTTCAGCTTGTTTAGTAAGTGTCCAGGTCTCACAGGCATTTGTTCCAATGGGAAAGATGCATGCTCTTAAAAATCTAATATTTGTAGGTCAATCTGTCCCATGCCACAATTTATTCAGTATATTTAGTCTTTGAAGAGCAATAGATAGTCATCTATTAATTTCTTTCATTGTGTCACCACTGATGGTAATTAATGACCCACAGTTATTAAAAATGTTCCACCACCTCCAATTTTTACTAATTTTCCTAATTCTTTCTCCATATTTTATCTCTATGAATTATCTTTATTTTTGCTATGTAAGTTGTGATTTTCAGCCTTTGTAATTGATAAATCAACATATATCAGCCTTTGTAATTGATAAATCAACATATATCAGCCTTTGTAATTGATAAATCAACATGTCTCAGCATTTGGAATTACTTTGAGAAGTGGCAGACATGATCAATGGGGACAACTTAGATTTATTCGCAATCAGTGAACTGTAACAACAATGAACATTCCTGTACTCTGAAATCTGCAGCGGAAGAGAGAGCAAATATGAACATGTCCCATTTGCCATTATTTTAGTTTTAGATGATCGTTTGGTGACTTGTTGCTGTCTTCGTCTCAGGTGACTTCTGTTTGATGTTTTCTCTGCAGGACGAAGACATCACAGAACCTGCAAGTTTAACTCAGGTTAGTCCAACACTGTTTGAGTTGAGCTAAGTTGGTGGCAGACACATCTGTGTCCCATAGTTATTTACTTTAATTCTTTGTGTCCTGTGCAGTTATTACTTTAATTCTTTGTGTCCTGTGCAGTTATTTACTTTAATTCTTTGTGTCCTGTGCAGTTATTTACTTTAATTCTTTGTGTCCTGTGCAGTTATTACTTCAACTCTTTGTGTCCTGTGCAGTTATTACTTCAACTCTTTGTGTCCTGTGCAGTTATTACTTCAACTCTTTGTGTCCTGTGCAGTTATTACTTCAATTCTTTGTGTCCTGTGCAGTTATTACTTCAACTCTTTGTGTCCTGTGCAGTTATTACTTTAATTCTTTGTGTCCTGTGCAGTTATTACTTTAATTCTTTGTGTCCTGTGCAGTTATTTACTTTAATTCTTTGTGTCCTGTGCAGTTATTACTTTAATTCTTTGTGTCCTATACAGTTATTAGTTTAATTAATTCTGTGTCCCATAGTTATTAGTTTAATTCATTGTGTCCCAAACAGTTATTACTTTAATTTGGTGTGTCCCATACAGTTATTAGTTTAACTCTGTGTCCCATACAGTTATTAGTTTAATTCTGTGTGTCCCATAAGTTACTACTTTAACTCTTTGTATCCCGTAGTTGCTACTTTAACTCTTTTTGTCCTGTAATTACTACTTTAACTCTTTTTGTCCCGTAGTTACTACTTTAACTCTTTTTGTCCCGTAATTACTACTTTAACTCTTTTTGTCCCGTAGTTACTACTTTAACTCTTTTTGTCCCGTAGAGTTATTACTTTAATTCTTTGTGTCCCATACAGTTATTACTTTAACTATTTTTGTCCCATACAGTTATTACTTTAATTCCTTGTGTCCCATACAGTTATTACTTTTAACTCTTTTTGTCCCGTACAGTTAATAGTTTAACTCTTTGTATCCCAAAGTTATTTACTTTAACTCTTTATGTCTCAAGTTTATTTTAGAGTAATAAATGTTTGGACCCGAAGAAGTTTATTCTCAGAGTAGATGTCATGGTATCATATGTCAGGCTCTGCTCTAATAAATACTGTAGGATTTAGAGAGAGGTTTCAAAGCAAGTTGCAGCAATCCTTTAAACTCTTTTCTACACTTGGTGATTTCCAGCTACAGCGGAATCTTTAATATGCACTGTCTCTCTATGGACATTGGGTCTTTTGACAGTGAAACATCTAAACCTTGTGGAGGAGCCCTGTCAATGCGGGAGTGCGGGGGAATGAACAGGATGATAGGCTGGCAGGGAGTGCAGCTCTTGGTGGTCCATTACCTATGGACAAGGGAGAGGTGGTCATGCGCCTGTGGGACCAGGTGGAGAAGATAGGGGCACAGATTGAGGACCCGTATGTGGAAAGAATGAGATAGCAGGGGTTCTGGAAGAATCTCAAAATTGAGAGGGAAGACCAAGAGAACTTTCAATCAGATAGCGATGGGAATGATTAGTAGTGTGACTCTTCGCAGGCTGTTGAATGAGGGAATGGAATGAGCTTGGTAATGTCTGAGTGCAGTGATGTTGGTTCTTAGCTCAACTCAACTCTGTGGAGGAATCATTACCAACTTTGTATGTGCGTGTGTGTGTACCAAGCCCTTTGCAGAGCGTTACTCTCATCATAGGCTGCCAGACTGATTCTTGATCTTGACCCAGTTACCCAGTCTGTCGTGGCCAGGGCATCTGTAATGTCCCATCTCATTTACATTGTCCCACCTCTGGATTGCCTTCCAGGAACCATGTAGCCTGTTATTGCTGTTTATAAATCATTCTGAGATTTGATGTAGCCAAAGTATATCAGTTTCTAATAAATTATAATGTTTATGAGCCAGTTTTCTTCTATTTTTGGGTTTTGTAGAATGCCTGTATTTTTTTATTCTTGATCTATGGTATTCTAAGGATTCTGTTATAGCATTTAAGTTTTTAAAAAAAATAAATAAAACAAGAGAAAGAGACAGTGTATGAGAGAGAAAGCGTGTGTGTGTGAAAGAGAGCGAGTGTACGTGAGAGTGTAAGAGTGTGTATGTGTGTGAGAGAGAGAGAGAGAGAGAGAGAGAGAGAGAGAGAGAGAGAGAGAGAGAGAGAGAGAGAGAGAGAGAGAGAGAGGAATAGTAATGGAGAATTTGTAATCAACTTTTATTGAATATACATCCTTTTTAGGCTGCCAAACTGGCCGGATTATCAGAGAAACAGATTGCAGAAATCCTGCCCAAGATCAACCATAATGAGGTCAAAGAACGACTGAAGCAGACAACACAAGAAGCATTGGATTTGGGAGTATGATAACTAAAGTTTAACTCTTAGCTGATTATACTTTATCTTGTTGTCAGCCCACTCAGAAATTTTTCCCTTTTTTATGACTCTTTTTCTATTTTTCAAATCAACCACTGACTGAAAGCCACTAACACCCACTTGAGACGATTATCATTTTATGGATACATCAGAACAAATCATTATTCTATGTCTCATAACAGGACACAATAGATTACGCAACCAGATGTATACAAAATTCAAGATTGGCGAATCAGCCATGTGCACATGTGGATTGATGCCGCAGACAGCAGATCACATACTCCAAGACTGCCCAAACTGCAACATATCTAGGCAAACCTTCTGGCCTAGATGGACGACAGTGGAAGATAAACTCTATCCATTCCTTTATTGATGCCTACCCTAAAGAAGATGACTAAAATGGAATCACCAATGTGGAGCTCATGAAGAGAATTAAACAGATATCAGTGAATCAACAGGTGAAGAAGAGACACTGTCACTGAATAGGACAGACATGGAGAAAACCTGAGATTGGTAAAACTAGAAAACCCTAGATTAGTAAAACTAGAAAACCCCCAGATTAGTAAAACTAGAAAACCCCAGATTAGTAAAACTAGACAAGACTTAGTCTGTAATCCAGAAAAGAAATCAATCAATCAATCATGTGCCATGCCGGAAAGCGTGGGCGGTCATGATTCGCCATTTCACTCGATCACCAGTGTCGTGGATCAGCTCAGTGTTCCTGTCTCGTCCATGCCATGTGGCCAAGCCATCCAGGTATTTTCCTCTCGGTCTTCCTCTTGGTCTGTTCCCTTCGATCTTACCAGCTGTCACTAAGTTCTCCAGTCCATTTCTTCTCATAACATGTCCAAAAAATTTTGACTGTCTACGTCTAATTTCTCTAATCAATCTACGATTTTCATTTGTCTCTTGTAGTACTTGGTCATTGGTTTTTCTATCTGTCCATGGTATTCTTTGCATTTTCCTCAGAAACCACATTTCTGCAGCCATCAGATGTTTTTCAGCTTGACTGCACATTGTCCAAGTTTCACATCCATACAAAAGAACAGGCTCTATGTATCCCCTCAACACTCTTTTTCTCGTTTCAATTGACATCATTTTATTGGTCAGAATGTTTTTCATCTTGCTAAAGGCTACTTTCGCAATGGCGATTCTTGTTCTAATCTCTTCAAGGCATCTGCCATCAGATGTTATGACTGTTCCGAGATAATTGAACCGATTCACTTGTTGAAGAATATTCCCATTTACTTGTATATTACATTGTGGTGCTTCGTGCTTCCTAGTGACGACCATAACCTGTGTCTTCCTACAATTTAATTCCAACCCCAGCTGCTCACTGTGTACAACCACAGCGTCTACTAATTGTTGCAGATCCTGTGCATTGTCTGCAATCAATACTGTATCATCTGCATATCTAATGTTATTTATGTTTCGTCCTCCAATGCTGATTCCATTTAGGTCTTCTACATTTCTGAAAATATTTTCACTGTATAGGGAAAAAAGATCTGGAGACATTACACATCCCTGCCTAACACCTCTCTTAATAGGTTGAAAAGAAAAGAAAGATGAACTAAAAATACATGGAAAATAGAAGCATTAATTGAAATGAATTATATGAGGAGCATATCGACATAGTTGCATGGGATAGCTAACTTGTTTTGTTAGCTTGAAATGTGTCTATAATTGCAATATTGTCTCTTGTAGGAAATGTGTCTATATCTGCAATGTTGTCTCTTTTATAGGTCTATCTGCAATGTTGTCTCTTGTATGAAATTTGCCTATATCTGCAATATGAATTAAGCTCTTTTTTTATAGTTCACTTAGTGGTCTGTAAAGTTGATCTTCCTCTGTTGTTTCCACATGGCTGATTCATCAATCTTTAATTTTGTATACATGTGGTTGTGTTCTATTGTGTCCTGTTCTGGCGTAGAATAATGACTCATTGTGGTCTGTCCATAAAGATAGGGATGCTGGGAGTGAGATGGTTGCGGTCTATGCCCCAATGGGAGTTCAAGGGCAAAAGAAGGAAGTGGATCCCATACCTGATGCGTGCCATGACAAGTTGTCCTTTGCCTTACTGTATTCACAAACTAGCAACAACTGCTTGAAAGATGCTAATGAAATTAGAACAATACATTTAACAATAAGAACGAGACAAACAGCTTTTCTGGTCATGTGATGAGAAAATAAGCATTGGAGAACTTTGTGACGACTGGAAAGATCAAGGGGAAGAGAACGAACGAATGAACTTTATTTTCAAAGGGTAACAAATTGGGCACGCAGGCCCATCTTACATTCAGCTCTAAAGAGGCAGACCAAAAGAAATTATGTTGGATGGACTGAGACGGTGGCATGGAGGAATATCATCAGCAGACTTGATCCAGAACACCAAAGACCGAGATCTGTGGAGAGACATGAAAGCCTACGCCAGCTGGCAAGGCACTTGATGATAATGATTCACAAACACATTAAACACAATTTGATAAAGGTAGTTAATGAGCTTAAAAGAAAGGTCTCAAATGAAGTGCTTATAGTGCACGGGTATTCAAACACAGAAGGCACAAACAATATGTTGCGTGATTTATTGCCTGACATAATTCACTGCATCTCGTCAGGTACATACTGTAGAGTTATATATCATCTGAAGTGAGTTGAGTCAAGAACCAACATCACTGCACTCAGGACATTCCCATACGTGCTCCATCCCCTCGTTCAACAGCCAGCGAAGAGTCATACTACTAATCGTTCCCACTGCTAATTAAAAGTTCTCCTGGTCTTCCCTCTCAGTTTTGTGATTCTTCCAGAACCCCTGCTGATCCCCCGCAATCTCATTCTTTCCACATATGGGTTCTCAATCTGTTCCTCCGCCTTCTCCCACAAGTGCACGACAACCTCCCCCTTGTCCATAGGCAAACTACCACCAAGAGGTGCATTCCCTGCTAGCCTATCAGCCTGTTCATTCCCCCGTTACCCCCGCATGGCCAGGGCAAAATATCCATACAATTCTCACAATCTGTGACCTCTGAAGCGACGAGCCATTCTACACGAAACATTCCGTTCTCCACCTTGCTAAGCATACTCTTTGAATCTGTAATGAATACAATGTGTGTTGCAATAGTCTCCTCTAGCCACCGGAATGCCGCTGTTACTGCCTCCACCTCCATTCTCATGCTGTAGTCTCATATGCCAGACTCCCCTTATTCAAGACTCGCCCATTAGCCTTTGCAATAAAGCCCCAGCCACTACGCCTGTTTCTCACTACTGACCCACCGGTGTAGATGACTATGTCACATTGATGTATGTTGATCTGGATCAGCTGTTGCACTTCAAACTCAGTGCGGCCCGCTGCCCATTCTCTGCACTCATGCGGCCCGCTGCCCATTCTCTGCACTCACGACCCAGTGTTATTATGACATTGTGCCAGTCCATCATATGAAGTGAATAAACAAATAAGACTTTAACTGACACAGTTAAATCACGTAGTCGCAGGTATTGTTCCAATCATGCAACACAGTTTCTGGCTTCTGTGTTAAGTTCAGAAAGGGAATATATTGTTTATAAATACAGGTGTTTGTTTTGTGTTCAGGCTTTTGGCTCGCCAACCATCGTGGCCCACGTGGATGGAAAGAAGGAGTGGGTCTTTGGCAGCGACAGGTTCCCAATCTTAGCCGACTTGCTAGGTAAGTTAACCCAGTTTGTCCGTTAGTATGAGGTCAAGGTCATTCCATGCAGAAGAGGCCAAACATGGCAGAATGGATAAGATCACTATTTCTTACACAGTGTGACAGAATTATTCACGCAGAGCTCAGGGAGAGAATGAAATCAATACCAGCGAATCAAAAGGTAAAGAACAGATGCTGGCGTTGGATGTCAACATTCATTCATTCAGTAGCATGTCGTTTGTTGAACCTTGCTCCCATAACCGTCCAAAAACTTCTGTCAAAAGTAAGATGTCTCACATCTGATACACCCATCTTCTCTTTGGCCTTCCTCTTCCTCCCTTCCCAGGCGTATACACCTCCATTATTGCTCTCTCCAAACTTTCATGACGTTTCAAGTGATCAAAATATTTCAATTTTTTTTATCGTCCTGATTAGCCAACCTTCTTCAATATTCAGCTCTTGTCATATGGATGCATTTGTTCTTTTCTGTATCCAATATATTCTTAGGATACGTCTATAACATTTATATTCAAAGGCATTTTGCGCTGTTCAGCTTGTCTAGTACTAGGTTTCTTGGTAAGTTGGATACGAACACTCAGAGAAAACCTGAGATTAGTCTAACTAGAGATGACAATGTCCTGCAGGGAAAACAACATATAGGAAGACTTTAAAACACGTGGAGAAGAGATTGAGAGACAGAAATGAGTAATATTTGACGGACAGGAAGGCAGCAGCAGGAGATAGGATTACTTGACGTGTTGGTTCAGTGCGTATGCTTTAATGGGAGATGCCTGGCAGGAGAGGAAGAAAGTCCCATTTAACTCCCAGATCTTTTAAATGAAACCCAGCCAATTCTTGATGTGAATGTAAACACTTGTAAGCAAAGAGAAAAAGAGTGATGAAGTATTACATACAGCCTGTACTTTTTTTTATGGATGTGAAACACGGACAATGAGCAGATAAGCTGAAAAACAACTAATGGCAGTGGAAATGTGGTTTCTGAGCAAAACACAAAGAATACCGTGGGCAGACAGAAAAACCAATGAGCAAGTCCTACAAGAAGCAGATGAGAAGCATAAATTGATTAGAGAAATTAGACGTAAACAGTCAAGATTTTGTGGGCACTTCATGAGAAGAAATGGTGATACCTATAGTATGTCCACATTTGTTTGCCTTCATTCACGATCAATTATTTTGAAAACTGTCTGTTGCATCGTTATAAAATTTTTCCAGCCGTCTTATATTTACCCCCACCCAAGGAATATGTCTTTGATAGGTCCCAAAACAACTTAAATCATTGAAAGCGGCGACATTCCTTTGATGTTTTGCTTAACAACTAGTGATTTCTCGCTAAAAAAGTTATGTTTACGGTAATGGGGACCTGCAAATTCAGATGACAAACAAAGGCGTATCCGGATTCGTATGGGAGTGGGTGCAATGAAAGAAGTAGCTTACAAGACGCGGAAAGCGTCGCACAAAGCACGAACTCCGTAGCTCCAGCGACGACCCTCGGGAGTGTCCGAAAAAAATGCACTCTTGAAATGAAGGACGCGGCCCGGAATCGAACATACAACCTTCAATCCATACTTTCTCCAATAGTCCTCTTCCTCTTTCAACACATGGTCCTGACGTTTTTTCCAGTAACTTTTATCAATATTTAATAGCTCGGACAGACAGAAAGGTAGGTAGGTAGGTAGGTAGGCAGAAAGGTAGGTGGGTGGGTGGATGGCTGGCTGGCTGACTGGGTGGGTCGGCCGGCAGGTAGGTAGGCAGGCAGATAGATAGATAGATAAGCAGGCAGGTAGGCAGATAGATAGATAGATAGATAGGCGGGCGGGCAGGCAGACAGACAGATAAATAGATAGATATCGGTCGGTTGGCCGGCAGGTAGGCAGATAGATAGATAGATAGATAAGCAGGCAGTCGGACGGACGGACGGACAGACAGACAGATAGATAGATAGATCCCCGTCAGAAGCCGGGCCTTGTCAGCTAGTTTATTTATATAATCACGTTTCATGAAAGAACCCCCATTTGGAGACACCTCTGAATCTTTGCGCTGTTTGTTTCAAAACGGAAATCACGTGAAAATTTCAAAATCTGCCGGGACGTCTCTTGGTGAAGCTGTAATACTGTTAAAATCATGGACGTAATCTCTAAATCGTAATTAATATACCGCATATAAACTAACTTTGATATCTGCTGTAAAATCTCCAGAACAAAAATTTTTTTGTTGGGTGGACATAATTATAAGGTTATATACTAAATCTCATCATTTTACCTCAGATGGTTACTGAGATATTTAATTTTATATTGAGGCAACAAAACAAAAACACACTATAGCAAGATCGAGACGGAAATAACAAGGGGAAGGCAGAGAAGTAAATATCTGGATGGCTTGACCACATGGCTTGATCAAGACAAAAACATAGAGCTGATCCACAACTCAACTGATTCCATGAGAGGGTGAAACATGACCGTGCACGCTTGTCAGCATGGCACATGATGATAAAGGTGTCTTATAAAATGATTGTTTGAAGACAAAGGAGAGATTACAGTTCATGTCAGTCAGTGAGTAATAAAAATGAAATAAATATTCAAGAATGTGAAGACATGGGACAATATTCAGCTTTTTGCCATATGGATGCATTTGTTCTTTTCTGTATCCAAGATATTCTTAGGATACGTTTATAACGTTTATATTCAAAGGCATTTTGCGGTGTTCAGCATGTCTAGTACTAGGGTTTCTTGGTAAGTTGGATATGAACGCTCAGAGAAAACCGGAGATTAGTGTAACTAGAGGTGTCTTGGAGATTCAGTAATCGACCTTGAATGAGGAGATGGCACTTCATGATGATCAAGACAAACATTTTAGCATTGTGTGTTTGCTCGCATTGAACTCAAGCGTAGTCCGTACATGTCCTGCTACTCCTAGTGCACTGAACTGAATTTTGCGTGTCCCTCGCCATCAGGTGAACCCACTTTGACTTCAGAGGTACTTGTAATTTACGTCCCCAAGTCAAGGACAAGAAGTCAACATTGTAGTCCAACTGACTGGTGTAGGGGTTGAACCCATTACCTCAGCATCAGCACACCGGAAGTTTAAGAACGCTCTAATCCGTTATCAAAATTAAGTAAAGCGTGGAATATGCTCTAGGTCAAAGTGAATGAACACAAACAAATTTCCTATTGGTTGGTTGTTGGATTGCCAGATTTCCTTTTGTTCTCTATCTATTTATGGATACATCGAAATATACCAGGCAATACTAAATTGTGCAATATATTTGTCTTCTTCTTCTTCAGCGTTCCGAGCCATTGAGGTTCTTTGCTGCAGACACAATCCGTCTCCATTCGTCTCTCTGGTTGACCTTCTCTTGCCAGTCGTTGATTCCAAGTGCTTGTAGGTCTGTATATATATTATCTCTCCACCGTCTTCTTGGTCTACCTAGGGGTCTACGGTCATTTATTTCCTGAGTGTAAGCGAGTTTTGTTTCCCTATTATCTTCCATTCTTTCTATATGCCCCAGCCATTGTAGTCTATTAGCCTTCTTGATAATATATATTTGTGTCTTCATTATATAGTTTATGTCTATTTTTTATGAAAAAGGGTGTTTATTTCCCTAGAGTGTCAGGCTAATACTGATGACACAAAATTGTTATCATTCCGCAGGTGAGAAGTGGGAGGGTCCCTTGCCAGGTGTTTCCAGCAAGCTGTGAATCACCATTTTATCTACACAATAGATAAGAAAAATAAAATGATGCTGTTATTTGAACATTTAAAATAAAGTAAAGCTATTATCTAAAATAAGCTGTCTGTCCTCTCCAATATTTTCAATGTAAGTGTTTATCAAACCAATGTTTTCCCGTAGTGAATTTGAATAACAAAGACACAAACATTAGATTGCACGATTTATGGACTGGAATATTTCCAGGCCATAAGTCGTGCAATCTATTGTTTGTGTCTTCGTAAGTGTTTATTCCTTGATGTATTCATTTATCATGGCGTTCATAAAATCTGACACCCCACATTGTGCCAATGGTTTCGGGTGGAGGAGCGCAATTGGAAGGGTTCAATCCTTATCCTAGTGCGAGGAAATGCAACCTAAGGACTAAATGTCGTAGCAGGACCGACCAGGCCCTAAGTCTTGGTCGGCAACTGGCTAGGACAGAAGCTCTGAAAGACGGAGAGTTACAGCATTGCTTTGCTGATCCGGCAGCTGGTCTTGTTACAGATGTCTTGGTGTTACCTTTCCCATAGAACAAACTAAGCAGACCGAGAGAGAAATCATGCTGCATGGGCAACACATGGTCTCTACAACACAGCTCAGTCTTTGTGCTATGGTGAAATATAACTCCATCCATGGTTTGGTTGTAGTTATGCCTTGTTTGAAGCGCAATGTAACAAACTATCATCTGTCAAGATGGCCAGGTGCCAGTAGTTGAAGCACAATGTAACAAACTATCGTCTGTCAAGATGCCATTAGTTCAAGCACAATGTAACAAACTTATCGTCTGTCAAGATGGCCAGGTGCCATTAGTTGAAGCACAATGTAACAAATTATCGTCTGTCAGGATGGCCAGGTGCCATTAGTTGAAGCACAATGTAACAAACTTATCGTCTGTCAAGATGGCCAGGTGCCAGTAGTTGGAGCACAATGTAACAAACTTATCGTCTGTCAAGATGGCCAGGTGCCATTAGTTGAAGCACAATGTAACAAACTTATCGTCTGTCAAGATGCCATTAGTTGAAGCACAATGTAAAAAACTTATCGTCTGTCAAGATGGCCAGGTGCCAGTAGTTGAAGCACAATGTAACAAACTTATCATCTGTCAAGATGGCCAGGTGCCAGTAGTTGAAGCACAATGTAACAAACTATCATCTGTCAAGATGGCCAGGTGCCAGTAGTTGAAGCACAATGTAACAAACTATCGTCTGTCAAGATGGCCAGGTGCCAGTAGTTGAAGCACAATGTAACAAACTTATCATCTGTCAAGATGGCCAGGTGCCAGTAGTTGAAGCACAATGTAACAAACTTATCATCTGTCAAGATGCCATTAGTTCAAGCACAATGTAACAAACTTATCGTCTGTCAAGATGGCCAGGTGCCATTAGTTGAAGCACAATGTAACAAACTTATCGTCTGTCAAGGTGGCCAGGTGCCAGTAGTTGAAGCACAATGTAACAAACTTATCGTCTGTCAAGATGGCCAGGTGCCATTAGTTGAAGCACAATGTAACAAACTTATCGTCTGTCAAGATGGCCAGGTGCCAGTAGTTCAAGCACAATGTAACAAACTTATCGTCTGTCAAGATGGCCAGGTGCCATTAGTTGAAGCACAATGTAACAAACTTATCGTCTGTCAAGATGGCCAGGTGCCAGTAGTTGAAGCACAATGTAACAAACTATCGTCTGTCAAGATGGCCAGGTGCCAGTAGTTGAAGCACAATGTAACAAACTATCATCTGTCAAGATGGCTAGGTGCCAGTAGTTGAAGCACAATGTAACAAACTTATCATCTGTCAAGATGGCCAGGTGCCAGTAGTTGAAGCACAATGTAACAAACTTATCATCTGTCAAGATGCCATTAGTTGAAGCACAATGTAACAAACTTATCGTCTGTCAAGATGGCCAGGTGCCATTAGTTGAAGCACAATGTAACAAACTTATCGTCTGTCAAGATGGCCAGGTGCCATTCGTTGAAGCGCAATGTAACAAACTATCGTCTGTCAAGATGGCCAGGTGCCAGTAGTTGAAGCACAATTTAACAAACTATCGTCTGTCAAGATGGCCAGGTGCCATTAGTTGAAGCACAATGTAAAAAACTTAACGTCTGTCAAGATGGCCAGGTGCCAGTAGTTGAAGCACAATGTAACAAACTTTCGTCTGTCAAGATGGCCAGGTGCCAGTAGTTGAAGCACAATGTAACAAACTATCATCTGTCAAGATGGCTAGGTGCCAGTAGTTGAAGCACAATGTAACAAACTTATCATCTGTCAAGATGGCCAGGTGCCAGTAGTTGAAGCACAATGTAACAAACTTATCGTCTGTCAAGATGGCCAGGTGCCATTAGTTGAAGCACAATGTAACAAACTTATCGTCTGTCAAGATGGCCAGGTGCCAGTAGTTGAAGCACAATGTAACAAACTATCGTCTGTCAAGATGGCCAGGTGCCAGTAGTTGAAGCACAATTTAACAAACTATCGTCTGTCAAGATGGCCAGGTGCCAGTAGTTGAAGCACAATGTAAAAAACTTATCGTCTGTCAAGATGGCCAGGTGCCAGTAGTTGAAGCACAATGTAACAAACTATCATCTGTCAAGATGGCCAGGTGCCAGTAGTTGAAGCACAATGTAACAAACTATCGTCTGTCAAGATGGCCAGGTGCCAGTAGTTGGAGCACAATGTAACAAACTTATCAACTGTCAAGATGGCCAGGTGCCAGTAGTTGAAGCACAATGTAACAAACTTATCATCTGTCAAGATGCCATTAGTTCAAGCACAATGTAACAAACTTATCGTCTGTCAAGATGGCCAGGTGCCATTAGTTGAAGCACAATGTAACAAACTTATCGTCTGTCAAGGTGGCCAGGTGCCAGTAGTTGAAGCACAATGTAACAAACTTATCGTCTGTCAAGATGGCCAGGTGCCAGTAGTTGAAGCACAATGTAACAAACTTATCGTCTGTCAAGATGGCCAGGTGCCAGTAGTTGAAGCACAATGTAACAAACTATCGTCTGTCAAGATGGCCAGGTGCCAGTAGTTGAAGCACAATGTAACAAACTATCATCTGTCAAGATGGCTAGGTGCCAGTAGTTGAAGCACAATGTAACAAACTTATCATCTGTCAAGATGGCCAGGTGCCAGTAGTTGAAGCACAATGTAACAAACTTATCGTCTGTCAAGGTGGCCAGGTGCCAGTAGTTGAAGCACAATGTAACAAACTATCATCTGTCAAGATGGCCAGGTGCCAGTAGTTGAAGCACAATGTAACAAACTATCGTCTGTCAAGATGGCCAGGTGCCAGTAGTTGAAGCACAATGTAACAAACTTATCATCTGTCAAGATGGCCAGGTGCCAGTAGTTGAAGCACAATGTAACAAACTTATCATCTGTCAAGATGCCATTAGTTCAAGCACAATGTAACAAACTTATCGTCTGTCAAGATGGCCAGGTGCCATTAGTTGAAGCACAATGTAACAAACTTATCGTCTGTCAAGGTGGCCAGGTGCCAGTAATTGAAGCACAATGTAACAAACTTATCGTCTGTCAAGATGGCCAGGTGCCATTAGTTGAAGCACAATGTAACAAACTTATCGTCTGTCAAGATGGCCAGGTGCCAGTAGTTGAAGCACAATGTAACAAACTTATCGTCTGTCAAGATGGCCAGGTGCCATTAGTTGAAGCACAATGTAACAAACTTATCGTCTGTCAAGATGGCCAGGTGCCAGTAGTTGAAGCACAATGTAACAAACTATCGTCTGTCAAGATGGCCAGGTGCCAGTAGTTGAAGCACAATGTAACAAACTATCATCTGTCAAGATGGCTAGGTGCCAGTAGTTGAAGCACAATGTAACAAACTTATCATCTGTCAAGATGGCCAGGTGCCAGTAGTTGAAGCACAATGTAACAAACTTATCATCTGTCAAGATGCCATTAGTTGAAGCACAATGTAACAAACTTATCGTCTGTCAAGATGGCCAGGTGCCATTAGTTGAAGCACAATGTAACAAACTTATCGTCTGTCAAGATGGCCAGGTGCCATTCGTTGAAGCGCAATGTAACAAACTATCGTCTGTCAAGATGGCCAGGTGCCAGTAGTTGAAGCACAATTTAACAAACTATCGTCTGTCAAGATGGCCAGGTGCCATTAGTTGAAGCACAATGTAAAAAACTTATCGTCTGTCAAGATGGCCAGGTGCCAGTAGTTGAAGCACAATGTAACAAACTTATCATGTCAAGATGGCCAGGTGCCAGTAGTTGAAGCACAATGTAACAAACTATCATCTGTCAAGATGGCCAGGTGCCAGTAGTTGAAGCACAATGTAATAAACTATCGTCTGTCAAGATGGCCAGGTGCCAGTAGTTGAAGCACAATGTAACAAACTTATCATCTGTCAAGATGGCCAGGTGCCAGTAGTTGAAGCACAATGTAACAAACTTATCATCTGTCAAGATGCCATTAGTTCAAGCACAATGTAACAAACTTATCGTCTGTCAAGATGGCCAGGTGCCATTAGTTGAAGCACAATGTAACAAACTTATCGTCTGTCAAGGTGGCCAGGTGCCAGTAGTTGAAGCACAATGTAACAAACTTATCGTCTGTCAAGATGGCCAGGTGCCATTAGTTGAAGCACAATGTAACAAACTTATCATCTGTCAAGATGGCCAGGTGCCAGTAGTTGAAGCACAATGTAACAAACTTATCGTCTGTCAAGATGGCCAGGTGCCATTAGTTGAAGCACAATGTAACAAACTTATCGTCTGTCAAGATGGCCAGGTGCCAGTAGTTGAAGCACAATGTAACAAACTATCGTCTGTCAAGATGGCCAGGTGCCAGTAGTTGAAGCACAATGTAACAAACTATCATCTGTCAAGATGGCTAGGTGCCAGTAGTTGAAGCACAATGTAACAAACTTATCATCTGTCAAGATGGCCAGGTGCCAGTAGTTGAAGCACAATGTAACAAACTTATCGTCTGTCAAGATGGCCAGGTGCCATTAGTTGAAGCGCAATGTAACAAACTTATCGTCTGTCAAGATGGCAAGGTGCCAGTAGTTGAAGCACAATGTAACAAACTATCGTCTGTCAAGATGGCCAGGTGCCAGTAGTTGAAGCACAATTTAACAAACTATCGTCTGTCAAGATGGCCAGGTGCCAGTAGTTGAAGCACAATTTAACAAACTATCGTCTGTCAAGATGGCTAGGTGCCAGTAGTTGGAGCACAATGTAACAAACTTATAAACTGTCAAGATGGCCAGGTGCCAGTAGTTGAAGCACAATGTAACAAACTTATCATCTGTCAAGATGCCATTAGTTCAAGCACAATGTAACAAACTTATCGTCTGTCAAGATGGCCAGGTGCCATTAGTTGAAGCACAATGTAACAAACTTATCGTCTGTCAAGGTGGCCAGGTGCCAGTAGTTGAAGCACAATGTAACAAACTTATCGTCTGTCAAGATGGCCAGGTGCCAGTAGTTGAAGCACAATGTAACAAACTTATCGTCTGTCAAGATGGCCAGGTGCCAGTAGTTGAAGCACAATGTAACAAACTATCGTCTGTCAAGATGGCCAGGTGCCAGTAGTTGAAGCACAATGTAACAAACTATCATCTGTCAAGATGGCTAGGTGCCAGTAGTTGAAGCACAATGTAACAAACTTATCATCTGTCAAGATGGCCAGGTGCCAGTAGTTGAAGCACAATGTAACAAACTTATCGTCTGTCAAGGTGGCCAGGTGCCAGTAGTTGAAGCACAATGTAACAAACTATCATCTGTCAAGATGGCCAGGTGCCAGTAGTTGAAGCACAATGTAACAAACTATCGTCTGTCAAGATGGCCAGGTGCCAGTAGTTGGAGCACAATGTAACAAACTTATCAACTGTCAAGATGCCATTAGTTCAAGCACAATGTAACAAACTTATCGTCTGTCAAGATGGCCAGGTGCCATTAGTTGAAGCACAATGTAACAAACTTATCGTCTGTCAAGGTGGCCAGGTGCCAGTAGTTGAAGCACAATGTAACAAACTTATCGTCTGTCAAGATGGCCAGGTGCCAGTAGTTGAAGCACAATGTAACAAACTTATCGTCTGTCAAGATGGCCAGGTGCCATTAGTTGAAGCACAATGTAACAAACTTATCGTCTGTCAAGATGGCCAGGTGCCATTAGTTGAAGCACAATGTAACAAACTTATCGTCTGTCAAGATGGCCAGGTGCCAGTAGTTGAAGCACAATGTAACAAACTTATCGTCTGTCAAGATGGCCAGGTGCCAGTAGTTGAAGCACAATGTAACAAACTATCATCTGTCAAGATGGCCAGGTGCCAGTAGTTGAAGCACAATGTAACAAACTATCGTCTGTCAAGATGGCCAGGTGCCAGTACGTACAGTACCTCTTCTAGACTGATTGCTTCCAAGGCAACAGACTCCATGTACCCGCCGGCACATTTTCTTTTCCAACAATTTTGCCAGAACATCAGACTTGTGGCCTGCCCTTGGAAATTTTACACTGCTATGGCATGTTATACTTGCACACCGGGTCTCCTGTTTTTCATCCCTATCTGCGCAGGCTAGATTCCTGGATCTCACTATTTAAAAAATCAAGAGAACGTGTGATGTAATATTGAAAAACTAAGTTATAAAACTTGTCCAACCCCACGCTGGGATGTGAACCAGGGAACTTCTGAGACAAAGGCAAACACTGCACCGTCTCAGCCATGTCTCTCAAGTTGACTAAATGAATAATTACATACAAAGGGAAACTATCACATGCATCCCAAGAAACTCAACTTAGCAGAACTAAATGGTTTCAAATGAAAACCTTAAATCTTTTTATTTTCTTCAGTGAATATATTCTAGTTTAGTTTAGTTTAGTCGTTGGATCAACATCACGGCACACGGTTTAACCCATAAGTGCTCCGTTTTCCTCCTAACTCAAACCTGAGTCTGGAGAAACAGCTCAATCCACGAACTCTGTTGCATCGGCGAGGATCCTGAAATACTTGGGTAGATTTTAAACTCGTTAGGCTACTCTTTTTCGATTTCCAACTGCCAAGGGATTTTTTACGTGCGCAAAAATACACACGGGCGTCCGATCTCACTACCCAGAGACAACAATACATACGGGCGTCCGATCTCACTACCCAGAGACCAGGGGAAATTTTATTACTGGAAGTCCAGGTGGATTTTTTTATTTTTTAAATAAAACCCGGTCCTCACCGGGGCCTGAACCCGGGACCTCCAGCACTCGAGGCGGACACCATACCTTGAGACCACTCAGCCCCCCAGTGAATATATTCTGAAAAAGTACAGAATAAATGTATCATTTTTCAATGAAGTCACCACTGCATTCAATGCATGTCCTCCAGCGCCAATAAAGTGCTGGATTCCTGTAGAAAAATCAACTCTGAGGTCACTACTCCAGTCGTGAACAGTCTGTCACAGAAGTCACGCCGTTTTAAAACTTCCTACTCCACCCACACACTTGTTGGACTGACAGGCATGCATCACCATATTGAACCTTTATTCGCCAATTAATTTCTACAGGTTTCACCCCATTCACTAATAAAAATAAGGTGTAACAGAATGCTGCTCCTCTTTGGTGCATGTCAAAAGTGGGGCGGCCATTTTAAAACTGTCCTTATGATGACACGGTGTTCATCTGCACCATCATGTCATGTGCTTAACGCTCTTCACACCTTTAACAACAATATTGACAGGTTACAAGTCAATAGCATGGTTATTGTAATTTCTATCACACTTTTAAGGTTTTCATTGGAAGCCCTCTTGTACAGGTACATGTATCAACTCAACAGAACAATTGTTTTCTTCTTATTATTATTATTTAAGTAACAACAACAGACAAAAACAGTGAAAATATAAGAAAAATGGTTGCCAAACAGTGGTTATACTAATTATCAAATCTATATACAATTCTCAGTATGTTAGCTTGTATAAAAATGGTTAGCCAAAATAAGTAATCTAAATGTTAAGATGCTTAGACACAAAGACAAATTATTAGAAATATCAGAAAGCGGCAGTCATCATTTCTGGCCATATTATGAGAAGACAAACAACTAGAACATACTGTGACAACTGGAAAGAGAAGCAGAGGAGGACAAATAGATACTTCTTGAGAGTCTTGTGTCATGGAATGGAAGGGTGTCAACGCACAAACTGATACAGGTTGGAGATCGTACTCTGTGGAGAGGCATGATCACCTATGCTAGTCAACAAGGCACTTGATGATGCTGATAAGCGTTACAAGATATAAAAGACACAGGCAAGTCTTTCATCAAGCAATCAATCAGGTGCCATCTCCACAATGAAGGTTGGCTGCAATGGATCTCTAACATCATCTGTCTCTTGCATTCTGTCAGATTGATGTTCATCCATCTCTTGATGTTATTTTCCCACTTGTATCGTTGTCTACCTCTTGCCCTCAACCTTGCCCTCTAGTATGGTTTTTATATGAGTATTATGCCTTTTAACATGGCTGAAATATTTTACTTGCCTCTTTATTTCTTTCATCAACTCTCTTTTCATTCCGTTTTTCTAGAACTTCTGTATTTGATTGTTTTTATTTCTATGAAATATGACATATTCTTCTATATATCCACATCACTAGGGCCTCTATTCGACTTTCTAATTGCCTTTTTAATGTCCAGGCTTCCACGCCATACAGAAGCGCTGAATACACGTAACATTTGACAATTCTCTAGATGTTAATACTGTTTTCATGCTTTTCATTATGAATCATTTTAAACAGGTTATTTTATGTCAACAATGGAGCAATAGACTGTATCAGCTGTTGTGTAAAAACTGCCGTCTGCCTTGTGCAGCCAGTCAACCAATCTGACTATCCAATCAGTCAATCTATCTAATCCAAGAACTCGAATTGTCTTCTTCGTGGAAATCAAACATCAAGAAGTCCGCTTCCAAATCGCCTGCAGCTGATTTCACACTCTCAGCTATGTATGTCAGGGAATTATGAAACTGCATCTCATTATCCCCTAAGAGACAGGTGCTGCCTATTATGTACTGTTCTGATGTTAACATAAGCAAAATAGCAGAGTTATATTTGGAAGTGGACAGAAACAACTCCTAGCAGGAACTACACATCTTGGCAAGAGATAAACACAACAAGCTGTACAGAATGCAATATGGGATGGTGCTCCAGTGCCCTTCTAGATGTTAGAAGAAGGCAGGCAGGTGCCTCAGCAATCACCATAAACAAAGAAACCGAGTTAGTTACATGAAAACTGTAATGACACTATACAAAACAAAATGACAGCCGCAGTTGTTATGAGGCCGGTGACTGTATAGGGGTCAATGCTATCTTCCCTCGCTTGCTTCTCTTTCCAAAGGGTTTGGTTACAGAACTGTCGTTCGCATCCAAATCTCGCTCGGCGGTTCCTGGGAAACAAACAATTAAGATGGTTACAGAATGTCATTCTCATCCAAATCTCACTCATTAAGATGGTTATAGAACCGTCATTCTCCGGGAAGGTTAACCCGGTCAACGGGACGCAGAGGTGTTTCCAAGGCACCAGGGCCGGGTTATATACTGGCCAAGACCTATTGACGCGTCCTCGCCGAGCGTCCTGGGCAACAGGTCCCTTTGGGGTCCTGGCTGAAGTCAATAGGATCGCAGATTCCTCCGAAGTCGGAGAGTGTCTGCCTGTATGGCGAGGAACCACCAGTCTGCACACCAATAAGCCAGACATGGGACAACGGATACTCACGCAAACCTCAGGTCCTGTATGACATCACACTGATGTTGGACAACAGGATGCCTTCATCCGACATACAGGACTTTGCGTTGGAGCTCAAGCCAATGAACACAAGCAAGCAAGCAAGCAACCCGGTCAACAAATGCCCGCAGAAGTCGGATGTGTCGGCCTAACGGCGCAAGAACGCAGCTCTGCTGTAAACAGGCACAACGCAATCACATCCGGAAAAAAAAAACTCCGGATGAACGCAGAAGAAGAAGAAGAAGAAGAACCGTCATTCTCATCCAAATATCGCTCGACGGTTCCTGGGGAACAAACAATTAAGATGGTTACAGAACCGTAATTCTCATCCAAATCTCACTTGATGGTTCCTGGGGAACAAACAATTAAGATTGTTACAGAACTGTCGCCCTCATCCAAATCTCGCTCAACATTTCCTGGGGAACAAACAATTAAGATGGTTACACAACTGTCATTCTCATCCAAATCTCGCTCGACGGTTCCTGGGAAACAAACAATTAAGATGGTTACACAACTGTCATTCTCATCCAAATCTCGCTCGACGGTTCCTAGGGAACAAACAATTAAGATGGTTACAGAACCGTAATTCTCAGCCAAATCTCGTTCGACGGTTCCTGGGGAACAAAAAATTAAGATTCTTACAGAACTGTCACCCTCATCCAAATCTCGCTCGATGGTTCCTGGGGAACAAACAATTAAGATGGTTATAGAACCGTCATTCTCATCCAAATCTCGCTCGACGGTTCCTAGGGAACAAACAATTAAGATGGTTACAGAATGTCATTCTCATCCAAATCTCACTCGACGGTTCCTGGGGAACAAACAATTAAGATGGTTACAGAACTGTCACCCTCATCCAAATCTCGCTAGACGGTTCCCGGGGAACAAACAATTAAGATGGAAGTCAGAATGACTGAATGGTTAAGAGCACTCATTCTTAAACTTCCGGTGTGCTGATGCTGAGGTAGCGGATTCAACCCCTACATTGGTCAGTTGGACTAAAATGTTGACTTCTTGTCCTTGATTTGGGGACGTAAATTACATGCACATCAGAAGTCGGAGTGGGTTCGCCTGATGGCAAAAGACACTGGTAATAGTGTCCTATGATCCACATGCAAAGATCGGTCCAGTGTACTAGTAGCATGTGTATGGACTACGCTTGAATTCAAAGCGAGTGAATGAAAATAAAAAAAAATTAATATAATTGTTTACTATGAAAGACCTATGTCTATGACCGTATCCTTATTAGAATGAATGGCAATTCATGTCTTGATGGGGGAAATCTAGCAAACGTTTGGCAGCATTATTTTTGTCTATCAGGGGCTTTTGTTGCTGAATGGTGACCGATGACCATTCAAGCAGCAACCACACCAGACTTGTTATTTCAAGTCCAGTAGGTAAAGACCGCATCCTTATCAGAGACTGGAACCTGTGTCCCTTAAGTGACACTGGTGTTATTTCATGTACAGTAGATAAAGACCGTATCCTTGTCAGAGACTGGAACCTGTGTCCCTGAGGTGACACTGGTGTTATTTCATGTACAGTAGATAAAGACCGTATCCTTGTCAGAGACTGGAACCTGTGTCCCTGAGATGACACTGGTGTTATTTCATGTACAGTAGATAAAGACCGTATCCTTGTCAGAGACTGGAACCTGTGTCCCTGAGATGACACTGGTGTTATTTCATGTACAGTAGATAAAGACCGTATCCTTGTCAGAGACTGCAACCTGTGTCCCTGAGATGACACTGGTGTTATTTCATGTCCAGTAGCTAAAGACCGTATCCTTGTCAGAGACTGCAACCTGTGTCCCTGAGATGACACTGGTGTTATTTCATGTCCAGTAGATAAAGACTGTATCCTTGTCAGAGACTGGAACCTGTGTCCCTGAGATGACACTGGTGTTATTTCATGTCCAGTAGATAAAGACTGTATCCTTGTCAGAGACTGGAACCTGTGTCCCTGAGATGACACTGGTGTTATTTCATGTCCAGTAGATAAAGACTGTATCCTTGTCAGAGACTGGAACCTGTGTCCCTGAGATGACATTGGTGTTATTTCATGTCCAGTAGATAAAGACTGTATCCTTGTCAGAGACTGGAACCTGTGTCCCTGAGATGACACTGGTGTTATTTCATGTCCAGTAGATAAAGACTGTATCCTTGTCAGAGACTGGAACCTGTGTCCCTGAGATGACACTGGTGTTATTTCATGTCCAGTAGATAAAGACCGTATCCTTGTCAGAGACTGGAACCTGTGTCCCTGAGATGACACTGGTGTTATTTCATGTCCAGTAGATAAAGACTGTATCCTTGTCAGAGACTGGAACCTGTGTCCCTGAGATGACACTGGTGTTATTTCATGTCCAGTAGCTAAAGACCGTATCCTTGTCAGAGACTGGAACCTGTGTCCCTGAGATGACACTGGTGTTATTTCATGTACAGTAGATAAAGACTGTATCCTTGTCAGAGACTGGAACCTGTGTCCCTGAGATGACACTGGTGTTATTTCATGTACAGTAGCTAAAGACCGTATCCTTGTCAGAGACTGGAACCTGTGTCCCTGAGATGACACTGGTGTTATTTCATGTACAGTAGACAAAGACTGTATCCTTGTCAGAGACTGGAACCTGTGTCCCTGAGATGACACTGGTGTTATTTCATGTACAGTAGCTAAAGACTGTATCCTTGTCAGAGACTGGAACCTGTGTCCCTGAGATGACACTGGTGTTATTTCATGTACAGTAGCTAAAGACTGTATCCTTGTCAGAGACTGGAACCTGTGTCCCTGAGATGACACTGGTGTTATTTCATGTACAGTAGACAAAGACTATATCCTTGTCAGAGACTGGAACCTGTGTCCCTGAGATGACACTGGTGTTATTTCATGTACAGTAGACAAAGACTATATCCTTGTCAGAGACTGGAACCTGTGTCCCTGAGATGACACTGGTGTTATTTCATGTACAGTAGACAAAGACTATATCCTTGTCAGAGACTGGAACCTGTGTCCCTGAGATGACACTGGTGTTATTTCATGTACAGTAGATAAAGACTGTATCCTTGTCAGAGACTGGAACCTGTGTCCCTGAGATGACACTGGTGTTATTTCATGTACAGTAGATAAAGACTGTATCCTTGTCAGAGACTGGAACCTGTGTCCCTGAGATGACACTGGTGTTATTTCATGTCCAGTAGATAAAGACTGTATCCTTGTCAGAGACTGGAACCTGTGTCCCTGAGATGACACTGGTGTTATTTCATGTACAGTAGATAAAGACTGTATCCTTGTCAGAGACTGGAACCTGTGTCCCTGAGATGACACTGGTGTTATTTCATGTACAGTAGATAAAGACCGTATCCTTGTCAGAGACTGGAACCTGTGTCCCTGAGATGACACT
Source organism: Cepaea hortensis (assembly GCA_963921405.1). Lineage (NCBI taxonomy): Eukaryota > Metazoa > Mollusca > Gastropoda > Stylommatophora > Helicidae > Cepaea > Cepaea hortensis. The sequence continues at coordinate 10,085,289 of OY992896.1, forward strand.
GGTGTTATTTCATGTACAGTAGATAAAGACTGTATCCTTGTCAGAGACTGGAACCTGTGTCCCTGAGATGACACTGGTGTTATTTCATGTACAGTAGATAAAGACCGTATCCTTGTCAGAGACTGGAACCTGTGTCCCTGAGATGACACTGGTGTTATTTCATGTACAGTAGATAAAGACTGTATCCTTGTCAGAGACTGGAACCTGTGTCCCTGAGATGACACTGGTGTTATTTCATGTACAGTAGATAAAGACTGTATCCTTGTCAGAGACTGGAACCTGTGTCCCTGAGATGACACTGGTGTTATTTCATGTACAGTAGACAAAGACTATATCCTTGTCAGAGACTGGAACCTGTGTCCCTGAGATGACACTGGTGTTATTTCATGTACAGTAGATAAAGACTGTATCCTTGTCAGAGACTGGAACCTGTGTCCCTGAGATGACACTGGTGTTATTTCATGTACAGTAGATAAAGACTGTATCCTTGTCAGAGACTGGAACCTGTGTCCCTGAGATGACACTGGTGTTATTTCATGTACAGTAGATAAAGACTGTATCCTTGTCAGAGACTGGAACCTGTGTCCCTGAGATGACACTGGTGTTATTTCATGTACAGTAGATAAAGACTGTATCCTTGTCAGAGACTGGAACCTGTGTCCCTGAGATGACACTGGTGTTATTTCATGTACAGTAGATAAAGACTATATCCTTGTCAGAGACTGGAACCTGTGTCCCTGAGGTAACACTGGTGTTATTTCATGTCCAGTAGCTAAAGACCGTATCCTTGTCAGAGACTGAAACCTGTGTCCCTAAGGTTACACTGGTGTCATCGCCCTGGACACTGGCTTGAAGTCTGCTGAAATAAAACCCCTGCCGGTTTAATATGTGCTGTGCTGAATCATGAAGCAATGTAGTATACAGGTAAATGGTAATGTTCTTAAACAAACAAATCCACACAACAATCTTGGAACAGTCATAAAATCTAATGGGAGGTGCCTTGAAGAAATTAGAACAAGAATCGCCATGGTGAAGGTGGCCTTTTGCAAGATGGAATATATACTGACTAAATGTCAGTTGCAATGAGAAAAAAAGAGTGTTGAAGTGCTACATAGAACTTGTGCTTTTGTATGGATGTGAAGTGTGGACAAGCTGAAAAACATCTAATGGCTGTAAAATGTGGTTTCTGAGGAAAATGCAAAGAATAAAGAAAAGAATAGTGACAGACATAAAAACCAATAACCAAGCCCTACAAGAAACAAATGAAAACTGTAAACTGATTAGAGAAAATAGATGTAGACAGTCACAATTTTGTGGCCAGATTATGAAAAGAAATAAATTGGAGAACTTGGTGACAACTGGCAAGATTGAGGGGAAGAGAGCAAGGGAAAGGCAGAGAAGTAAATACCTGGATGGATTGACCACGTGGCATAGTCAAGATAAGAACACTGAGCTGATCCATGACTCTGGTGATTGAGTGAAATAGCGAAACATGACCACCCATTCTCATCAGCATGGCACATGATGTGCTGAATCATGAAGAAGAGAAAAAAACCTCTACACCCAAGGTAGAAGAGGAAAAACTAACAAGGCCTAACACCCAAGGCAGAAAGGTAATGAACATGTAAGACAGTAATGTACCTGTCCCGGCCTTGTATTACTGCAGCCAATAAGGGCAGCAAAGAGTAGCAACCTGCCATGCATGTCATCAGAGTCAACCAGGGAGTGCTGGAGTGTCACTGGCTACCACATCCTGTACACAACTGTAGCTGTAAACTCCAACCAATAAGATAACACGCCTTCACTGCTTATGGTCCATGGGAAGATGGCACCTAGTGACTTGTGTTGCATTGTTTGGTCAAGTCAGTGGTTCAATGCATCTGAGTTTGACAAGATTTTGTTCCGGTTGGCTTTCCCTAGTCTTTGGCTGTCGCCAGTCTACATACAAGCCAGCAGGTTTGGGTCTCTCTTCACCTGGTCCCTACCTCTTGACCTGGCCGATATGGGAGACCCTACCAGTTGCAATACTACTGTCGGAAAAGCTCTTGCGATCATTAGGACATGTCACATCAAGGCGGACACACAACAGAGAATCATTGGGAGAAAAAAGAAAAAGAGGTACCTCTTCACCCCAGTAAGAAAAACATGAGGCCGAATGAAAAAGTTACACGCTACAAAATTTAGCTTTAAATATTATGTAGCTGGAGATGTGGATATACAGAAGAATATGTTGTATTTCATGGAAACAAAAATAATTAAATACAGAGGTTCTAGAAAAACTGGGAATGAAAAGAGTTGATAAAAGAAACTAAAATGAGGCAAGTGACATATTTCAGCCACGTTAAAAGTCATAACTCTCATAAAAACCAAACTGGAGGGTAAGGTTGAAGGCAAGCGAGCAAGAGGTTGACAATGATACAAGTGGGAAGATAACATCAAGAGATGGACGAACGTCAGTCAGACAGAATGTACAGTCAGAGCTAGAGACAGACAGTGTTGGAGATCCATTGCAGTCAAACTTCACTGTGGAGACGGCACCTGATTGATTGATTAATTATGTAGCTAAACAAATACATCAGACATAAACACTGTCCAACCTTCTTTTCCCAGGTCAAACAGATCCCCGTCATTGTCATCATCAGAGTCGATGACGTAGCGAGGCTTGGCTGGTTTCCGCTGCCCTCTCATCCCCCGTCTGGGTTTGTACGGGGAGTGAATGTCCACCTCCTCATCATCATCATCAATGTTCTCCTTGTTCGTCTGCTTCTTCTTTGAGCCTTCAATGTAACAGAGAAATGCAAATGTACTCTTTCTATTCTAAGTTATAAATATTTGTTACTTTAGTTTTAGTTTAGTCGACGGATCAACATCATGGCACACGGGTGTAACCCATAAGTGTTCGGTTCTACTCCTAACTCAAGCCTGAGTCCGGAGAATCTCAGGACAGTGCATGAACTCCGTAGCGCCGGCGAGGATCCTGAAATACTTCGGGTAGATTTTTAACTCAAAATTTTGCCCCAGCAGCACCACTCTTTTCTGATTTCCAACTGCCAAGGGATTTTTTACATGCACAACAATACACATGGCGTCTGATATCACTACCCAGAGACTAGGGCAAAATTTTGTTACTAGAAGTCCACATGAAAAAATCCCGGCCCTCACCTGGGCTTGAACCTGGGACCTCTAGCACTCAAGACAGACACCATACCTCGAGACCACTCAGCCCCCCATTTGTTACTTTACAGATACAGACAGTCCCATATCATATAACATACTACAGTTGGTTTGTGAAGTATCTGGCCTTCACATAGTCTATGATATGAAGTTAAGTGAACAGTTCTCTTCCTCGCCACCTTTCCCAACAGATAATTATCCGGTATCCATTTTTATTAAGCTAGGCTAATCCTACAGCCGTACTGGTCACACACAAATAATCCTGCCTCGGCTTCGGATGTGAACCCAGACCACTGTTTTGACAGGCAAGTGCACAACCCACTTCACTACTGCAGCCACCTATATAACCTACAGAACACAAAACAGAGAAAATATAACACTACACATCCCTGTATACAGGGAGTGGAGCATTACATTAACATAGTAATTGCTCGAAAAACTAACACAGGACAAATCCATTATCTCAAATAACTACAGACACTAAAGTTCATTGCATGTCCCTTACAGAACCTCACAATTCTCCCAAGCATTTATTTGCTGTTTGTAATTTTCTAGGTAAATTCACATTCAGTATTTTGCCATTGCTTTCTGAACGGCAGATGCTCATACGATAGTGGGAAAACAACACAAAAATATCTGCTCCCAAGTGACCTGTGATTGACCTTTAACCCGGTGTGACAGAACTGCCAAAATGCGATCACTAACCCTAAGCCACAGATGCTGAAGTACAGACACTATAATAATAGTTCCGTGTTTTTTACATGATGTCGCAATCAACCCCAGCATTTTGATGCTGTTTTGATTAACTAGCCAACTTTACGTTCAGTAGTGTGCTATTGCTTTCTGAGCGACCAGCGCTCAAACCTTCAATATCAATGCAAGGGGGTCTTCTTCCAAATCATCTGTGGCTGGTTTCGAACCCTCAAATCAGCATATCAGGGAATTCTGAAACACGTTCACTGCCCATTCTTCTCTTAATCCCTCCCCCCTCAAGCCACAGATGCCGGCACAGACATGATATGTCCCAATTATAAACCAGTCGGGGTGAACAAGATATAACCTTTAAGAAAAATCGTACTTTAAAATCTGCAGGAGCTGGTCACAGTATAAAAGACAGATATCGATTTTACCTGCAGCTTTCTGCTTCCCTCCTCTAGCCCTGGTGCTGGCAACCACGGATGCCTTGCTAGCCTTGGTGGCCACATCACCCTCCTCCAGCCCCTTGGTGTGAGCCTGCTCCAGTTTACTCTCAAACTCCTCCACTGTTGTCTGGGTTAGAGTAGAGTATATGCAGGCAATATAGTAGTGTACAGAGACAGTCAATATAGTAGTGTACAGTCTACAACAGTGTACACAGTCTATATAGTAGTGTACACACAGTCAATATAGTAGTGTACACAATCAATATGGTAGTGTACACACAGTCAATATAGTAGTGTATACACATTCTACAATTGTTTACACCCAGTCAGTATAGTTGTGTACACACAGTCAATATAGTAGTGTACAGTCAATATAGTAGTGTACAGTCAATATAGTAGTGTACACAGTCAATATAGTAGTGTACAGTCAATATAGTAGTGTACACACACAGTCAATATAGTAGTGTACACAGTGTCAATATAGTAGAGTACACACACTGTCAATATAGTAGTGTACAATCAATACAGTAATCCACCTACAAAGCAGTAGGATTGTGTCTCACTTCATTTGGTCCCTAACCCTTGACCTGTCTGACATAAAACAACAAAATCCCAAAGCAGATGAGTCTTTCCCTCACTTTAGCGGATGACAGGCGCAGGTATCAAACCCTTATCCCACCATGCCCTTGATATTATCAGCATAGCTCCGTAGCAACTACAAATGAGTTGAGTTGTTGAAATGAGTTGAGTTGTTGAGTGGAGTTCAGCTAAGAAACGACATCACTGCACTCAGCACATTCCCACATGCGCTGTTCAACACCCAGCAAAGAGCCATACTGCTAATCATTCCAACTGCCATCTGATTGAAAGTCTCTTAGTTTTCCCTGTTTTGAGATTTGCCAAGAACCCCTACTGATTCCCAGCCATATCATTCTCTCCACATACGTGTACTCTGGTCCACCGCTTTCTCCACCTGGTCCCACAGGTGATACCTTTTACAACAGCAACCACACAAACGCTGTCCACCATGGGAGACATCAGCAGCCATGCTATCATCATCATAACTCTTGGGGGTCACTGGAACACCTAAACCCCTCTACCACTTCAAAGTGGGGACACAGCAGATGCGTGTCTCTCAAACAGAGTGACTTACCTTAGCTTCAGGCCGGATAAACTGCTTGGATTTGCTGATGATCTGACAGAAGTGGGTGTAGATCTCGTTGTCCACCAACTTATCAGCGAAGCAGGGGAAGTTCTCCAGCAACTTGTTCAACCCCTTCTCAGTGTAGGACAGCTGAAGCAAGCAGAAGGACAGATCTCTAGCCTGTCTCTCCGTCCTGGTAATAAACAAAGATGGGACCCACATAAACATGTTCCACGGAACTCTTCACTACTCTAACATCCTCTTCTTCATTGTCCCTCTTTTGAGGAAAGTATCTCACACCTAGATATACACCTCAAAGGTCAGAGTGTCTGACTTTGGCAAGTGTTTGTGTAAGGTTTGCTTCCTCTAGACAGATTCCATTCAACCCGTAACTCTAACATATAATATTCATCACCATCATCATCTATTACCAGACGCCTTGCCAAATGACGTAGGTGTTCATACTACACATCCTGCAATATTTGACAGCTTGTATCAATTTCTGCGCTGACCCTTTCCATGCCTAGACAAAAGGCTTCAAGAATATTCACTCATTTTTATATCTTTTTCCCCATAAATCATTCCAGTCGTCTTTCCGGGATTTTTCTGCCTCATCATCATCAAGTGCCGTGTTCCTTTTTTACACGTGACAGTTCCCAGGGTGAGTATCTAAATGTTTTGAAATAGAGTAAAACACAAAGATAGTTTATCACAAATTGTGATAAGTGAATTTGAATAATAAAGACACAAACAATAGATTGCAGGATTTATTGCCTGGCATATTTCGCTGCATCTCGCCAGGTACTTACTGCAGAAATCACACAACAGAAACTAAAGCAATAAGATAAATCTTCACGTTAAAAAAAAACTAGGATATACTGTAACAATTGGAAAGATTTATGGAAAGAGAGATATATATAGCCAGAGATGATTCCTGACAACCAATTAGTTGTCACATGGAAAGATGCCAGCCCATGAATTTATACATTCTATTGGTGTGGTGGATGTGCAGCAGCATGATTTTCTACGCCAGTCAGCTAAGGAACGTAATGATGAGTTATCTGGGAATGAAGCATACAAATTACCACACCAGATGTAATTATGTCGCCACACCGTATAACATTAAATTACCACACCCGATGTAATTATGTCGCCACACCTTATAACATTAAATTACCATATCATAACATGAAATTATCACACCAGATAACATTACATTACCAGACCAGGTAACTTTATATCACCACATCAGATAACATTACATTGTCACAACAGATAACATTACATTGTCACACCAGACAATATGACATTGTGACACCAGACAACTTGAGATTGTGACACCAGACAACACTGTGGAAACCACGCCTCAAAAATGACAAACATCTGTGACAGTACAACTCACCTGGTGGCCCTAAACCTGTGACAGAGCTTCTCAGCCAGACCCTCGCAGTGCTTGCTCTTCTCAATGTGGGAGAAAATGTACCTATGGCAGAAAAAACAACATTTTTAACTCTTAATATAGCAGTTCTGTAACTTGGTGGATTGAGGCAATTCTGTAACTTGGTGGATTAAGGCAATTCCCTGACTTGGTGGATTGGAGCAATTCCATGCCATGGCTTCAATCTAAGTCTAGGTAGCCATTTTATCATGTGGTGTACAACACCGTAACAAGACTCTGAATCTGACCCTATAATCTCAAATGTTGGCCATCTTCCCAGTTTATAGCTGTATGAGGTGGAGGAACCAGTTTCCTTACTCAATACCTTTTCCTTCCCCAAGCCAAGTCAAAAATATATTCAAAAACTCAATGTAAGAAGTTAATCCTATGAAATGAATTTGAATTAATTACCTGAAACATATGTGTTTTGTGTGTCATCCTTATCACTCGTACTGAAAACATCCAAACATACCTATGTCAGCAAAACGACAGATAATACATAGCATATTTACACCATCTCTATGCTACCAATGTCAAACGTGGACATTATCCACGTCACACTTACACAAATTCAACACCTGTGAGACGAGATGCTTGAGGAGAGCTGCCAACTTAACATCCAAGAAAAAATCAGAAATGATGTTGTAGTCAGACAGTGGGATTGACACCTTGTGCAACATTTATTGAAAAACAGAAGATCAAATGGTTTGGCCATCTCGTTAGAATACAACACCACAAACTACCAACTACATCAAAGAAGATCTTATATGAGAGGAAGAGGACGCCCGAGAAGAAAATGGATGGACGACATCAAAGATATTGTACAATCACATGGAATGACACTATCCAGTGCCACCCATCGGGCACTGGAGCACCAACTATTCCTCCCCATGACACTTGATGACAAAAGTTGAAGATGATGAAACTTGAAACATAAACAGTAAAAACCAGCTATATACCAATCAGAAGTTTAGTAAACAAAAATAAAAAACAGCACAGATAAAAGAGTTTAAATTTTATTTTCAAAGGGTTAATAATTGGGCATGGAGGTATGACTAGCACTGTCCTTCTTATCTCTCTCCTTTCATACATTATTTCATTCACATTTCACTTAAACAATATATGCAATCAAATTCTAGTTTTCTAGAAAACAAAAAATGGATATCTTGATGGATAACAACAACAGTAACTTACTTAATAATTGTCTGAAAGTCATCTTCTGCAACTCCAATATCGGGGTCTGACAGTCTGGATATAATATCTGGCATGTTGTACAAGGAGTTACCCTAGGATACGAAATAAAACAATGGATCCATCAGCATTAAGATTCAATCCTTCTGTAAAGATATTCATGTGTTAAACATATTCTTGAAGCATATTTAACCAGGGATAAATACAATAGTGGTTTCTCCTTGTCTTCCACAGGTTTGTCTACAATTTTCTTCCAATTCATTAATCATGTTTTATGCCGGTAATCATGGACGGTCATGTTTCGCCATCTTACATGATCACGAAAGTTCTTGTTCTTGTCCTGACCATGCTATGTGGTCAAGCCATCCAGATGTTCACTTCTCTGTCTTCCCCTTGTTCTTTCACACCTCAATCTTGTGAACTGTCACCAAGTTCTCTAGTTTATTTATTCTCATAACATGCCAAAAAAAGACTTTCTACATCTAATTTCTCTAATCAGTTTACGGTTTTCATTTCCCTATTGTAGGACTTGCTCAATGGTTTTTCTTTCTGTCCTCAGAAACCACTGCCATTAGATGTTTGTCAGCTTGTGTGCTCATCGTCCACATTTCACATACATACAATAGTACAGGTTCTATGTAGCACTTCAAAACAATTTTTCTCCTTGCAGCTGACATCTTTTTATTAGTATGTTTTCCATCTTGCAAAACTTCTTCCAAAAGACTGTCTGAAAAGACACAACTTGCAAGGCAGTATAGGGTAGAGGCTATGTATGGCTCATCTTAAACATCGATGGTCATATCACAGAGTTTTTAGTTGTATACAGATAGCAGTCCTACCAATTAACTAGCCTCTTCTCAATGACCACCGCCTGTATTGGTCCAAAACCACTTCTTCAACATATTTGCAGCTGACTCTACAACTAGACTTCACTCCATCTATCACCCAGTGGATGCATCTAGTAGTGGGGCAGGATCCCACCTACGCATAAGAAGGCAGTCATCATTTTTGAGCCACATTATGGGAAGGCAGAAAATATAAAATACTGTGACAACTGGAAGGATTTGTGGAAAGAGAGACAGAGGAAGATAGTAATAGATCATTCTTGAGTCTTTTGTCATGGCACAGAAGAGTGTCACGGTATGAATTGATACACCTTGCTGCAAACTGCAAGATGTGAAGAAGTGTGATCGCCCACAAGGGTCAGCAAGGCACTTCTTGATAATGATGAAACATATTCTTACAGATACGCATGAATTTACAAACTAACGCAGACTGGCTTGTAGGCTATACATTCAACTCTGACCCCTGCAGACCTGGTTTGATCGATGCCATAGGCAGTGTGGAATTTTACAAAGTAGGACAAGAGTGGTGTACTTTCCCCTGCTTCTCTGATCTTCGGGTAGTGGCTTGGAGGTCTAGTCATCTTGGACAAGTGTGAAAAACCCGGAGGACCCACATACATGTTGCACTTTAAACAATTCCTCGGCAGTTGGAAAATGAAAAGAGCAGACCAAATAAGTTGCTGTCGAGTAGATTAGCATGGCCAAATGAATAAGAATGCGTGTTCTTAAATATCAAGTGTGCTGATGCCGAGGTAAGGTGTTCAAACCCTACACTGGACAGTTGGACTAAAATGTTGACTTCTCGTCCTTGACTTAGGGACTAAGTTACAAGTACCTCAGAAGTCAGAGGGGTTCGCCAGATAACAAGGGACACTGGTAATAAGGAAAGCTAATCCACATGCAAAAATCAGTCCAATGCACTGGAAGTAGCAGCACGCGTGTGGACTACACTTGAGTTCAAAGTGAGAGAACGTAAAAAAAAAAAAAAACCTAAAACAGCACTGACCTTTTTAGCCAGTTCACGGAAGAAGAGTTTCGCGAGTCCAGAAATCATGTCGTCGTGATCCACAATGCAGGTCGCAAGCTCACTGATCTGACCTTTCACCTTAACCATGTCATTCAGAATCAAGTGGGTCAGAACTTGAAGAGTTGTCTTCCTGACCAAAGTGGACTCATCGTGAAGTCTAGAATAAAAAAAAATAAAGTCTAGCATTGAAGTGAAGTCTAGAATTTGTTAATACTTAGTTACATGTCCTTTTACAGGAAGTTTTAATCAATCCCGACATTTATTGGCTGTTTGTGATTTATTATGCAAATTCTACTTCAGTTGTTTGCCACTGCTTTCTGAATGGCTAAGCCTCATAGTTAAAAAAAAAAAAAAAAAAAGGAAAACGACATGCTTCCAAATCGCCTAAAGCTGATTTTGAACCCCCGACTGGGAATGTCAGGCAGTTATGTAACTTCGTATCCGACTATCCCTTAAGTGAAGTCTAGAAAACAGAGAAACAGCTGTCAACAATTGGTGGAACTTAAGTCATGACTGTTGTTAGATGTGGGTGATAGTTATCAGCTTCATTTTACATGTTCTGAAGTTGAAAATGATTTATTCCCTTAGTTAATTTAAACAGGGGAGTGGCTGGCCAAGTGGCTAAGAATGCCATTTTCTCCTTCAGGAGACCCGGGTTCGAATCCTCGGCAAGGTGTGGATATTTTTCTGTTGGGGGCAAAAAGAAAACCCTAACTTGCACAGTTCGCAGCAACTGCACTTGCCAGGCGGCCTTAATTCCTCAGGATCAAGACCCCCCTTGCCCTGCACAACAAGGTACTTCTTCTTCTTCTTCTGTGTTCATCCGGAGTTTCTTTTTTTCGGACGTGACTGCGTTGTGCCTGTTTACAGCAGAGCTGTGTTCTTGTGCCGTTAGGCCGACACATCCGACTTCTGCGGGCATTTGTTGACCGGGTTAACCTTCCCAGTGGTTTCAAAAAGGTACTATACAGGCAGTAGATGACAGTTTTTTTGAGTTTTTACACACAGAAGCCACCAATAATAGATTGCACGGTTTATTGCCTGCCATATTTCACTGCATGGCGAGGGACACAGTTAAGAGAAAGCTAATCCACACACAAAAATCAGTTCAGTGCTCTAGAAGTCATAGCATATGCATGGGCTATACTTGACTTCAAAGTGAGTGAGTACAAAGAAGAACAGAAGACACAATGACTATTTAATAGATATTTCTTGGTCTCTCTAATAACTCAAGGATGGAAATATACTTATATATCTAACTCTAAATCTCATCACATGATTAATTTGTTTTTGTCTTTATAAATTCAAAGCTTGAAGATATATAATCTCATGTTTTTTATTCTAAATCTCATCACATAATTAATTTGGCGTTGTCTCTATAAATTCAAAGCTGCAAGACGTACTTATATATCTAATCTCATGATTTCTAATCTATGTCCAACACTATCTTACCTGGCATACAGATGAGGTGTCCAGGGCTCAATCAGATTGGGAAACCGAAAAGTCAGGTCACCGAGGGAGATGATCAGGTTGGAGCGGATCACGGGGGATGGTGACTTCTCCAGGAGTGTGAACAGAAGCTGCAGGTTAGGCTCACAGAACTGGGAGCTGTGAGAAAAGAAAAGTCATTCATCATATTTGATATATACCCACTCTTAAAGGGCAGCAAGTTCATATTTGAGGCCGATATACCCCAGTATTCAAGATGGGATCAATTCTGTTGAACTTTTTGTTTCGCTCTGGTCATATTTTATCCAGATAGTCTTACAGCAGAAACTACCACTGGGGTGTGACGTCACAGGTTTTCATATATTGTAGGCAAAGAAATATGGGATGAATTGGCCAGTTCCCTTCCCATACATTTCCCTGAAGGTCTGCATGGCCAATTGGATAAAAGCACACGCTCTTGAACTTCCGGTGTGCTGATGCCAAGGTAGTGGATTCAACCCCTACGCCAGTCATTTGGACTACAATGTTGACATATTGTTTTTGACTTGAAGAAATAAATTACAAATATCTCTGAAGTCGGAGCGGGTTCACCTGATGGCGAGGGACACTGGTAAAAGGGAAAGTTTATCCACATCCAAAAATCAATCCAGAGCACTAGAGGTAAGTAGCAATTGTATGTACTGCACTTTAGTTCAAAGCGAGTGAACGTACACACACACACAGTTTCCTTAAACAGTCTAAGTGTTAGGTCTTCTGTTTTCTAGGCCATGAGATATGTGGTGATGTGCCAGTCCCTTTCCTCGCTTGCCCTTCTTTCAGTTTGTGTCTGTGTGTGTGTATTGCATATCCTATTTACAGGACATCGCTGTCAACACTATTATTTTACTGCTGTTGTTGATTTCTTGGTAAGTTTATGTTCAGTAGTTTGCCATTGCTTTCTGAACGACCGGCCCCCTTACCAACACGTTAAAACCCAGCTGCCAAATCGGTCGCAGCTGTGTTTTGAACTAGGGTAAGCGGGTGTACAAATCATGTCTGTATGTCCTTAGCCACGGAGACCGCCTTTCACAGTTGGCTCCCCAAAAATGATCTGAACTGTTAGGTTTTCACTTCTAGGCCATGACATGAGGTGTGGTGGCCATTGTCCTTCCTCACTGAATTTTCTTCCCAAGAATTCCAGAAAACTGAAGTGATCGAACCTGCACCACTGACCTGGCAGGCATAGTTTAAATATTGACTCTAGTTCGACTTTGTGAAGACACATGAAGGGCGTAGCATAGGTGGGTGCGCAAGTGCAATTGAAATACCACTACTTTTATCGTTTCTTTACTTATTCAGTCAAGCAGAGCGCGGGATCCGAACTGTAGACAGTGTCAGGCGGGGAGTCTGACAGTAGTACACGCTTACAATTGTCCAGACACTTACGATTGACAGATAAACATGCTCATACAGGTCCAGACACTTGATTTGAGGCACTCAGCTGAGGGATATGGCTGAACGCCTCTAAGTTAAATCCCCTGGATGTGAGGGCCTGGCCGCTACTCACCTCCCGCTCGTGGAGGTGTGATGCTGAGCCGGCAGTATCTGCAGCCTATCTTGTTCCAGACGTACTGGTTATTCTTTCCTCTGGAGATAACAAGGTAAGGCCAAGAGAGGGATCATGCTGCATGGGGCAACACATGTTCTCTTATTACATGCCCAGGCATTGTGCCATGGAATTCTAGCTCTAGTTCCAATTCACATACCTTCATCTGTAAAGACAGCATGGTGCCACTCACTTTAAATATTCCCATTATCACCACTGATAGTGTCAATATTGTTAAAAAGTTAATTGCTCAACCTTTACAGGATGTCGCAGTCAACCCCAGCATTTTTAGCTGTTTGTAATCTCTTGGCAAGTTTACATTCAGTAGTTTGCCATCGTTGGGAAACCCATGGAAATAATTAGCCCTTAATCTTTAACAGTGAATTAAAATTGAGAGACAAACAATCTGAGCCAAATCCTTGCCTCGTTTAAGAGTTAACAGTTTTACTAGAGGAATATTATTTTCTTGACTCTCCACTCATTCTCTCCTCTCTTTGTCTCTACCAACTTCTTTTTTTCCTCCCTTGCTTGTTCTTTACCTAGCTCTCTGTCTTTCACTCTATAATGCTGTGCAAAAGATGGGAGGCTGGAAGTGCCAAATGTCAGATGGCCATGTATGCAGTTTGTAATCCTTTGAAAATAATGTTTGTTTGTTCATTCTGTCCCTCCATAACTTTTTGTCTCTGCTTCTACCTACCCAACTCTCTCTTTCTCTTTCCCTACCTAGCTTTTTCTCTCTCTCTCTCTCCCCCCCTTTCTTTACTTAACTCTGTTACTCTTTTTTCTCTCCTCACCTCTCTCTATGTATCACTCTATTTACCTCTCTCTTCCTCCCCCTCTCTTTTTATCCAACTATTTCTCTCTTCCTCCCTCTCTCTTTCATATTATTTTTTTTATTTACTGCATTTAATCACTCTACCATATTTTCACAAATGCTTAAAACTTCCACAAAGCTAAATTAACAGATTTTTTTTTTTTTAAACCGTACCTGACTAGCATAAATCTAGCGAGAGTCAGACTTGCAGCCGTTTGTAAATCAGGGTCTGAAAATCTGGCACAGTTGGTGCATACAGCAATCAGCAACGGCTGGAAACTCACGAAAAAACTGTTTGCTGAAACATAACAAAACAGAACAATATGAACAAATTAAGAACTCTCTCACTAAATAGACAAATACAAATTTTCAGAAATTCTTCATACCAATAAAAAGTCGCTTAAATGTCGACAGGGTCCACTTCATTGCACCGGGTTTTATCCCATATGGCTCGGTCTCTTTCCGCAGCACGGAAAGCGTCGCACAAAGCACGAACTCCGTAGCTCTAGTGACGACCCACAGGAGTCTCCGAAAAATTTAACTCGTTAACCGAAGAGCGCGGCCCGGAATCGAACCCACAACCTTCGGAGCCCAAGTTAAACGGCTTGACCACTTCGCCACGAAGATCCCCTTCATACCGATAATTAGTTATGAGACTCAAAAGAATAAGTGTCAAAGACAGCGGTTTGAGTGAATGTCAGCAGGGGAACTGATCCGGAACACCACGGGTAGACAGAGATCTGTGTAGAGATATGAGTGTCTTCGCCATTCGGCAGAGCATTTATATGACGATTATGACTGATGATGATTATTAATTTTTATTATTGATGATGATCATCATCATTATTTTTGATGAAGATAATTGATGATGATAACTGATGTTAAATGATGATGATTATTATTGATGATGATGGTGGATGATGATGATGATGATGATGGTGGATGATGATGATGATGATGATGATGATGGTGGTGGTGGTGGATTATGATGAATGACGATGATGATGGTAAATGAACAAGCCTTGCTTCAGTAATACAGAGGTTAAACTACTAAGAGCCTTCAGCAAAATACTGACATACTCCCAGATCGCAGCATCGGGGGATACTGGCTCATAAAGCCTCACAAGAGTGTCACATCCTGGGATTCCAAGAGGCACATTTTGTTCATTTTCTTGTCATTGTTCTAATTTTTTTCATCTTTCCCTTCTTCTCATTCTGTTATTATGCATTAATGTAGCCACTGTAATGTCTTTCCTGTGTTTATGTTGTGTTTTGTGTATTTGTTTGCTGATGAAGGCTGGTCGCGACGTCCTATGTTTGCCATAATTGTGTTATGTAAAGCTGCACTACTTCGTGAAATTGTATGGCTGATAAACAGTTTTATGTCTTGGAAACTGAAATACTTCGGCTATATTAAATGTCACAGAGGTTTGGAAAGAACAGTGATTTTGTGTGCTTGTTATTTGATCTAATAATTTGTTGCATATCCCTTATGGGACGTCGCAGTCAACACCAGCATTTTTCAGCTGCTGTTGATGTACTAGGCAAGTGTTACGTTCAGTAGTTTGCCATTGCTTTCTGAGTGACATTTGAACATATTTGATCTATGCTGGGTTAATATACAATTCTGAGACCTATGGTGCTATCTCAATGGTTAGATACAAATTCTGTCCATATTCCATAGTTGTGGGTTCAGGTGGATGATAGACCTGGCTAATGAAGACAATATTTTTATGGGGGTCTAGTTGGTCATGTGTCAAAGTACACTTATTACTGCAGCGAGGCACTGTCGTCATTTCGAGGTAACAGGTTCAAATCTCAGTCAGTAACTATAAGAGACGCATGTTCACCAGCTCTAGATGCAAAGCATATAATGTTGATGATGATGAGGATGGTGGTGATGATGAAAACTCACAGCTGAGGAGCTCCTGTTCACAGAGTTTTCTAATATACTCCATCTCTGCATCTTCTGCCGAAGCTCCTGCAAGTGCTATGTCTTCCTCCAGTTCGGCCTCTGCTTCTCTTCCCTGTTAAATTATAAAAATATGTGATGTAACAACATCCCCGTACAATTATAAATATATGTAATGTAACAACTGCATCATTGGACAGTTATAAATATATGTAAAATAACAACATCTCTAGATAGTTATAAATATATGTAATTTAGCAACTACATTCCCCGACACAACCATAAATATATGTAATGTAACTACATCCCTGGACACAGCTATAAATAAATGTAATGTAACAAAAACCCTGGACACATCTATAAATATATGTAATGTAACTACATCCCTGGACACAGCTATAAATATATGTAATGTACCAACATCCCTGGACACAGCTATAAATATATGTAATGTACCAACATCCCTGGGCACAGCTATAAATATATGTAATGTAACTACATCCCTGGACACAGCTATAAATATATGTAATGTACCAACATCCCTGGACACAGCTATAAATATATGTAATGTACCAACATCCCTGGGCACAGCTATAAATATATGTAATGTAACTACATCCCTGGACACAGCTATAAATATATGTAATGTACCAACATCCCTGGGCACAGCTATAAATATATGTAATGTACCAACATCCCTGGGCACAGCTATAAATATATGTAATGTACCAACATCCCTGGACACAGCTATAAATATATGTAATGTACCAACATCCCTGGGCACAGCTATAAATATATGTAATGTACCAACATCCCTGGACACAGCTATAAATATATGTAATGTACCAACATCCCTGGACACAGCTATAAATATATGTAATGTACCAACATCCCTGGACACAGCTATAAATATATGTAATGTACCAACATCCCTGGACACAGCTATAAATATATGTAATGTACCAACATCCCTGGACACAGCTATAAATATATGTAATGTACCAACATCCCTGGGCACAGCTATAAATGTCTAATCCATCCATCCATCATGTGCCATGCCGGTAAGCGTGGGCGGTCATGTTCTGCCATCTCACTCGATCACCAGAGTCGTGGATCAGCTCCGTGGTCCTGTCTCATCCATGCCACGTGGCCAAACCATCCAGGTATTTGCCTCTAGGTCTTCCCCTTGGTCTGTTCCTTCGATATTGCCAGTTGTCACCAAGTTCTCCAAATCATTTCTTCTCATAACATGCCCAAAAAATTGTGACTGTCTACGTCTAATGTCTATAATCAGTTTACGATCTTCTTTTGTTTCTTGAAGGACTTGCTCATTGGTCTTTCTGTCTGTCCATGGTATTCTTTGCATTTTAACCCCTAACCTGCAAATTCAAGTCCTAACAATGAAGAGTCTAAGAAAACAAACACACCTTAGAATTAGCTGCCGTTTCTTTTCTCTTCTTCCTGCCTCTTGTCTTGCTCTCATCAGAGACAGCCTGCCTCCTCTTCAGTTCAGCCAAAACATCCTCCTCCATGTAAACTGCCTGACTGAAAGCTACCTGGCCAACTAACGACAGCACCCGAGTCAAAACGGCAGTAACCCTGCTGGACTTTATGGCTTCATCTGAAACTGAAGACAAACAAACGACTTCATTCAATGTCCTTGGTATAAACTTCGACACAATGAAGCTGCTGCACAAGAGACATCCAGATAAACAGCGGTGACTCAAGTGGTAACAGGCTAGAACAGTCAGCCAAATTTAAACAAAACGTAAACAGTGAACATTGCATCACCACAATATCCAGGATCACTCCAGACTCTCTTCAGGTTCATCAGTCTCCCACAGACAAACACAAGACAGGAAAGCGGGGTAATTGTTCAATTGTCAGTCTTCTTATAACATTTTAGTAGGAATTGTTTATGCGCACAGCATTCAGATTACCATTTTTCTTCAGTATGAATGTAACATGCATATTAGATACCATATAACTGATATGCGAAAGATGAGTGGTTGGAAGGGCCAAATGTAAGGCCCAATTAGTGACCCTTTTAAAATAAAGTTTGTTTGTTTGTTTGTTTACTGCGGTCTCTTTCGCTATACAGCCTCGATATCCAACACACTGGAAAGGATGCTTTCATAGTCAAGGGCTTCCACTGCCTCCAGTTTTCACTTACATGTAAGTGTGAAAAAGATTGGATTTCCTGTTGAATTTGTTCCCCCAGAACATGCTGGTGTGGTGGGAAATTAGTAGGTGGACAGATTTGGCCGGGTCAGCACGCTCGGTGAGGTTTTGGTGCATGATAAGGCAGACGTGGTAGGAGCCCTTTGGGATCGCTTGTATAATGCAGAAAAAAGAGATAGATCATCACAGCCTGAAGAGAATGGTGCTGCAGGGAGTGACCAGAGGATCTCGCCGACACTCAGGACTCTGAGAAAAGACCAGAAGGACACATAATTAGACTGCTACTGATACCATTAGTATGGGACTCTTTGTTGGCTGCTGAAGATAAGGACGGAGCATGTATGGGAAAGTCTCGAGTGCTGTAGTAGATTGTCACAATCAGGGAAAACTGGGTTTAGTGACAGAGGACAACAAGAGATGCAGATGTTGGATGGGTTGTCAAAGCGCAAGGAAGACATTCAGCTGGGTAGCACATCAAGCATCAGGTAATTGTAAAGGGAACACAATCTCCTTCCCCCTACCAGGCACAACAACATAACCTGACATTACAAACATCTCATCACCTCCTTCGTCTGCCTTGGCTGCCTCACAGGTCTCCAGCAGCACCTTGACCAGGTCTCGCAGCAGTCCGGCACAGACCAGGTCTGGAGACTCCAGCAGCTTGTAAATGACCACCACGGCCTGGTTCGCCATGGAGATCCAGTAGTTGCTGTCAGGGTCTGTGATTCCTGTCACAAGAACAATTCAAAGTTGAAAAACTATTCAAATAATCATTTTTCAATTAGATATAAAGATTTAAAACATCAAATTAGCTTGCTTTTTTATTGGGGGGGGGGGGGGGAGAAGAGAAAATCATTTGTTTTGAACTCAAGCGTAGTCCATACACATGCTACTACTACTAAGTGCACTGGACTGAATTTTTGCGTGTGGATTAGCTTTCCCTATTACCAGTGTGAACTTTTTTCTGTTTATCCTGTTATGCCTTTCAGCTTGAGGTCAGAAACAGCTTTCTGGACAAAGCCTTTGTAGATAAGTATGTGTACACTGATTTCTGTTTTGAGTTTGTCTGGGGCATGAGGCTTTCCCTAATGCTGTACTTGTACAGTGTGTGTACTCTGAATTCTTTATGCCTTGAGTATGAGGCACAGGCTTTCCTTGATGTTGCACAGCATGTGTACCCTGATTTCTCATTGCAGTAAGAGAGACAGGGCTTTCCTTGATTTGTACAACTTGTGTATCCTGATTTAGTGTTTTAGTGATTTTAATTTCCTGATGTTGTACTTGTAAAGTCAGAACCCTAATTTCTCTATGCGTTGTGTCTGTCTGAGGGACAGGATTTCCCCCAATGCTGTACTTGTAGATCGTGATTTCCCTTCTGAATGTTGAGTTGAGACACCAGTAACTAGTGCAATCACCAAAGAGTGACAGTCAGTCCATGGCTAATGACATGTGTGTGTGTATTTAAAAGTCAACTTCATGAATCTCTGCATATTGCGATTGCTTAGAGATAACAGACAAAATGGCTTGGTGATTTCAACACTTATGTAAAAACTAGTGGTTCAGTCAGTCTCCGAGCCTTGTGCCTCATGTGTGTGTTCTGGTGTCAGTAGAACTGTCAGACATGCCATCCCTGGATAACATACAACATACAAACATTCCAGCAACTGGGCACACTTTAACGATATGTTGCAGGTTTCACATTAAACATCTACATATTCACGCGTATGAAGAGTTAAGTTAGTTGCATATATTTTACAGGACATAGCTGTCACCTCATGCATTTTTTGGCAGTTCGTGATTCCTGGACAAGTTTTACGTTCAGTAGTTTGCCATTGCTTTCTGAACGACCAGCACTCATACCACTATATGGGAAACAACGCAAGACGGTCTGCTTCCAAATCGCCCGCAGCTGTGTTTCGAGCACGGTATTCAGAATTACACATTGCATTTGTAACCCCTTCACCACAGAGCCAGCTGAGAAGAGACTATCATAACATAGGGAAACAGAGGGAGAAAGGAAAGGAGAGGGACAGAAAAATACAGGAGGAGGGTAGAGAAAGAGAAGAGGGGAGAACTGAGAGGGTAAAGTGTCCGCCTCCAAAAGTACTGGGTTCAATCCCTGGGTAGGGCTAGAATTTGTCCAAGAACACTTGGTATCTAATGATATCACACAACCCCTGATCTCTTGGGTAGTGAGATTGGACACCTATCCTTCTCAGATAAGGATGGGGAAAGAAAACAGATTGGACTTGTGTGTAAGCAGTTAGAAATCACGAGTAGGCTGCAACAAGGTCGCTGCCTTGGCAGAATTTATAGGAAAAGTAAACCTACCCGCAGGTATATAGAGCCTGTTCCCCTGGATGGAATCCATCTAGAAGTAAAACTTACATAAATGCAGGTCGAAGTCTGACACACTGATATCTGAGGTGCATAATTAAGTGTAACACACTCGCCTTGAAAGAAGAACAAAGAGGAAGATAAAGGTGGCAAACAGACTGAGGTGACCATTCTTATGCAGGCAACATAATACATAACTGAGAGTGACAACATTACCTTTGACAAGTATGGTCTTGATTCTGGAGGCCAATTCGTGATCTGACGACAGACGAAATGGTTCTGGCGCAGCCTTGCCTTTCTCCTGAAATATATGCCATAAACATGTAGAGCCTTGAAATGACTCACTGTGACCTATTGTACTGACAGATAGTTCAGACAGACAGACAAGAAGCAGGCAGGTTTGCCTTTTTCCTGAAATATATGCCACAAACATGTAGAACCTCAAGATCACCCTCTGTGGCTTACTAGTGCCTTTTATACTTTTCAGATTGTTCAGACAGACAGACAAACAGAGGCAGGCAGGCAGACTGTCAGACACAGAGACACATACATAATTATCCACATAGGATGAATGTAGATGCATGTGCATGCACTTATCTACCGACATGCACAGACAGAAACTGACACACCACACAGAATACGTACATACTGAGGCAACTACACGCACATGCGTGCATAGACAGACTGACTGGTAGTTAGGTATGTTGTATTAGGCAAGTTGCAGTTAGGTAGTTAGATATGTTGTATTAGGCAAGTTGTAGTCAGGTATGTTGTATTAGACAAGTAGACAAAACAATGAACAGATATACAGCTGCATAAAATAACCACATTCTATGGAGAAACCTCACATCTAAGTTTATATTATACAACCATTTGACAAATCTTAATATAAATGTTAATCTTAACACATCCCTTTGACAATCCTAACACATTTTTATCTAAACAACCAATTGACAATCCTAACATAAAAGTGTATCTTAACATGACCATTAAACAACCATCACATAAATGTTTATCTTAGCAACCAATTTGCAACCCTCACATAAATGTTTATTTTAACACAACCATTTGACAACCCTAACAAAACATTTTATCTTAAGAACCAATTGACAATCCTAACATAAATGTTTATTTTAACACAACCATTTGACAATCCTAACAGTTATTTATTTTAACATAACTATTTTAAATTCCTAACATTAATGTTTATATTAACACAACCATTTGACAATCCTAACATAAATGTTTAGGATTAACACAACCATTTGACAACCCTAACAAAACTTTATCTTAACAACCAATTGACAATCCTAACATAAATGTTCATTTTAACAAAACCATTCGGCAATCCTAACAGTTATTTATTTTAACACAACTATTTTACATTCCTAACATTAATGTTTATATTAACACAACCATTTGACAAATCCTAACATAAATGTTTAGGATTAACACAACCATTTGACAATCCTAACATGTTTATGTTAACAAACACAACCATTTGACAGTCCAAACATGCATGTCTGACAGTGCTAACACAACTGACTGAGCCAACAACAGGGACAGTAAGATGAGATGCCAACCTTGGGAGCTGTCAGCCTCAACAGGGCCTGGAAGGTGCCTTGAGCCAGGAGGAAATCATCTTCTCCTCTAGGGCCTAGACCTTCTTGTATGAGCACCTCTATGTTGCTCTTGATGATGTCTGGCTCCGCTCTAGGGAGAACACCAGGTAAAACCGTTAAACCATATCTCAGAGAAACATGGGAGAGGTGAGGGACAGGCAGATATAACAAATAATTCTTCAACAGAAAAACAGATAGAGAAGGTGGATGAGGGGGGAGAGAGGGAGAGATAAGTTAGCAAGAGAGAGGTGAGAGACAAAGAAAAGAGAAAAAAAAAGAGAGATAAGAATAAGTGAAGAGAGACAAGCAAGAGATGAGATAGCAAACAAGAGAGAGAGAGAGAGAGAGAGAGAGAGAGAGAGAGAGAGAGAGAGAGAGAGAGAGAGAGAGAGAGAGAGAGAGAGAGAGAGAGAGATATGAGTGAAAGAAAGAGATATTAAGAGAGCAAGGGAGAAGAGAAGAGAGAGAGAGGGAAGAGAGAGAACAAGAGAGAAGAGAGAGCAAGAGATAGAGGGGAAAAGATAACAGAGAGATGGAGAGAGAAGAAAAAGAGACATAAGAAAAAGAGAAAGAGACAGAAGACAATAGAGAGAGACAGAGACCGCAAATGGGAGAGAGAGAGTGAGAGAGATGAGTGTGAAAGAGAGATAGTGAGACAGCAAGAGAAGGGAGAGAGAGAAGAGAGAGAAGATTACAGAGAGAGAGAGAGAGAGAGAGAGAGAGAGAGAGAGAGAGAGAGAGAGAGAGAGAGAGAGAGAGAGAGAGAGAGAGAAGAAAATGAAACAGAGATAGAGAGAGAAGAAAAAGAGACAGACAGACAGACAGACAGACAGACAGACAGACAGACAGACAGACAGACAGGCTGACAGAGAAGAACCAGAAAATAACTATAAAAGATGTACAAAAAAGAACTACGTCATGCAAACACCAGCATCAACTTATCCACAAACAGTATATTGTGTGTATGATTCTGATACTGCCCACATTTTACCACAAGCCAAGAAGGGAAGCAAAGAACAGTAACACTGCCACAGACCCTGTATGCCATAAGAAGCAACCAAGGAGGGTTGGCATGAGACTGGCAATCTCATCCTGTAGAAAACTTCAGCTGCAGAATCTAACCAAGTCTACAAGTGGCTTGGTATGAGCTGACTGAGGGTCTATGTTCCTTTGGGAAGGCATAAGAGAAAGAAGAAGCAGATTGGGGATAGAGGCGGTAAATGTTATGACCACTGGCTTCAGGATCAACCCAGCCTCATGAAAAAGGCACTTTCTTCTTTGGCATTCGCTTGGTATTTTTTTAAATACTATTTGCAAAGTTCCTATTTACAAAAGAGCTGTCTTATTTGTGCCTTCGGTTGACGCATCCGACTTCTTCCAACATTTGTTGTGTGGGTTAGCTATGCCCGGTGGTTTCGAGGGACATTCCATGGCCTGAATGCAGTGATATCATCCACATCTGCTGCATCCACAGAGAATGCACGCCATCAAACCCATCCAGGGCAGATGCATGCATGCTGTTCGGTCCTCAAAGAAAGGCAGGGGCAGCATGTGGGCATTCTACGCCATCAGTAATGCAAAGTCAGCATATGATGCTCTGGTTCAAAGAAATCCGCACTGCCTATATTCCAGAGACTAAGGTAGTCCGGGTGATACTGACCTCATCACTGTCAAGTACCGGTTGGTCATGAAGATACGAGTCTAGCATCATATCCCAAACATACCAGGTTGGCATCATGCTTTCAATCAATCAATCAATCAATCAAGTGCTGTCTCCACAATAAAGGTTGGCTGCAATGGATCTCCAACACGGTCTGTCATTGGTCTTGATTGTACATTATATCAGACTGATATTTGTCCATCTCTTGATGTTACCTTCCCATTTGTATCGTCTACCTCTTGCTCGCTTGCCTTCGACCTTACCCTCCAGTTATCATTATTATGTTTTTTATTAGTTTTGTTTCCATGAAATATGACATATTCTTCTGTATATCCACATCTCCAGGGCCTCTATCCGACTTTCTAACTGCTTGTTCATTGTCCAGGCTTCCGTGCCATATAGCAGTGTTGAATAAACATAATATGTGACAATTCTCATTTTAATGCACTGTTGATCTCTCTAGGTGTTAAACTGATTTCATGTTAGTGAAAACATTTCTGTTTCACTTCAATAGGAGAAACTTGCTACTTGTTCTAATAACTCCCCGTTCATAGTGATCTTCATTGATGGCCTCTCATTTTCCACTGCTAATAATCAGTTTTTGTTTTTTGGATGCATCATGTTTTATTAGTTTCTATATAAAATTGGCTGGTGCTGCATCATTGAGGGGTCATTTGATGCATTATCATTGTGGGGTGATTTGATGCATCATCATTGAAAGGTGACTTAATGCATCACAAGGCAGATGTGGTGAAGGCCCTCTGGGAGCACGTGAATACTGCAGAAAAACGGGTCTATCATGGTCTAGAAAGAATGCGGCAGCAATGGTGGTCAGAGGATCTGGGAGACAGTCGTCACTCAGAGATAAAGCAAGACGGACATATAATCAGATTATAATGGGCACCATTAGTATTTCATTTTCTTTGCAGGCTGTTGAAGATGAGGACTGAGAGCATATGGGAATGTCCCAAGTGCAATGATGTTGGTTTTTAACCCAACTCAACTCAAATAAACTTAGACAGGATCACTACCCACTCTAAATGCTTAATTAGCTGTGACATATTCTGACCCCATTAAACTTACTGGGCACACATGGCAATTAAGTTGACAGCGACCCGGGCATCCTGGGCCGTCACAGCGTCAGACTTCATGGCAAATCTTTCCCACAATGCCTTGATAACTTGGTGACCAATATGGCCGCTCTTCATAAATTCTGAAACCTGGTAAAAGAGATTGTCAACATACTTCAGATATGAACACTTCTTTGTCTGAAGTTAACATAGGAATTCTTGTTACATAAAACCAGTCTGAACATACGGCTGTGAATCATGAACAACCTGAACAATTCATCAGCATCATGTGCCATGCCTATAAGCATGGGCAGAGCCAGTGATCCTGGCCATGTGACCAAGCCATCTAGATATTTATCTCTCTGCCTTCCCCTCACTCTTTTCCCATCCAGTTTGTCAGCTGTTGCTAACTTTTCCAGTATATTTCTCCTCATAATGTGCCAATAAAATCTTGATGGCCTGCGTCTCATTTCTCTAATCAATTTTCGGTTGTCATTTGTTTCCCCCAAAGAAATTTCTCATTCATTTTTCTGCCTGTTCATGGTATACTTTGTATTTTGCTCAGAAACCAGATTTCCACAGACATGTGTTGTTTGGCACTCATAGACGTAGAAGAAGGAAGTACATGTATTGTTTAGCAGTCACAGAAGTAGAAGGAAGTAGAGACTAGACTCTAGGCTCTACTGCCTTCTTCTACTTTCGTGAGCTCAAACAATACATGTGTGTTTATTTATGAACTGTCTTAGTGGCCTCAAAGGGTTCCCCAATTGATAAAATCAGAAACAACAGAATGAGGCAGTCAACAATTTTTCAACACACTCTGAGAAAAATATACTGGAAATATTGTAACAACTGGAAAGTTTACTCAAAGAGAAAGAGAGGAAAACAGCAAGAGAAGATTCTTGATTGCCTTTCTTTATGGAATAAAAAATGTCAGCTTATGAACTTATATGCTATATTTGCGACTATGAAATGTTGAGAAGCATAACGCCTATGCCAGTCAGCAAGGAACTTGATGATGATGATGATGATGATGATGGCATATTTCATGAATACATATGGTGGCGGTGGCATGTTGGAAGACTTCAAATATGGTGTCCACATCAAAAAGTTCCTGGTTCAAATCCTCTTGATATCATTTTAAAGACAATTTTTTACTATGAGCCTACTGCCAATCTCTGGGTCGAGAGTCAAATGCCTAGATGTCAAATGAGACAAACACGAGGTCCCGTGTCCCTGTTCTTCTTCTTCCGCTGCTGCCTGTTATCCCCAATGGAGCACGGGCACTCAACGAACTCATCCCGAGCCCTCATATCTTGTGCCCTCGCCTGCAGTCTCCTCTATGTAATCCCCA
Source organism: Cepaea hortensis (assembly GCA_963921405.1). Taxonomy (NCBI): domain Eukaryota; kingdom Metazoa; phylum Mollusca; class Gastropoda; order Stylommatophora; family Helicidae; genus Cepaea; species Cepaea hortensis. The sequence continues at coordinate 10,111,234 of OY992896.1, forward strand.
CGTTATCCATCCCTGCCTCTAATTTTCATCCTGCATTTTTAGGTCTTCCTCTCTTTGTTTTGCCCTGTGGGTACAGGATAAACAGTTATACTATATTCAATTTTTCTCAATGTGTGCTATCCATCGTCAGCGTCTTTTTCTCAGTTCATAATTCAATGGAATCTGTTGACTTGTTCTCTCCCTAAGTTCCGCATTACTGATTCTGTCACTCCCCCGATGTGTCTCCACCTTGCCGTGGTGGGGGATCTTGCGTGTCCCATCGACCCCATGTGCTTGCCGATGGGTGAAAACTACATAACGGACGGCTCGTGGGATAGGGACCAGACTAAGAGAGACACAACCTGCTGCTCTGCAGGTAAGACTGAGGATAGCAGTCAAAATCAGGCAAACGATCCCTAAATCTCAGTCCGGGCATAACCTCTAAGGTTCCCATCCAAGGTGTATGGCTGAACGTCTCTAAGCCATAAACTCTCGGAAGTGAGAGCCTGGCCGACACAAACCTACATCAAAATTGTGATGATGTGCTGACAACGCTACATGCTCAGCGCAGATTCGTTCGATGGCTCTTAGCTGGGGGATATGAGGTATTCCCGGATGAAAGGGCCTGACCGTTACTCGCCCACAGACGCACGGAGGTAAGGTGCTGAGCCGGCAGCACATGTAGCCTACCTCGTGAGTGAGTAAAAAAGGTGGGAAAACACCTCGGTCGCACGTCTCGCAGTCGTCCGATAGTCTGTAACCACACTCATGGAGTGAGTGTAGTCAAAGGTGGAAAATTGTCTCGTTGACATGAAATGGAACGCCTGTCTTGCGAATCCATTACGTGGCAGCCCGAAGCGAAAGCTTGCTGTGTGGAAGCCGAAACAAGAGTCTCGAAACCCGAGGAAGGCTAACCTCATTAAAAAATGCCCGCCGGAAGCCGGAAGTGTCGTCCTACGGGTGGCAAACTAAAAATTGACACTACGCATTTACGTCCGAGTGAAACGTCTCGTCTGAATGTCTCTCGTGCTAGGAACAGCTCTGACTACCTAGTTTCTGAATGCCGCTCTTGTTCAGAACAGCTCTGACTAGGTAGTTTTCCGAATGTCTGTCGTGCCTGGAACGGCTCTGACGGGCGCAACGACAAGCACATGTCCGAAAACTCGCTGAGTGGATACCGTCTGCAAACCTGTCTGGTTGGTGCGGGAATGGCCCGGGGCAAACGAAATGACCAATATATTGAAGTGAGGATTTAAAGCAGCCATGAGCAGGACGTGACGATTCCCTCGGTGAGCCCAGAACCAGGGCGTTATGTGTCGGCCCTGCAACTATGGAAGCAACCTTGGATGGCGGAAAATGCTATGGACTGTCCCTGCCTTCCTTTGAGGGATGACCGTCGTCTTCGACCGTTCAACCTTGGCCAGCATGGTTGTAGATGGCACTACAAAAGTGAGTCTCCCAGGAATGCTACCTGGTCAAAAAAGCACGCTAAAGTCGATGTGTTGGCCTACGGGTTTCGGCCCAAGGGCGCATAACAGACACACCGCAATCACATCTGAAAAAACACTCCGGATGAACGAAAAGAAGAAGATTCTGTCATCCCGTTTTAGTTGTCCTGTTCTGTGAAGGCATCAATTAGGGGTTGTGTGTGTTTTTTTTTTTTTTTTTTTTTGGGGGGGGGGGGGGGGGTGTTTTTTTGCTGGCTTTGAACTCAAGCGCAGTCCATACACACTACTTCTAATAGCACTGGACTGAATTGTGTGTGTGGATTAGCTTTCCCTATTAAGTGTTGCTCACCATCAGGTGAACCCACTCCGACTTCAGAGGTACTTGTAATTTATGTCCCCAAGTCAAGGATGAGAGATCAACATTTTAGTCCAACTGTCCAGTGTAGGGGTTGAACCCCTTACCTCGGTATCAGCTCACCGGATGTTTAAAAACACACGTTCTTATCCATTCAGCCATGCTGATCTACGATTAAGGGGTTGCCCAGCACTAAGAAGGGCACAGAACATTGTAGACACTTTGGGCACAAGTCTGCCTGAGACAGGAGAAATGGCCAGCGATGGAAAGACCATTCAGGTCGTCGTGTTGAGAGCAACGTTCTGCGAGCGGCTGCTACATAACCCTTTACAGGCACAAGTTAAAGAATGTTTGTAGTTGTTTAATAACTGCTTTTATCGTTCACCAAGTTTCTGAACCGGCACCGTTAATTTATAGATGAATATTCTAAGTCTAGAGCTAGGTTTAATTTCTTGTTAAATATGCAGTAGTAGAATGTTAACAAATACACTACTTAAAGTAACGTGCAAACAAATACATTGCTTAAAGTAATGTGCAAACAAATACATTACTTAAAGTAGCATGTAAACAAATATATTACTGAAGGTGGCACACAAAACTGACGTCACTCACCAGAGCCTCCAACGATGTCAACTCCCCGTAGTTTGACCCCACCACAAGAGATGCCAGGTTTTTTACAATACTGGAAGCCACTGACCTGGTCAACATTCAGACAATGTTAGTGTTTTCTTCAACACTCTATTATAAAGAGGTTAAACAAAGAAATATTTGCTCTCAGCCAAAGTGTCATGCACATTGTTTTCACCGAGCTAAAATCTGGCTTGTAGTTTAAATAGGACACATATTTTAATTGATGATCATCGTGGTGTCTATGACAAAGAATACCCGAGGAAGACAAAGAAAACACCTCAGCCAAATGGCATCATTGTCCCAATGGCATCATCGTCCACATGTCAGCATCTGCTAAATGTCATAACCGGTCAAATGGCATCATCGTCTAAATGTTTTCATTGGCCAGATGTCATCATCAGGAAAACCGAGGCCAGGAATTTTTTTTCAGTGACCTAAGCCTCTAGGTCAAGCCTGCCTGAAATAGGCACCAGGAACTGTCCTGGACAGTCAAAGCGGCCAACATGATATTTACCACATCACCAAACGAATGCAGATCGGTTTTCTAAAATGAAATGGGACCATTTACTATCCTATTTTCTACTACCAGGATGTAACCAGGTCAAGATACAGTACAGGGCATACAGACTGGCTTGGATCAGAACCAGGTGGGTCATGTTTTCTCCACGGGTGTCAGGTATTTTGTGGTCAACTGACTCAAACCCAGGACTCAGAGGGAGAAATCCTACATGTATATATATTAGATGACTCGACCATCTAGATGTCTTAAAGCACAATGTAACCACCTAGCAATGCTTTCCTCAGAATGTATCCTATTGCTAAATAGTGTGTGTGTGTGTGTGTGTGTGTTCGCGCGCGCGTGTGTGGTGTGTGCGCACGTAGTGGGAGAAGGTGATACAAAAGAAACAAAATAAGATGATGGATGAGAAGGAATAGTAGAACAGACAAGAAGGAATAGTAGAACAGTAACAATAGAGAAGATGGAATAGGAAGAGGTACAGGAAATAAAGGATAAAGAGCAGAAGAAGAAGATGGCAGAGAAAAGAAACACAATGATAATATGGAAGAGAAGGAGGACATGAAGGATCAAGAGCAGAAGAAAATGGCAATATAGAAAAGAAACAAAATGAGAAGATGGAAGAAGAGGAGAAGGACTTTGAGGATAAAGAGCAGAAGACAGCATTTTTCTGTCCAATAATTACCTCTGGTTCTTTTCTTTGGGCTCCAGATACAGAGTTCTGTATGCATTAACAACAGCCTCTCGTACAGTGGTCTCCTGTGACCACACGAGTGCCATCATCCTCCGCAGACCAACAACGCCAGAAGACAAGCCAAACTCTACTGCTGTGACAAAAAACTGCACCGCCTCTAGAACGTCCGTCACATTTTTGGATCCCAGCAGTTGGCAGATCACGGGGATGCACTGCTGGACTTGACGTGCAAATGTCAGCGAATTCTGGAAACAAAAAACAAAGAACATCTTTATTTTTATTTGCTCGCTTTGAACTCAAGCGTAGTCCATGCTACTTAACACTACTGGGGAGTACACTGGAATGATTTGTGTGTGGATCAGCTTTCCCTATTTCCAGTGTCCCCGCCATCAGGCGAATTCACTCCGACTTCTGAGGTACTTGTAATGTACAACATCCTCAAGTCAAGAAGTCATTTTAGCCCAGTGTAGGGGATGAACCCGCTACCTCAGCATCAGCACACCAGAAGTTTAAGAGCGAGCGATCTAATCCATTCAGCCACACTGACCTCCAGAACATTTAACAATTAGGGATGCCTGTTTTAGTGTCAGGAATTCTTTGTAATCTCTGCCATCATGTGACTTTGATGAATATAATATTGATTCGATGTCTAGCAGATGTTGTCTACTTTTTACGATACCCGTCACTTGGCTCTCATAACATGCTAGCTGACCAACCCTCTCAACAGATTGCAGCTTCCACAAAGGTTTAATTCACGACGCACACCATTCAGGGTCTCACTAGCCAGCCAGGTGATTACTGCATTCTCTCTCTCTCTCTGCGCTCACATCTGTACACTGGAGCAACAGTGTTTACGCTGTCATCGATGCTTCCAGTGGCAATTATTTATATATCGTTGAGAACGACACAGCACACACGGGTGAGTCCCAAATGCAATGACACTGGTTCTAGTTAATCAATCAATTGCCCACAATTCATTTCAAACTGATCAAATCACTGTCACATAATTGAAGAACTGAGTTCTAGAAATATAATGATTAAGATATTTAACAAAACCGTTTGAAGTCATTAATTCTGTTTGATCTTGTCAAAACGCTATCACAAAACTGCAGTGATGCTGGACAGTAGGAAACTGGTTTCCAAAGACTAGTTACAGTTGAGGCCCTGCCCAATGATGGATATATTTTTAACCACTTATACAGCTCAACAGTAGCCGGTCCTGCACCAGAAATAGTATCAGAGATTTCAATTGAAAGAAAGAAAGAAAGAAAGAAAGAAAGAAAGAAAGAAAGAAAGAAAGAAAGAAAGAAAGAAAGCAAGCAAGCACCCTCTTACATCCCCTGAGGCATACTGAGTAACCATGCCTGCCTATATCTGTATAGACAAAACAGCACTCGATGGGTAATGCCAATACCACGACAGTCACCTTTAATTAGCCAAACATTACCTGGTCAATATTAGAAATCAACCTCGATGTGAATCTGAACCAATGACCACCAACAACCTGCTATGAGATTTTCAAGACTGCATCGTCACAGGCTTTCAGAAGACAACTGAAGTATAGCTTCATTTTCTGGACCTGAGATATGATGATTGTGATGATGGTGATAGTGATGATGATAATGACAGCGACAATGACTATAACAGTGAGGACCTACCTTCAGATACTGTACAAGTGTCTGTTGTTTCACAAGCTCAGCTTCCATTCGGTCATCGCCAGCAACACTGGTTGAGCTTGTGTCTGGAGTGGGTGAAGGTACTGGTCCTTTTACTCCTATTCATGTTGTTACAAAGAAGTAAATTGACATGAATGGTATTGAAATATAACAAGAAGGCATCAGTTGAATATTCCAGCTGTCTGTTATACATCCCCACGTTCTCCTTTATTTGAGGGGGGGTGGGGGAGAAACAGAGAGAGGGGGTGAAGACAGAGGGACAGACAGAAGGGGGAATCTTCCAGCTAAGCATGTTATTCAACCCCCCACCTCCCACCCCACCCCCTCTTCTTCATTTGAGAGAGTGGGGTGAAGAGAGAGAGAGATGGGGGGGGGGGGGGCAGACAGTGTGGGGAGAAGAGAGGGCGGGGGAGGAAGGAGAAGCAATAGAGGGAAAGAGGACGGGGATGGGAGAAGAGAGGGCGGGAGAGAGACAGAGAGGGAGGGACAAATGAACAGACAGACACAGACAGAATAGGACATCTAGCCCTGTTATTTAAGGGCAAAAACTAGAAGGACGCTTGTGCATGTTGCATATAGTAAAAATCCCTCGGCAGTTAGAAATCAAAAAAGAATGCACCGACTGCCTGTATTTCCCAAGACATTTCAGGGTATCCATTTTAAGCTGGATCTACAAAGGAGCCAGTTTTTTAAATGTTAAATCACCTTGATGCCAATCGAACCCCAGGCCACTGGTAAAGCAGGCAAGCATCTAGCTACTACTCTACCACCCAGTCTAAATTGCAAAATTAGAACATGTCCGCAAAAGAATATTTAACGCATTTTAAATTCTGGTTAGGTACATCACATTTGGATTTTCATCTGTGCTACAGAGTTTGTGCACTGAGGTGAAACTCTCCTAGTATGATCTATGAGAGGAGACTGAAGCACTTATGGATTAATTCATGTCCAGGTATTGTTCAAATGAGATCAAATATTTGTTCAAATATAGTGAGGTGTTGGCAATTAGGCGGTTTTAGCCAGTTTTATACAAACAGAAAGAGTTTGTGTTAAATTTGAAATTACTGTTGGGATAACAGATGCTCCGCATTTGAAAAAAAACCTGTGATTATGTGTTTTAATTGTTTCAGTTAAAGAATTATTTATTTATTCACTTCATATGATAGATAACTCTGCAATATGTACCTTTCTGTATTATTATTTGTTTAGATGCTCTTGTTAACCCAACTGTCACACATGGACAAAGGTAAATATATTTTAAAACTTATATAACAATTAAACAAACAGTATATCTTGGAAAATTTAAGGCCATTTCTTCTTCTTCCACGTTCGGATTGTTTTAGGCATAATTGTGTTGTACCTGTTTAGAACAAAGCCGCAATATTTTCACTTTTCGGCCGACACATCCGACTTCTTCAGGTATTTGTTGGCAGGGTTACCTTCCCGCGCTTTGGTCATATTAATCATTTGATCATATACAACAATAAGAAAGAGACAAACAGCTTTCTTTGGTCATGTGATGAGAAGAGAGGCACTGAAAAACATTGTGACAACTGGAAAGATCAATGGGGAAAGAGGCAGAGGCAGACTAAGAGAAATGATGCTAGACGGGCTGAGATGGTGGCATGGAGGAATATTATCAACAGAGAACACCAAAGAGCGAGATCTGTGGAGATATGAATTCCCCCGCCAGCTGGCAGGTCACGTGATGATGATGATAGTCATATTTAACATCACAGGGGTTTGGAAAGAACCAGTGATGGAAGGCCTGGTTCATGGAAGGAGAGGCAGGGGCCCGCCACGACGAAGAAGGATACGGGACATTGCAGACACTTGGGGCATGAAAATGTATGAGGCAGTCGCCAGCAACACTGGTTGTGCTTGTCTGGAGTGGGTGAAGGCAGTTATTTTGTTACAAAGAAGGAAATTAACATGAATGGTGTTTAAACATCTAAAAAAGATATCAGGGTCAAATCTTCCAGCTGACACGTTATGATGTAATGTAATGTAAAGAAATGGTCACAGAAGTTCTGTAAAACAAAAGGAAATAAATCTGTGTTAACTTACGAAAAAACACTTCCTTCATAGCGGATGTCAATTTTTCTGCAATTTTATCTTTGTCAACATTGCTGTCCTCTGTACTTTCATCAACGCTATCTGAGGCCTCTTTCCTGTGAAGATTAATGATGAACATGTTACATTCAGTCAGTTTCATGGAAACAAGAGCAAACAACTCGAGGTCCTAGAGAAACTGGATATGAAAAGAGAGCTGCTTGATGGAATTTAATAGAATCCCAGTAAATGTGAAACACTGTTGGAATATTGGAATCCTTGTCAGTGGAAAACCTGGTTGGAATCCCAGTAAATGTGAAACACTGTTGGAACATTGGTATTCTCGTGAATGGAAAACCTGGGTGGAATCCCAGTTAATGTGAAACAGAGTTGAAATCTTTATGAATGAAAAACCTGACTGGAACCCTCATGAATGGAAAACATTGGCACCCTCCTTTTAGAAAATGTGACCGACATCTTCACTGTGGAAAATATGGCTGACATCCTAATCATGAAACATTCTCTTCATGGAAAATATGGTTGATGTCCTCCTGATCATGATGAATGTAGCTGGCATGATTATGGAAAATATAGTAGGCATCTTTCTCATGGAAAATATAGTTGGCAATCACTTCATGGAAAATACGGCTGACCACCTCTTCATGGAAAATATGATTCAAATAATCCATCCTCATGGATGGATTATATGAATAACATGCTCATAACAGAGAATGTGGCAGATATATTCATCATTAAAAACAAAAGTTCCATAAACACTAAGATTTCTTGACATGCTCTGGTACAGGTTGTCTGAAAGAAAATTATCATCAATACTCTAAGCTCTCATCATCTCATCTCATCTAATTCTTCTTGTATGTTGTGGTGTCGAGGTGGAGCATAAACAGCAGGAGAGTGCCCATTTATGGGCTTCATATATGGAAATTCCCAAGAACTGTTATTCCGTCTGTCCATCGTTAACATGGTCAGCCTCTTCTTCTGCTTCCATTTGGTCTGTACACCATGGCTCTAAGATGCTTGCATGAACTGCTTTGCACACTACTCTAAGGGACAAATACTACATGACATCACTAACAAAGAATGCCCGGCACAACCGAGGTTTAACAATACTGCACAAAGACGATGAAAAATGATTACATAAGAACCTGATACTTACCTCCCAAAAGCATCAAAAAGAGGCACATCAGGAAAGCTGTCCACAGAAGCCAAAAGTAAGGAAACTGCTTCGCGGAGTTCATCATTTTGCAAATATTTCATGATTTTCTCTAGTACTCTGCAGACAAATTAACAGTACACAGTAGTTAGCTTTTTTGTGGATCATGGTCCTAGTCCAGTCACTTAGACACAAGCACCATTCATAACTGGGTCATGACGAAAGGCAAGAGACCAGTATTTGGAGCCAATATTTCGAAAGTTTCACAATAAAAAAATTAGTTGCAAATCCTTTACAAGACATAGCAGACAACCCCAGCATTTCTTGGCTGTTTGCGATTTCTTGGCAAGTTTATGTTCAGTAGTTTGCCATTGTTTTATGAACATCCGGCACTTATACCATTGTATAAAAACAGTGCAAGATGGTCTATTACCACATCGCCCAAAGCCGTGTTTCGAACATGGTATGTGGTATTACGAAATGCGTCCATAACACCTTCACCACGGAGCCAAATTATTCAAGGTAAAGACATTTTAACAATTTGGTTTAATTTTGTTCTCGCAAATTTTTCAATATTCCCTTTCTTAAAAACAAAAAAACAAAACAGAACAAAACCACACACGCACGCTCACATTTATATATATATATATATATATATATATATATATATATATATATATATATATATATATAAGACACAAAGAGAACTTACCACAAATATCAGACACAGGCAGTCACCATTTATTTTTTTACCACATACTATGAAGACAAAAACTAGCACATAATGTGGCAACAGGAAAGAGAGGCAGAGGAAGACAACGAGAGAACATTCTAGACAGTCTTGTGTCCTGGCACGGAAGAGTCAGAACACAAACTCCTACAGGCTGTTTGAGATTGCAAAATGCGGAGACGCATGAAAGTCACGTGATGGTGATATCTTTTACACAATTAAACTCAAAATTTGAGCAGTAAATGGATAAATACTTGTAATTTACTTCCCCAAGTAAAGAACGAGGAGCAACATTGTAGTTCAACTGACCAGTGTAGGGGTTGAACCCGTTACCTCGGCAACATCAGGTGTTTAATAATAAGTGCCTGTATCCATTTGGCCATTCTGACCTCCAATGACAGATATCACAGTGGTCTTCTTCTACTTCATGTTAACTTCATCTATGAATTTATCCCATTATGAGTCACAAACAGGATGTTACTCCTGAGAGCTTCACCATCCTCCAACCCCCATAATGTATCTTCTTGGGGTTGTTCTTTAGACCAAATTTCAACCCCTTCTCTTGCTTCTACTTCCCTGGAATTCCTTGGTACCCATGTTAGGCTGAGTCAACATGGGAGCCCTGGTCAACGGTAAAAATTAAAGCACATCATCAAAAGAGATTCAAACACACAACCCCCAGGCTGGCAGATTAAACGTGCTATCCGCCGTGCTACTGCTGATTCCTACATAAACTGTGTTCGTCCAGAATGTTGTTTTAGACATAATTGTGCTGTGATTTTACAGCGGAGCTGCAATATTTGCACATTTCGGCCGACACACACAACTTCTTCATGCATTTGTTGACCAGGTTAACTTTCCTGGGCTACATAAATAGTAGTTGGAAATTGTAAAAAGTGTTGGCAGAAAGACCTGTGCTGCGGCAAATTTGTTAGGAAACAATCCACCCACCAGTAGATGTGGAATCTGTCTATAGAAAGCAAACCTTCCTTACACCTGCTGAAGTCAGACACTGACAGGAAGGTTAATCCGGCCAACAAATGCCTGCAGAAGTCGGATGTGTCGGCCTAACAGCGCAAGAACGCACCTCTGCTGTAAACAGGCACAATGCAATCACGTCCACACAAAAAGCTCTGGATGAACGCAGAAGAAGAAGACACTGACAGGAGGAACAGCCTATGGTCAACGGAAGGTCCAATATACGGAAGTGAGGCTAAGCAGCCATGTGCAGGACGTGATGATTCCTTGGTTGAGCCCAGTACCAGAGTGCTATGTGTCGGCTCTGAAATTATGGAAGCCTCCTTGGATGGCGGGGAATGTCCATGGTTTGCCCCTGCCTTCCCTTGTGGGCTGACCAGGATGTCTTCAGCTGTTTTAAATGGGCCAGTTGTGATGGAGATAACACCACAGCAGTGAGAGTCAAATGTCCTACGAAAAACCCAGAAAGGTTAACCCAGTCAACAAATGCCTGAAGAAGTTGGATATGTCAACCGAAAGGGGCAAATATCGCAGCTCTAAAGTAAAGAGGCACAACGCAAAAACGTCGAAAACAACATTCTGAACGAACGCTGAAGAATAAGACACACTGATAAAGAAAAGCATAACAGATTGGCGCATACTTCCCGAAAGAGAAAATAAGAATAATAATAATACAGCTAGAAAATATCCTTCCTCTGTTGAGGATTACTCCTAGACTGCTGTCCTGCTAAGTCAGTACAATACTCACTATGCCACCCCAATCCCTGCAAATGTGTATGCAGAATATGTACTCACCCTTCCAAGGTATCATCGTCTCCAATCAGCCCCGATGCTGCAGCACTATCTCTTGTCAATGGGACATCTTCAGCCGCCAGAAACTCCATCAGCTGTTTCTCTAGGCTGCCCCACTCCTCATTCAACTTGTCCCTGGCTGAATCTGCAGCTATAGATGCTGGTGGATCGGGTGTCATCTCCTCCAGCAAGGTCTTCTCCTTCTCATAGTTTGTCTGTAAGTCTTCTATGCCCAGCTTGAAAGCACAAGACACACAAGAAATGTTACAACCATATCACTGTATCAACTAGTTAGTTTGGTGAAAGTGCTAACAGAGGGGTTTTCCTCCAAGGGAAAGCAACAAGGATGGGGGATGGTCATCACAAAACATAATGGTGAGACATAAAATATGCAACAGTCTATCATATCATTTTGTCAGGTCTTAGCCAGATATGACTGAGCTACTGTATAACAGTTGATGGTACTGCCTGATTTCTGTTAGCAACGAATGCTTTGCGATGCTCCCCAAACCCGACACCTTGTGCTAATGGTTTTGGGGTGGAGGAGCTCAATTGGGAGGGTACAAGCCTTATCCTAGTGCGAGGAAATGCAACCTAAAGATTAAAAGTCATGGTAAGGCAGAACAGGTCCTAAGCCTTAGTCAGCGACTGATCTAGGATCAAAGCTCCGACAGATGAAGTTAGAGCATTGGTTTGCTGATCCGGCAGCTTCTGCAGCTTGTCTTGTACCAGATGTATTGGCTTTACCTTTTCCCCGGAGTAAACTAGGCAAGCCAAGAGAGTGAACATGCTGTATGGGCAACACATGGTCTCTAAAATTCAGCCCAGGCTTTGAACTATGGAGAGGTATCACATTCACAACCACCATAGGTTGTGGTTATTACGCCTTGTTAGAAGCACAATGTAACCAACGACCATCTGTCAAGATGGCCAGGTGCCAGTAACCACATGAAGCCTTACTATAAAACTGATCAACAAAGAATACTGGCACATAAACAGAAACATGCCTCAATCCAGTTACATTCAACAGCATCTTCTATCTTTACTTTATTGAACAAGAGTTATTTCAGCCTGGTGTGTCCTGTACAGTCTGACAACTGCTACTTGTTCACCTCGATGGCATTTGTAATAAGCATCTTTCTGGTGGCCTCAAAGCTCTGAATCCCACTTGGTTCTGCTCAAGCTTCTTGGTTTATTTTTTTTTTTTTCTTCACAGCTCTTGCAGACCTGTTTGCTTCACAAGTGACTATACCCTTGCGCAATGATGTACGCCACAAATTTCAGTCTTTAGCAGCAGTCTCCCAGGTGTCAAGATGAATTCCAAAAGCTTTCAGTGAGATTTTCAGTGACTTTAAAGCGTTTCCTCTGGCCATTTACCATAGCGCAGTTACCGTAAAAAAAAATTTGTTTAGAGAACCTGTGATCTGACATGCCCAGCGAATCAGATTCTTCATTAGTAGAGTGAGGAAACTGAGCATGGAAGCTCTTTCTAAGACTTCAGTATCTGGGATCTTGTCTTGTCATTTGATCTTCAATAGCTTCCTAAGACAGACTGTGTGGAAATGGTTTATATAAACCTCTTGGCATCATCATAGGTTATGTTTTATTATTCAATTTGGCAATGTTATCATCATATGTAAACGAACAAATTAGGAAGAACTTGGAAGCAACAGAGATGTGGTTTTTGAGACGAATGTTGCGAATTCGTTGGACTGCCAAAGTAACTAACAACGATTGCCTGAAAGAGGCTAATGAAACTAGAACACTATATACAACAATAAGAAAGAGACATGTGATGAGAAGAGAGGCATTGGAGAACATCGTGACAACTGGAAAGATCAAATAAACCTCTTGGCATCATCATAGGTTATGTTTTATTATTCAATTTGGCAATGTTATCATCATATGTAAACGAACAAATTAGGAAGAACTTGGAAGCAACAGAGATGTGGTTTTTGAGACGAATGTTGCGAATTCGTTGGACTGCCAAAGTAACTAACAACGATTGCCTGAAAGAGGCTAATGAAACTAGAACACTATATACAACAATAAGAAAGAGACATGTGATGAGAAGAGAGGCATTGGAGAACATCGTGACAACTGGAAAGATCAAAGGGAAGAGAGGCAGACCAAGAGAAATGATGCTGGATGGATTGAGACAGTGGCATGGAGGAATATCATCAGCAGAGTTGATCCAGAACACCAAAGACCGAGATCTGTGGAGAGTCATGAACGCCTACACCAGCTGGCAGGGCACTTGATGATCATCATCATCATCACTCAGACACTATACAGGCAGCTTGGGCCAAGACTGCTCAATGTCCAACACTGTCTCATCATTCCTGTATTTGAGCCATTTAAACTAATCGGCTGCTGTCTGCCAGCATCCAAGATGTCACTAGTCATTGTTGTCCAGTTGCAGAAATGCTGTGTGATCAACAAGCCACCATCTTTCTTTGCGACAACCATCACAAGACACTACCATACAGCCAAAACATCTTCCACTAAGAGATTCAGTAGGCGGCAGATACCCACATACCTGTGCAGCGAAAGGGTTACTCTTCAGTAGGGCTGTCACTAGCTGTATGGCCTGTCTCCTGACAATACTGGATTTGTCATTCAGACGGCCCACCACCAAAGTCATGACAGATTCTTGTCTCAGCAGTGGCAGACACTGAAAGCAGACGGCAGAATTGATGAAACTTAAATACTCTCAATGAAGCATTCATAAATACGTTTGATTAACAAATAAGGAGCGGCTGGCCTAGTGGCTAGAATGCAGAACCCGGGTTCAAATCATCGGTGATGTCAGAGTCCTCTATAGTAATCATAGACTGAGCTTAGTTTAGACCAGGACAGATAGAGTTAACGACAGTCTGTAAATAGGTATTAATGACAGCACAGACAAGTAAGAGTTAAGACAGGTAACACTCTATGACAGACACCCACCCTCGAAGTCAAGGACAGATGAGGGAAAATTAGAGCACTACTGAGGACAAAGATGGGAGAGTCTGATGGAACATGACTCGGAGAGTAGACCTGTGAACAGGGGGAAACATGACAGCGTGGACTGGAGAGAAGGCAGACGACCGAACAGTGTGTGTTAGATGGCAGACAGAGAAAGACATGCTTGTTGAAGACAGAGAGAGATTGGAGAGCGAGGTGGTTTAAAGAATGATTGTGACAGACTTGTGAGATTGGAGAGCGAGGTGGTTTAAAGAATGATTGTGACAGGCTTGTGAGATTGGAAAGCGAGGTGGTTTAAAGAATGATTGTGACAGACTTGTGAGATTAGAGAGCGAGGTGGTTTAAAGAATGATTGTGACAGACTTGTGAGATTGGAGAGCAAGGTGGTTTAAAGAATGATTGTGACAGGCTTGTGAGATCGTATTAGGACAGTTGTATAACTGTAATAGATCAAAGTATGATCACGACAGACTTGTGAGATTGGAGAGTGTAACGACTATTTAAGACAGCAGAGGTCTTGTGACCTCAACAAAATAATCAACTTTCAGTGCTAAACGTTATACAGTTGGAACAATAATTGAAAACAAACTCTAATTCATAGATATATTTCAGATATAACCAGAAGAAATCAGTTTAAATTGTAACAAACTATAGCTACACTTATAGACATATCTCGGTCTGAGAAGTGTAACTAAATTACACCTGTCATACGTGGTTGTTAAACTGCTAGTTAATGAGTTAAATCTGTTTAGCAGTAAAAGCAATTATATGAACATTGAACACAAAAACATAATCATCATTATCAAGTGAGGAGGTCAGTACGGATGAATGGATAACAGCGCTCGTTCTTAAACCTAGTGCCCAGGAAGGTTAACTCGGTCAACAAATGCCCGAAGAAGTCGGATTGTCAGCCTAATATTGCAGTTCTGCTGTAAACAGGCACAACGCAATTACGTCTAAAACAAACATCTGGCCGAACAAAGAAGAAGAAACTTCCGATGTGCTGATGCCAGGTAACAGGTTCAATCCCTTCACCAGTCAGCTGGACTAAAATGTTGACTTCTCATCCTTGACTTGGGGACATAAATTACAAGTAAGTACCTCAGAAATCAGAGTGGGTTCACTTGTTGGCAAGGGACACTGGTAATAGGGACAATTCAGTCCAGTGCACTAGAAGTAGTATCATGTGTATGGACTACTCTTGAGTTCAAAGCAAGTGGGGGACAAAATTATCAAGTGCCATCCCCGCAATGAAGGTCGGCTGTAATGAGTCTTTTATCACCTTCTGCCTTGTCTCTTCATGGTGCATTGGTACAAGCTTCTTCTAGTCCATCTCTTCATGTTGTCCATCAACCAGTGCCACAGCCTTCCCTCAAGACAGAAGAACAAAGAAGTCCTTGAATACAACAGCACAGTAATCTCTTATATTGTCACAGTGCTGCCACCTAGTGTCGAATATCTAAGAAATTCTGCAATAAGGGGGGGGGGGGGGGGGGGGGGGGGTTGTGGTCGTGACATTTTGGAAAGGGGGGAAATGACATTCTGAACACCGGGAAGGTTCACCCGGTCACCAAATGTCCGCAGAAGTCAGATGTGTTGGCCTAATGGTGCAAGAACACAGCTCTGTTATAAACAGGCACAATGCAATCATGTTCGGGAATTTAAAAAAAAGAAAAAACTCCGGATGAACGCAGAAGAAGAAGGAGGAGAAGACATTCTGAACATATGGTGAAAGTGTGCATGGGCCAAAAAAGGTCGAGAACATGATGCTCTAACCAAACTCACCTTTTCTGCGACCACATGCAGCCATATTTGCAGCACCTTGCTGCGAACAAATGCATTGACATCATGGATGTGATCCTGTTGACACATTCAGAAACAAGAAAATTAATTCATAAAACCAAGATCTTGATATTCCTATACATGTTAAAGTAAAAAAAAAACTACAGGAAGACAACAAAATAAAATACTTCATGACATAAACAAATGTTTCACTGCACAAATGACTCCATGAAATCTCCAGGGATATACATATTGTAACGTTTTGATAGGTCGGCATGTCACTTGTGTGTTTAAAAAAAAAAAAATTTTCCCAAAACAATTTGCTGCTATGGATTTGGAACAATCACATTTTGGAACCTTGAATACACGGAGAAATAGATGACCAATCTTTCCTTTACTTTAGCAGACAATGAGACCTGGCGTTGAACACCTTATCCAATTGCCAGGCAGTTACCATCAACTTCGCTAGCATGCCGGCTCACCTGTGTGTCACGTAGCCCATTAGGGAAGCACAGAATGGCCAGGCTGTACTCATACCTACCATGCACATCAAAAGAGGTGACTGAGGAGGGTTCCAGTGAGACTGTCTACTTCATCCCATAGATAATTGTAGCCTCAAACTCCAACCATTCATGAACAAGTCTACAAAGAGCTTGGTGTAGAAGGCCTAAGCCAATGCATCAGACTGAAGAAGTATCTTGAACTCAGAAGTCTTTCAGACAATTCACAACCAACAACCCTAAATGCTTATGGTCTAGAAAAACTTGGTGTGGAAAGAGAGTTGAGGAAAGAAATAAAATAAAAGCAAGAGAAATATTTTGGCCACGTTACAAGACATAACACTTATTAAAACTATACTGGAGGGGAAGGTTGAAGGCAAGTGAGCTAGAGATAAACAATGATACAAGTGGGAAAATAACATCAAGAGATGGACGAATAGCAGTCTGACAGAATGTACAATCAAGGCATGAGATGGACAGTGTTGGAGATCCATTGCAGCCAACCTTCATTGTGGAGATGGCACCTGATTGATTTATTGAACTTATATGCCTATCTGCTGAGGACGATGGAGAGATAATATATTTACAGACCTACAAGCACTTGGAATCAACGACTGGCAAGAGAAGGTCAACCAGAGAGACGATTGGAGACGGATTGTATCTGCAGCAAAGAACCTCAATGGCTCGGAACGCTGAAGAAGAAGAAGAAGAAATGCCTAACAGCTGGTCTCCCTGGCCTGGAGTTTAGCGACTTCTCCGTAATCCCTTATACTCTCGTCAGTAACTTACAGGGTATGTGAGCCGGTTGCTCAGAAAGCAATGGATGGCAAACTACTGAGCGTAATCTTGCCAAGAAATCAACAATCAGCTGAAAGATGCTGATGTTGACAGCAATGTCCTGTAAAGGATATGCAAAACATATGCCTATCGGCTAACAAAGAAACAAGTACATAAAATAAATTGTTCAACTACAGTTTCTATAGCTTACATTACAAGCCAAAAATTACACATAAATGAAGATGCACATCATATTTTATTCTTAAAACAGTCAACAAGAAAGTACAAAGAAACTAAAGACATAAACAGTTAAACACACAAAGACCTCTAGTTTTTCAAAAAGGCCATCTCTTGTTGCCCGTAATTTGTCATCCAGTTCTTCTCGGCACAGATATTTGACCAGAATCTCTCCCATCATGCTTAGCACTCCATTACGCAACGTGTAAGACTGAAAAAAACACATGAATATGTTTTCTTAAATCAAACATAATATGAAACAGAACATTAACATTAAATTAATATGGCCCAAAAATCATTTTTATTACTTTAAATAAAAAGAAACAAAACTGAAAAACTAATAAAGATTATATTTCCTTAAAAGAAATACAGAAATGAAACAGAATCAATATTTTATCAATACAAATGCAGTATAAATAAGGTTGGATTTTGTCTTTTAAATCTTCTGTAGTAAATGTCTTTGTTTCTATATCGAGGGGAATATTTCACCCCTAGTTATGAATGAATCACCCGAACGAGAAGTAGATAGTGAGCTTTCCTAGAGCACGATTACAAGCAACACAATGGATGTGGCGGCTAAAGCCTTCGTCCATCCATCCATCATGTGCCATGCCAAAATTGGTGGGCGGTCATGTTTTGCCATCTCACTCGATCACCAGAGTCGTGGATCAGCTCCATGTTTGTCTCGATCATGCCACATAGCCAAGCCATCCAGGTATTTACTTCTCTGCCTTTCCCTTGTTCTCTTCCCTTCGATCTTGCCAGTTGTCACCAAGTTCTCCAATTAATTTCTTCTCATAACATGCCCAAAACATTTTGACTGTCTACGTCTAATGTCTCTAATCAGTTTACCATCTTCATTTGTTTCTTGAAGGACTTGTACATTGGTTTTTCTGTCTGTTCATGGTATTCTTTGCATTTTCCTCAGCACAGCCATCAGATGTTTTCAGCTTGTCTGCTCATTGTGCATGCTTCACATCCATACAAAAGTACAGGTTCTATGTAGCACTTCAACACTTTTTCTCTTTTCAATTGATATCTTGTTATTGGTCAGTGTTTTTCATCTTGCAAAATGCTACCTTCACAATGGCAATTCTTGTTCTAATCTCTTCAAGGCATCTCCCATCAGATGTTATGATTGTTCCGAGATTACTGTACCGATTCACTTGTTTAAGAATATGCCCATTTACTTGTATATCACATTGTGGTATTTCCTTCTTCCCAGCGATGACCATAATCTTCCTAGTTGATGACCATAAAGCCTTCATCAGCACAGAATAAACAAACACAAACAGACACAGCTACACGATAAACACTACACAAAAATATAAATATAACAGTTCCTTATCTGTATCCTTGGTGTGGGCTGAACACGTCTTTCAAACGATCAACACGTATGATTACTACAAGTTGAGTTGAATTGAGCTAAGAACCAACATCACTGCACTCAGGACATTCCCATATGCACGCCGTCCTCTCGTTCAACAGCCAGCGATGAGTCATACTACTAATTGTTCCCAAAGCTATCTGGAAAGTCCTCCTGGTCTTCCCTCTCAGTTTTGAGATTCTACCAGAACCCTTGCCAATCCCCAGCAAACTCATCCTTTCCACATACGGGTTCTCAATCTGTTCCTCCACCTGGTTTCACAGGCGCATGACCACCTCTCCCTTGTCCATAGGTAATCTACCACCAAGAGGTGCATTCTCTGCCAGCCTATCAGCTGGTTCATTCCCCTGCACTCCTGCATGACCACGGCAAAACATCCATACAATTCTTACAATCTGTGACCTCTGAAGCGAGGTGAGCCATTCCACACGAAACATTCCTTTCTCCACTTGCTATACTCTCCTTTTTCAAGAATATTACTATAAGTGGATGACAAGTATACCACCCCAAGTTATGTATCTCAAAGGCAGGGGGGGTACGGGGTGTCAGGCATTGGTAGCACCTTTGTTAAGGATGGCTCTCATGTCCTTTCAGGACCCATCCCCCACTGGTCCAAGTCTGACACCCAGCTCGTGCCTGTGGCTCCTAGTAGCTGTCAGCATGCGACAGCGGCCACCCCCCGGGCAACAGCTGTGAGAGGCTGGCTAAACCAGGCATGGGTATCCGATTTGGTGTCAAACCAAGAGGTAAACTAGGGTATGCCTACCCAGCATGTGAAGACAGGATTCGGCAGACTGCGCGGAAGAAATCATTCCTGATTCAACGGGCAAGACGGCGTTTACCTGCAAAGCGTTGTGGAACGTAATGAGCACGGCAAGGCACGTAGAGCGCCCTGGTCATCCACTGCACCTGTATTCGTCTCCAATCGTCTCGACTTGTCTTGCCACTGGACTCAGATGGACTCAGGCGAGAGAGTGAGGTCGACGAATTGCGCAACTCTTCCTCACTTTAATCCAAGTCATTGCGCAAGTCATTCTTCATCCAACGTCACATATCACCTTCAAGCCCTGTGGCGATGGGCGAGCGGCAAAGCGGCAGGCGTGGGTACGCTGGCAGCCGTAGTCGCAGACCTGCACACAGGCGGCTCAGGCCATATGGTCGTCTTCTACTGACCGGAGCAGCAGTGGGATTCGGCAGCCCCCTGAGCGACTGAGCAGCCCTCTATAGGAACACACTGCTCACCTCCATAGCATGAGGAAGGGGCTAGAAAAGGTGCCCTAAACATTGTCTGCTTCATCACTACCTAACCAGCTAGCCGCGGTTGGTGGGTACCCTTAACTGCGGTCGACATACAAAGAAAGATAAAACAAGCAAAGCTAAAAGAGTAAACCATATTCCCTTAACAATTGGAACTTGGAATGTACGCACCCTACTTGACAGAGACGGCGCGTCGGGTCCAGAGAGACGAACAGCACTGATTGGGAGAGAGCTGGGCAGGTACAACATCGACATTGCAGCCTTGAGCGAGACACGACTTGCAGAAGAAGGCCAAATCTGTGAAATTGGTGCCGGCTACACATTTTTCTGGAGTGGAAGGAAAAGCGAGGAAAGACGCCAATCCGGTGTGGGATTTGCCATTAAGTCGGCCCTGGTCGGCAAATTAGCTGGATTTCCAAAGGCTATAAACGACAGGCTCATGACCATGAAGTTGCCTCTGCTGAATGGAAGGAAGCACGCAACCATTGTGAGTGTCTACGCACCAACTATGACCAACGAAGATGATGTCAAGAACAAGTTCTATGAGGACCTGCACAGTGTATTAACATCTGTTCCCAAAGGAGACAAACTTATACTCCTTGGGGATTTCAATGCCAGAGTAGGCACGGACACCACCTCTTGGAGTGGCATTATTGGAAAGCATGGAGTCGGAAATTGTAACAGCAATGGACTCCGCCTCCTTCAGACATGTGCCGAACATGATCTCGTGATTACGAACACAATTTTCCGTCTCCCCATGAGAAATAGGACATCGTGGATGCACCCTCGCTCGAAACACTGGCACCTCATTGACTATGTCATCGTCAGGAGGAGTGACAGACAAGACGTTCGAGTGACAAAATCCATGTGTGGGGCCGAATGTTGGACAGACCATCGTCTCATTGTCTCGAAAATGAACATCCACATCAGGCCACCACGGCGTCCTCAAGGGGCGAAAATGCAAACAAAGCTAAATGTCACCCGCCTAAACAGCAAGAAAATGCAGCAGTCGTTTGAAAATATGCTGGAAGACCGCCTCAAGCCCAATGCTGAAGCTAAACAGGATACAGAAACAGAATGGAGAGCCCTAAAGGACACAATTTACAACACTGCTATGGAAATCCTGGGTCCAGCCCCCCGAAAGCATAAAGACTGGTTTGATGAAAATTCCGAAGACATCAACCAATTGCTGGCCGAGAAACATCTTCTCCTCAAGGCACATTTGAATGACCCAAAGTCAACATCAAAAAAAGATGCTTTCAAGAACATTCAGAGAGTAGTGCAACAGAAACTTCGGCACATGCGGGACTCCTGGCTGAGCAGCAAAGCTGATGAAATTCAGGGCTTTGCTGACAGACATGATATGAAAAACTTCTACGACTCACTGAAAGCGGTCTATGGTCCTTCATCACCAGGCATAGTTCCCCTCCTCAGTGCAGATGGGGGAACATTGGTCACCGATAAGAAAGAAATCCTCCAACGCTGGGCAGAGCATTTCAGCAAAATCTTAAATGCAACTTCCTTCTTCGATGATGAAACCATCAACTGCCTTCCTCAAGTTCCCACCAATGAGACACTTGGTGACCTGCCAACCATAGTGGAAATAAACAAAGCCATCCAGCAACTCTCCAGCGGCAAGGCACCTGGTCCTGACTCCATCCCAGCAGAGATATACAAGGCAGGTGGGCCGGTCCTAACAGAGCAGCTTCACCAAGTCTTCACAAACATATGGATGAACGAGACCATGCCACAAGATTTTAAGGACGCGTCAATAGTCCACCTTTACAAACGTAAAGGAAACCGCCAATCCTGTGACAACCACCGAGGCATCTCCTTGCTTTCAATTGCAGGGAAGATACTCGCCAGAATTCTTCTCAATCGCCTCACAGCCCATCTCGATCAAGGTCTTCTTCCTGAGAGTCAATGTGGCTTCAGAAAAGAACGTGGAACTGTTGACATGATTTTCGCTGCAAGGCAGCTGCAAGAGAAATGTCAGGAACAGAACTGCGAAATGTTCTCCACTTTCATTGACCTTACCAAGGCTTTTGATACAGTCAGCAGAGAAGGACTGTGGAAGATTATGGCAAAATATGGCTGTCCACGAAAGTTTGTCCAAATAGTGCGGCTATTTCATGACGGCATGCAGGCAAGAGTACAGGAAAATGGTGAACTGTCTGAACCCTTTCCTGTAACCATTGGAGTGAAGCAAGGATGTGTCCTGGCACCAACACTGTTCAGCCTCATGTTTTCAGTCATGTTGATGAATGCCTTCGAGAACGACGACATTGGAATAGACATCAACTACCGTATGGATGGAAAGTTATTCAATCTCAGAAGGCTGAAAGCTAAAACCAAAATTGACAGCGGCACCGTCAGAGAGCTCCTGTTTGCTGATGATTGCGCTCTATACGCCAACTCAGAGGCGGACATGCAACATAATGTTTCAGCTTTCTCACATGCCTGTGCCAACTTTGGGCTCAATATCAACTTGGAGAAGACTGTAGTTATGTACCAGCCAGCTCCAGGGAATAATCACACTGTGCCGAATATCAAAGTGAATGATCATAGACTAAGTGTTGTGGACAAATTCACCTATCTTGGCAGCACTGTGTCACAAGCTGCCACAATCGATGACGAAGTGAATGCAAGAATCTCCAAGGCCAGTGCAGCCTTTGGCAGACTGTACAAGAATGTATGGGACAGAACTGGAATAAGCCTGCAAACAAAGCTAAAAGTCTACAAAGCAGTTGTATTATCCACACTGCTATATGCTTGTGAAACCTGGACTGTTTATCAGCAACACGCTAGGAAATTAAACCACTTCCACACAGTCTGCCTAAGGAAGCTACTGAAGATTAAATGGCAAGACAAGATTCCAGACACTGAAGTCCTAGAAAGAGCATCCATGCCCAGTATCCACACTCTACTGATGAAGAATCAGATTCGCTGGGCTGGTCACTTGACCCGCATGCCAGATCACAGGCTCCCTAAACGAATTTTCTACAGCGAACTGCGTTGTGGTAAACGCTCCCAAGGTGGCCAGAGGAAACGTTTTAAAGACACTCTGAAAATTTCACTGAATGCTTTTGGAATTCATCATGACACCTGGGAGGCTGCAGCCAGAGACCGAAATTCGTGGCGTGCATCATTACGCAAAGGTGCAGTCATATGTGAGGCAACCAGGACTGCAAGAGTTGTGAAGAAAAGGCAGGACAGAAAAACCACTGCAGGAAATCCTCCTCCAGAGACGTCAAGCATTCTTTGCCCACATTGTCAAAGAACATTTCGAGCCAAAATAGGCCTTATCAGCCATCTTAGAACCCACGGCTCCACACCTTCAACCCCACTGGATGAAATGAATGGTCATCATCATTCTTGATGGACAAACAACATGAACATCTCAAAGGCATCCAACTTTGGCATACGTTTGTGTCAGGATAGCTTCCTCTAGACAGATTACATTACATGCAACGTAATGGGCTCTACCTAACCGTGGGTAGGATTTCTTTCCTATAATCCCATCATCAACCTTTTCTATCTAAAAAGCATGAGCATTACCAATGGCCAAAGGATCATACATAAATGACACAATAAATACATAAATACATAAATGACACAATAAATACATAAATACATAAATGACACAAGCAAGCATTACCTCTCCATCCAGCAGACCAACGACCAGAGGCAGACATGGAAGGACAACTGCTGGCAATTTCTCCGCAAGTTCCGTGAGAAACGAACCGTAAGCTTTCGCAGCAGCTGTGTCCCTCGTGGCCTCCTTGGTATCAGCATTTCCAATTTCCCTGAAACATGTTACAAACAAAGAACTTTGCGATATGCTAATCACACACACTGTCTTCGGGAATAGTGAGCTTTATCATTTCACGACATACCAGGCTTCCAATTCAGCCACATGTGATTTGGAAGCAGACTGCCTTGCATTGATTTAGATGGTATGAGGCGTCGGCTATCCAGAAAGCAGTGACAAATTACTGAACTAAAATTGTCCAGTCGGGGAAGGTTAAACCGGTCAACAATTGCCTGAAGAAGTCGGATGTGTCCACCGAAAAGTGCAAATATTGCAGCTCTGCTGTAAATAGACACAGCTTAGGTACGTCCAAAACAACATTCTGAACGAACGCAGAAGAAGAAGAAATTATCTAGTAAATCGCAAACAGCCAATAAATACTGAGGTTGACTGCCACATCCTGAAAAAGGACATGCAACTAACTTTTTAACCATTTCCATCCATGGACAGATAAAAAGTATAATGAAGATGTCTTGAATGAAGTTAACTCACAGAGAAAACTGGTTACTCGCACCAGAAGAAGTCCACATTGTATTGACTCTCATGAGAACATCATGACAGTGGGAAAGTTGAAGAGGAAGAGAGGCAGTGGGAGACAAAGAAAATGTTAGACAGTTTCACTTCATGGCAGTAACAAAGAGTAAATAAAAGAACCAATTAATGATAGTGAGTTAATAAAAGAGTGCAGCAATATGATATTCTCATTGCGACAGATGCAAGAAAAATGCCGGGAACAAAATCAGCCACTGTTTATTGCCTTCATTGACCTCACAAAGGCATTCGATTTGGTCAGTCGTGAGGGTCTGTTCAAAGCACTAAAGAAGATTGGCTGCCCACCAACTCTTCTGTCCATTGTGGAATCGTTCCACACAGGCATGAAGGGTATAATCAAGTTTGATGGCTCAACTTCAGAAGAGTTTGAAATCAAGAGTGGAGTTAAGCAAGGTTGTGTACTAGCCCCCACCCTCTTTGGGATATACTTTTCACTTCTACTGAAATATGCCTTTCGTGATCAGGATGACGGTATATACATTCACTCACGCTCAGATGGTGGCCTCTATAATGCTCAGAGATTGAAGGCCAAGACCAAAATTAGAAGGGTACTAATCAGAGAGTTGCTTTTTGCGGATGATGCTGCGATTACGACCCACTCTGAGGAAGAATTACAACATCTACTATCTGCATTCTCCAATGCTTGTTCTGAATTTGGTTTAACAATTAACAAAAAGAAGACACAGATTATGTCACAAGGTGCACATGGTGTACCATCAATCTTTATTGACGACGCCGAACTGGAGATAGTAGACCATTTTACATATCTGGGATCAGAGGTAAATAGCAAATTATCCCTCGATCAGGAAATCAACATCAGGATTGGCAAGGCAGCAACAACAATGAACACGTTAGCAAAAAGAGTCTGGGAGAACAGGAAGCTTACTGCCAAAACAAAAGTCCTCGTCTACCAAGCCTGTGTCCTTAGTACTCTTCTTTATGGCAGTGAAACCTGGACAACTTACTCACGCCAAGAGAAACATTTAAACAGCTTTCATATGCGGTGTCTGCGAAGAATACTTGGTATTAAGTGGCAAGACAAAATCACAAATACTGAAGTATTGGAAAGATCAGGTTGTGTGACGGTGTATTCCATGCTCAGTCTTCGTAGACTTAGATGGATAGGACACGTTAGGAGGATGGATGATGGTAGAATACCAAAGGACATCTTTTTTGGTGAATTACAGACGGGTAGGAGATCTCAGGGTCGGCCTCTACTACGATACAAAGATGTGTGTAAGCGGGACATGATTGATACAGGCATTGATAATGCACATTGGGAGCACGTCGCCGCTGAACGTGTTGCATGGAGGGCAACTATCAGAAATGGAATAAAGACAAAGGAGAAAATGATTGCAGAAAAAGCACACACAGAGCGTGAGAGACATAAGATGGTGCAAAATAGTGGAAGTGACCATGTTTTCACATGCACCTACTGTGGGCAAACATTTGCAGCAAGAATTGGCCGCACCAGCCACACTCGCCACCGCCATGGATCGCAGTTATTAAGCCTTTTTGAAGCACAATGTACCAAACTATTGTCTGTCAAGACGGAAAGGTGCCAATGATACAATGATGCAGCAATGGTAATTGGTTAATAAAAGACCTAACCAATGATAAATAATATATAAAAACTACAGGACACTAAGTAAAAAAAACAAACACACAAACATGTCTAATATGTCACCACTAAGTATTAGTGATGTTGTTCAACAGTTTCTCATTGGTCGAGACTGCTAGTAGGAAATGCTTGCTAATTTACAGTGGCTTCTGGATGGCATACACTGACATTGGCAGATCAAGGTGGACAAATAGATCTGAGCCATTGGCAGGAAAGCTTCAGTGCAACGAACGAACAAACTTTATTTTCAAAGGGTCTCAAATCGGGCCCGCAGGCCAACCACTCATCTTTCGCACATCAATTATCTGTTGTACATGTTACATTCCCATAGAAAATAAAAAATAGTAAGAATGCTGCAAATGTAAACAATGCATTTTTTCATGACATGAGGCAGGCAGACATCCACGCAGGCAGCGCATGTGCACACAGACATAAATACATACTACTCTCCCAGAAAGATATTGCCTTGCCTGATTCCACAGATCTTCCAAGTGAATTTGTAAAACAATTAAGAAAACGTGTGTACAAATTACCGTATTATATCGGATACGATTGACTTGCAACCATGCTCTTTGACCAGAATCTCCACAATCTGTGTCAAGGGTGAAGTCAGAAATTCAAAATGCTTCAACAGCTGGTCAATTTTTAAGCTGGCGCCTAGAAGAGTGGATTAATCATCATCAGTACAATCGAGTAAACCACAGCGAACATCATGTGAACATTGCAGTCAACTATATTAGACAGCATTTCAACAGTCATGTCAACTATACTAGACATTTCAACATTCCAGTCCCAGTCAACTATTCGAGACAACATTTCAACATTCCTGTCAAATATACTAGGCAACATTTCAACATTCAAGTCAACTATACTAGACAACATTTCAACATTCTTCGGTATCCTTCCCATAGCCTTACAATTACCATAACAATCAGTAATATTAGTTAATTAATAATTATGTTTGTATGTTCCTGTGCATTTGCAGTGTATATACTATTGTTGTTGCATAAGATTAATATAATAAGTGATGCATGAATGAGATAATGTATGACTGAGAGAATGTATAAAAGGAGAGAGATAAGTAAGGCAGACTGTCAGAAGTACCTGCATACCCAATTCTTAACCATTTGAAAATAAAGTTTTGTTTGCTAGTTCATACTGTATGCTGAGTTACCTTTTCCTTATCTTTAAAGTTAATTGTATTTTTTGACAGGGCATCATAATCAACTCCAGGATTTATTAACTCTTTGTGATTCACTGGGAAATTTTATGTTTAGTAATTGTCATCACTTTCTGAGCATCCAACGTCAATACCATCAAAATCCATGCAACAAGATCAGCTTCCAAGTCACCTGATTTCAAACTCTCGGTCCAGTATCAATGATTCGCTAGATTATGCAGCTAAGTTTTCCGACAGAATGTGGCAGCCAGTCCCACCCCATTATTTATGTTATTTGAGCATAAATTCACAAAATCAACACCTGTGAGATGAGATGCCTGAGGAGAGCTGCCAACTTAACAATCTAAGACTGAGAAAGAAATGTTATCAGACAGACAGTGGATCAACACCTTGTTCCACATTTATTGAAAGACAGAAGATCAAGTGGTTTGGTCATCTCGTTAGAATGCAACACCATCAACTACCATCACTGGCCCTGCATTAAAGATCACCTGAGATGAGACCAAGAGGACGCCCGAGAAGAAAATGGATTGATGACATCAGACATTGTACAATCACACAGAATGACACTATTAGATGCCACTCATTGGGCGCTAGAGCGCCAATTATTCCTCCCCACGACGCTTGATGGCAGAAGTGGAAGATGATGATGATGATTTGAGTATAATTACACCAGATGTCTGGACTGTCGACCAAAGACCAGTATGGCACCCCATGTGGATCAAATGTTCAAATTCCATGGTGAGAACCAAGTGAGCTGCTGTTATTAAGAAGACTTCAAGCTTTAAACTTCTAGTCAGGTTTAAATGCAACTGCTTTTCAGATGAATCTCCCATTGAATCACAAATCAGCAGACAAATTAGGAATTATGTAGAAGCCGCGGAGGTGTTGTTTTTTATAAGAATGATGAGAATACTGTAGATGGATAGAAAGAGTAATGAAGATATCTTGAAAGAAGTGAACTCACAAAGAGAACTGGTTACATACATCAGAAGAAGACAGTCCACATTCTTTGGAAATGTCACGAGAAGGGGAAAGCTGGAGTGTGTTGTCACAACGGGAAATTTGGAGGGTAGGAGAGGCAGGGGGAGACCAAGAGAGAAGATGCTGGACAGTTTGACATCATAGCATGGAGGAACATCAGTATCAGAAATGATTGGTATTACACGAGACAGAGGGCTGTGGACAGACATGATCACCAATGCCACACGGCATGGACTATAAGAAGATTGGCAGTACA
This sequence comes from Cepaea hortensis, assembly GCA_963921405.1. Classification (NCBI taxonomy): domain Eukaryota; kingdom Metazoa; phylum Mollusca; class Gastropoda; order Stylommatophora; family Helicidae; genus Cepaea; species Cepaea hortensis. Next base: position 10,139,567 of record OY992896.1, read on the forward strand.
CGAGACAGAAGGCTGTGGACAGACATGATCACCAACACCACACGGCATGGACTATAAGAAGATTGGCAGTACACGAGACAGAAGACTGTGGACAGACATGATCACCAACACCACACAGCATGGACTATAAGAAGATTGGCAGTACACGAGACAGAAGGCTGTGGCCAGACATGATCACCAACACCACATGGCATGGACTATAAGAAGATTGGCAGTACATGAGACAGAAGGCTGTGGACAGACATGATCACCAACGCCAGACGGCATTAACTATAAGAAGCCCAAATAAAACTGCTTGTCAAATTAATCTCGCAGTAAAGCCAAGTTTACTGTGCTGTTGGATTCAAGGACTTCTTTGTTCCTCTGTCTCGAGGGAAGGCTGTGGTACTGGTAGATGGACAACATGAAGAGATGGACTGGAAGAAGATTGTACCAATGCACTATGAAGACACAGGGCAGAAGGTTGTTATGGAAGCGAGGTTCTGCAAAGGACATGCTACTGAATGAATGAATGAATGAATGAATGAATGAAAGCCAAAATGTTACTGGCTAAAATATAAATAGAATGTCCAGAAATAACATACCCAATCCATGATTACACCGTTTGATTAAGTGTCCAATGATATGAGCTATGGAAATCACTGTGTCCTTCACCTTAGCAGTAGACGGATTCTCTAGCAGCTTGTAACAACATGTGCTAACCAGGCTGGGAAGAGCAACACGTTTAAAATTTCAAAAAATGAAGGATTCAGTATCACATTTCACATTCAATAATTCAAGGATTCAGTATCACATTTCACACTCAATAACTGAAGGATTCAGCACATTCCACACTCAATAACTGAAGGATTCAGTATGACATTTCCCACTCAATAACTGAAGGATTCAGTATCACATTTCACATTCAATAATTCAAGGATTCAGTATCACATTTCACACTCAATAACTGAAGGATTCAGTATCACATTTCACACTAAATATTTGAAAGATTCAGTATCACATTTCACACTCAATAATTGAAAGATTCAGTATCACATTTCACACTCAATAACTGAAGGATTCAGTATCACATTTCACACTCAATAATTGAAAGATTCAGTATCACATTTCACACTCAATAACTAAAGGATTCAGAACATTTCACACTCAATAACTGATGGATTCAGTATCAGATTTCACACTCAATAACAGAAGGATTCAGTATAATATTTCACATTCAATAACTAAAGGATTCAATATCCCATTTCACATTCAATATAAAATGTCTACCCTCAACAGTTATAAATCTATTATTGCTAATAGCTTGTAGCAGCACATGCTGATTAAAATGAAAGAAGCTATTTAACATCTTTACACTCAACAGTTATAAATCTATTATAGCACCATAGCTTGTAGCAGGATATGAATAGAATAAAAGAAGCTACATAACATTTATACAGTTATAAATCTATTACAGCACACATCTTGCAGCAGTACATGCAACAGAACCGACAACAGACTTAAGACAGTACCTGACAAACTCCTCTTCTGCAATCGGAGGATCCCAAAGTTTAGTAATTGAGAGCTGCATGAAAGAGAGTAGCATCTGAACTCCCTGCTGTCTCTCAAACTCCCAATCCAGGGCCATAGAGTCAGAGGCCTGCTTGCTTTTTTTGCCTCGCCCCTGTGATGATTACAAGTATAAACATTAACATGGCAACCCTGGTTATAGATTATGGATAGAATCAGGATAAAAAGTTACTTGCATATCCTTTACAGGACATCATAGTCAATCCCTGTTTGTGATTTCTTTGCAAGTTTTTATGTTCAGTAGTTTGTCATTGCTTTCTAAACGACCAGCACTCATACCATTGTGTGAAAACAGGTGCAAGGTATATGCTTTCAAATTTCTCACAGCTGTGTTTCGAATGTGGTATGTGGGATTGCAAATTGTGTTTATAACCCTTTTGCCACAGGATAAGAATAACTGCTGTTATCATCTTCAGCTTTAACATAATGGCCCGTAACATAGTTTCACCGACATGTTAGGAGGGCCCATGAGGAAAGGAAAGAATTGAGTTGAGTCAAGAACCGACATCACTGCATTCATGACATTCCCTAAGTGCCGCTATATTCCCTAAACAATTACCTGTTGCTTGATGATCTTGATATGCTCCCCAGCTGAATCTCTTCCTTGTGCTATGACAACCCATCCAACATCTGCATCCCTTGTTGTCCTCTGCTGCTAAATCCAGTTTCCCTGATTGTGACAATCTACTATAGCACTCGAGACTTTACCATACGTGCCCCGTCCTCATCTGCAACAGCCAGCGAAGAGTCCCAATACAAATGGTATAATGAGCAGTCTGATGATGTAACTGACTAGCATGTTAAGGACAAAGAAGTTGACTTCTCGTTCTTGACTTGGGGATATAAATTAAAAGTACATCAGAAGTCAGAGTGGGTTGCCTGAAGGTGACGGACACTGGTAATAGGGAAGGCGAATCCACAAGTAAAAATCAGTCCAGTGCACTGGAAGTTGTATTACATGTGTGGACTATGCTTGCGCTCAAAGTGAGTGAACAAAGAAATAAAAACATAGTTTGATAGCAAATCATGGACATTTTCTTTTTTCTTCCTCAATTCTCTTTCAACGTGAGTGCTTCACACTAAGATCAGCACCTCAGGGATCTGTGTGTCTGAGCTTGGTATCTACTTATGTGTTTATGCAAAATTTGCTTTCTCTAGATAGATTCTATCCAAGATAAAGGGCTCTATTGACCCCTGGGTAGATTTTCCTAACAATTTTGTCAGTGCAGTAGCCTTATGGCCTTCTCTTTGCAATTTCAACTGCTAAATCACTGATCAGACCAGTTGTGATGTATGGCTCTGAAGCCTGGAGTACAACGAAAGGAGACGAAGCCTTGTTACAAACCTTTCATAACAAAGTTTTAAGACGCATCTTTGGACCCATTAGGGATACACAAAGTGGAGAGTGGAAAAGAAGAAGTAACAAAGACATTTATGATCTGTTTAAGTCCCCGCTAATCACTGGTATCATGAAGGCTAACAGACTACAATGGCTGGGGCATTTAGAAAGAATGGAAGATAATAGGGAAACAAAACTCGCTTACACTCAGGAAATAAATGACCGTAGACCCCGAGGTAGACCAAGAAGACGGTGGAGAGATAATATATATACAGACCTACAAGCACTTGGAATCAACGACTGGCAAGAGAAGGTCAACCAGAGAGATGAATGGAGACGGATTGTATCTGCAGCAAAGAACCTCAATGGCTCGGAACGCTGAAGAAGAAGAAGAAGAAGAAGAAGAAGAAGAAGAAGAAGAAGAAGAAGAAGAAGAAGAAGAAGAAGAAGAAGAAGAAGAAGAAGAAGAAGAAGAAGAAGAAGAAGAGATTTTTTAAAGTGCACAACTTCCGCATGGCACCCCCTCTTTTTCACCCTTATCAGAATTGGGTTAAGTATTCAATTCCACTATTTAAGAGATCAGGCAGAGTGTGAGAAATTGCTAGCAACGAATGCTTCTTCTAACTAAACATTCCCAGCCTTCAGTGGGATTCAGACCTGGTGCTAGCCTCTCAGCCACACCTCCCCTTATCATGGACGATGAACACACTGTTAAAGTTTGCTGCATATTTTTTACACGACATCACAGTCAACCCCAGCAATGTTTGGCGGTGTGTGATATTTTGGCAAGTTTATGTTCAATAGTTTGTCATTACTTTCTAAACGACCGACATTCATACCACTGAATGAAAACCACCGCAAGGTAGTCTGCTTCCAAATCACCCACCGCTGTTTTTCGAACATGGTATGCTAAGCCCTTTGCCACACTACCAGCTGACAATACTGATGGAAAAATAAACAAGAGGAAGTCAAGATATGGGTTCCTTCAAAGAACTCTGAGACCAGCTCTACCAGCTAACAGTGTACCACAACAAGCAATGATGCATAGACCAGATGGAACCAGAAGAAGAGGCTGACCAGTAAATAATGAGCAGAGGGAATAGCAGATTCCTTGGGAATCTGAATATTTGGAGCCCATAAACGGGCACCATCCCACTGTTTATGCTTCACCTCTACACTGCAAGGTACAAGATGAGATAAGATCCTGAATTTGCCAGCGACATATTCAGACTTTGATACCAGGTGATAAATTTGTTAACATACTGTACCTTTCCAGCAACAACAGCAGTTGGCCGATGAGCTTCACCATCCAGTTGCTCCATGAACTGGCAGAGAAGGTAACAAGACATCTTCAGGGCATTCAAGCTGGCAACTCTCTCTTCTTTAGCAAGATCAGACTCTTCCAACGTTACCTGCAGACTGTGATGAATAGTCTGGCACCCTACCAGCGGGCAGGAAAAAATAATAAGATAACACTCAACCAAATAATGTTACAGCAGTGAGAAATTCAAACAATTACAAATATTCAAACCAATGTTTTCCCACAGTGAATTCGTATAACAAAGACACAAACAACAGATTGCATGATTTATTGCCTGGCATATTTTGCTGCAACTCGTCAGGTACATACTGAAGAAATCATATGACATAAGCTAAAGCAATAAGATTCAGGCAGAAATATACAACACACATATACACAATAATTTGAATTGTCTACAACGCTAATTTTAAACAGACTATCGTGTCTTTTTGTTTGCACAAATATGATTTTTTGTAAATGAATGGCAACTGCCTTACCTCTGCCAGTTTTAACATGCAACCATTTTATGTTAAACAACACACGAAACACATTGTCCCTAAGGGACGCTGAGGTGTTCCCAAGGCACCAGGGCCAGGTTTTATGCCGGCCAAGACCTACTAACACGTCCTAGCCGTGCGTCCTGGGCAACAGGTCCCTGGCTAACGTAGTAGGATCGCTGATTCTTCCGAAGTCGGAGAGTATCTGCCTGCACGATGAGGAACCACCAGTCTGCACACCAATAAGCTAGACATGGGACAACGGATACTCACGCAAACCTCAGGTCCTGTATGACATCACACTGATGTTGGACAACAGAATGTCTTCATCCGACATACAGGACTTCGTGCTGGAGTTCACAGCCAGTGAACACAAGCAAGCAACATTGTCCCTATCAATCATGTGTCCGGTTTCCAAAATGTGTCGGCCAGTCGATGACATTACAAATATGCTCCCCCTCTATCATGTCTCCATCTTACTGAGGTAGAGGGGTTTGCAGGTTCCAGTGACCCCAAGAGCTATGCCGACGGTAGCACAGCTACAGACAAGATCACCCATGTCAGACAGGTCAAGGGGTAGGGCCCAGACGAACAGACACAAACCTGCTGCATAGTAGGTAGACTTGGAACAGTCAAAGGCTAGGGAAAGCAAACTAAAAAATACTTGTCGAAGTCAGATGTACTGAGCCACAGCCTTGATAAGACAATTCACTTTATGTCACAAGTGTGCTCTCTATACAAGTCAAATGTAGTGAGCCACAGCCTTGATGAAACAGTGCAAGGCAATTCACTTTATGATGTCACAAGTGTGCTCTCTATACAAGTCAAATGTAGTGAGACACAGCCTTGATGAAACAGTGCAAGGCAATTCACTTTATGTCACAAGTGTGCTCTCTATACAAGTCAAATGTAGTGAGCCACAGCCTTGATGAAACAGTGCAAGGCAATTCACTTTATGATGTCACAAGTGTGCTCTCTATACAAGTCAAATGTAGTGAGCCACAGCCTTGATGAAACAGTGCAAGGCAATTCACTTTATGATGTCACAAGTGTGCTCTCTATACAAGTCAAATGTACTGAGCCACAGCCTTGATGAAACAGTGCAAGGCAATTCACTTTATGTCACAAGTGTGCTCTCTATACAAGTCAAATGTACTGAGCCACAGCCTTGATGAAACAGTGCAAGGCAATTCACTTTATGTCACAAGTGTGCTCTCTATACAAGTCAAATGTAGTGAGCCACAGCCTTGATGAAACAGTGCAAGTGTCATGGAACGGCTGAGAATTCACCTAGCAATACTCCCACAAGTCCAATTCCCCTTTTTCAGTATGTCTAGCTCTAGTCGAAGGGATACAACCGAGGTATTAATGTAACCCACGCAAGGGCGGTTGGTGGCCCTTGACTTCTCGACTGTTCGTGTGAGACAAGCTCAACCCAACCAGTTCCGCTAACGCATGCGCAAGAACCGTCTCAGAACAAAGAGAGGCTGAGTTGAGATCCGGCCGTGGGAGCAAGACGCTGTGGTTGAACGACTGTGTTAATTCGTAAATGGGAGAGAGGAAGCCAGTGTCTTGCTGTTTATCAAAGAAAACCGACAGAACGTCCAGTGTTGGGACGGGAGCTCCTCAATTCTGAATACACAGTTTGTCGTAAGGTACGTGAAACATAATTAGATAAATAATGTGTGTCACTACCGCGTTGAACCGAAGCTGTTCGACCGCATGTATAGCCCGGCGTACAAAGGTCAGTCAGGGGTGAACCTGTGGGCTTGTGTTTTAACTTAACACTGCAGTCTAATTGAACACGATGGATTGTAGGCCTGTTTTTGCGTTACAATTGTACAAGTACGTGAATGCGTGTTATTGCCGCTACAAGTAGTTATAGACATTTAGGACAGGCCCAATAGTGTTAGTTGTCCGAGTTCACTCCTGGGCGGCCTTAGAACTCTAACGTCGTCGACACAAACGGAAGTTGGCGAAGGCGTGGTAGAACATAGGTCGAGTGAGGTATCAGGGAACTCGGCCGAACTAGACGAAACCCATGCGATGATCGCCGGACGTGTCGAAGGTCATTCGAAGGACATTGCGGGTGTCTAAGTTCGAATTCTTTGGTGTGGCGACCACTGGCTTTGCTGAGCTTGCCTCTTACTATTTAGGTTATTGGTTGCCGTGACGGAACACCATCTTGATATACAGTTGGTTCCCGAGAGGTTGACACTGGAGAAACTGGGGAATGCGACAGAGCTGGTCACAACCAGCTGAACACCGTTCCAAATGCTCTGACCCTAACTAGGGGAGGAGGGAACGGGATGTGGACTTCCGCTACAGGGGGATTTCCCTGTATAATCTATTACATTCCTGGATCAGAGCTAAAGCTCCAGGAGACCTGGTGTATAGTAGGTAATCCTAAAATCGAACCAGGGAGAGGGGCTACCTCCGAGGGAGGGGAATTCGGTGGTCACCGGCTCTCCTTCAGAGCCATTCTGTCTCTAGGTACCTTTAACCTACTAACCTGGTATGTTGTGTCCTTAGAAGTCTTTTTTAGGACAGAAGGATTTCGCCGACACCATGACCAGATACACAGCCCTACCTTGGTCGAGTTCGAGACGGAGGACGGTTCAGCCAGCACTTGTTAGGACCCAGACCTAGTTCAGTTTGGCAGTGGATCCTGGTCTGTGAGGCTGCCGGCCGGGTCATGGCGACACCGGCCTATGCTGAGTACACATAGGTAACGTGTACCTCTGGGGTAAGTCTGTGTCACGATATTCACACATGGTGTTATCTTTGGCAGGTTCTACTTTCTGAGAGACGTACGTGACGGGACCAGAGGAAGATGACTTGGTGAAGGCTGCTAAATGGCTGGCTTACCTATGTGACGTGAAGTGAGGCTTCTACACCACACCACGTGCCGGGAAGTCACTGCGCCACAGTCCAGTCCCGTCTTACCCGCTAAATGATATTCAGTCAGTCCACCAAGTATTATGATGGCTACACACGGGCGAGTATCGTGTCCTCTTGTCTGTGAACATTTTTGACAGTGTGACCCACTAGCCAAACGGGTCGAGAGGAACTACCTTACCCTTTATTTCAGAATGGCCTGCTGTTCCGGGAAGAGTTTACCCGTTTATACTAGGAACATTGGTGACCTTCATTACAGTGTCACGAGCTACCAGTACTGACTTTGAGTGACAGAGTCAACTTGAACTGTGCCAACTTTCTGTGCTGATAGGCCCAGTTATACCCATCCTGATCCCAGTAGAGACCACCATCTGGTTCCAGAACTTTGACATTGTTACATTGTGTTAAATGTTAGGGTGGATTCTTAGGACTGTTGTCTAGCACCGGCCTTACCAGTGAAGCTTGAAGGACAGGCCTTCAGAACTTCTCCAGGGATGTTAGTCTGGAGTCATCACGTACCACCGCAACTTGGAGTCACCACATTGACGTGCTAGTCATTTCAGCTGAGTCCATCTCTCGGCAGAGATATTCCACGCTACGTGTGCAGATGAGTGACCTCTTTAACCTTGTGGTATCGTAACCCATGTACAGTGATGAGTGAGACGGCCTGAGGCTGATCCAGACAGCCTTTTCTTCTATCACCTGGCGGTGGCCAGGATTCTCTCATGAACACTCCCCTTGTTGATAATCCTCTTGTACATTATATCATCTAGTCATTATGTGTAGACACCAGAGTCGTGTCATCTGTTCTGGATGAGAGGTGAAAAAGGTATTGTCCAGCGGTTGATAGTGAGAGAGACAGGAATCTAAGGGCTGGTGGGGTCTGTAGACTGAGATTTATTGTATTCCCAGAGTGCATCTATCCCGTTATTAAGATGTAATAGTAGGCTTCCCTCACCCCAGGAAATACTACGACATTATTTGGGGGCTCGTCCGGGAGATTGATGAGACAGCTCTGGTGATTATGGTTAGGACATTTCATTCCTAGAATCTCTATTCAGGTCTACATAGGTCTTTGGTCCTGTTTCTTCTCTGGACAAAGACAGATTGACGTGTGGTGTGTTGGGACGTCATATATATTAGATTGGTGTATTGCATATCTATATATTGCGTTATTTACTTACCACTCACACTACTAACATATACTCTCTAAGTATGGCATCCCCCAAATTAAATATGGATGAAGTGCGGGCAACCGGCGAAGGAATGGGCTTCACCGGAACTGCACTAACAGAGTATATCCAAGGGGTTGAGAGAGACTTCCGTCAAGAAGTGAGAGAGAGAAGACAGCAAGAAGCGGAGGATCGAAGGATGGCCTTTGAGTTGAAAAAGTTCGAAGCCGAACAAGAGGCTCAGAAGCGAGAGCATGAGTACCGCATGCGGGAACTCGAGCTCAGGGCACAATCAAGTAGAGAGACTGAGGGAGCAGTAGGAGGGTCTTCACTCCCTGGTTCACCTACCTTAGGTCGACATGGTTATCATGCCATGAAGTTTCCTCTACCGATTTTTGAGGAAGATAAGGAAAAGATCGACCAGTTCTTACAAAAGTTCGAGGCTATGTCTGTCGCCATGGGTCTCGATCGAGACAAGTGGTGTCTGAAACTGTCCCAGGGGTTGCGCGGAACCGCTTACGAGGTCTACTCGCGTTTACCGGCGGGTCACGAGAATAATTATGCCGAACTGAAGGCCGCGCTACTGAAACGGTTCGAGATGACGTCGCATACTTACCGCAAGAAGTTTCGAGAAGCGAAACGAGAGCCGAGTGAGTTATTTGCTGCGTACGCCGAGCGTCTTAGATCCTACCTCCATAAATGGATGGACTTAGCTCAGTTCGCACACGATTACGACAGTCTCGAAGAACTGATGATCGTCGACCAGATGCGGAAGCATATGTCGAAACCGCTCAAAGAGTTCTTGGGAGAACAAGGGGCGGAAAGATTAGATGTAGTAGCGAAAATGGCAGAACGATTCGTCGAGGTGCATGGTGAAGGTGGGGAAACCCATCCCTCCATGGGTAAAAGTCAGGACAAGACTGACAGAAAGAAACTGAAAAACTCTCATGCCAAGAATGTAGAACCTTATGAAAAATCCTCTGACCAGAGTCCAGAGAAGTCGAAAGATGGGAGCAAGAAGCCACATAACTCTCCACCGAAACGGAAATGGAGTGAGAAGTGGTGTTCGATTTGCCAGTCACCCTCGCACAATACACGGGACTGCAGATCGAAGGCTAAGAGCTCACACTTCGCGGCCTGCCTAGTGGCTCCAAAGGCTGTTGCCACCGAAAAGGTCGAGGTCGGCGAAGAGACTCTGGATCAAGAGAGGCCACCTGTGGTCGAACTGATCGAAGTCAACGGCCAGCAGGTTGAGTGTCTCTATGACACTGGCCTAGACGGGGAAGCCGTCATTGCCGCCAGTCTTGTGCGGCCAGACCAACTCAATGGGGAAAGCATCGAGATACAGCCGGCTATGAAGAGTGCCGTGGCCATGACGTTACCAATCGCTAACGTAGAGATTAGGTCGAGATACGTCACGGGCATCATCCCAGCCGCGGTATTACTCGATCCCCTATATCCCGTGATTCTGGGGAGTAAATATGTATTTCTAGGGGTGCCGAAGAAGCCAATCCACCTAGGCGACATACATACCTGCGCCCACACGGGGAAAGACGAGGCAAACACAACCAGCTCGAAAACCCAGCTAGGGGGTTTGCGTACGGCCCAGAGCGAAGACGCGACACTACGTCCGTGCTACAAGAAGCTGCAGAAAAGTGCTGACCCACCGCAACGGGACCAGTACTATCTGAAGAATCGGCTGCTCTACCGGAGAGCCGGAAGGGGAGATGAACTGCATGGGCAGTTGGTGGTCCCGCAGGACTACCGTCTTCCAATTCTTCAGAGGGGACACGCCATATCGGGTAGTAACCTATCCGGGAATGGACATATGGGTGTCAGAGCGACGCTGCAGCGAATTTCCGGTCATTATTACTGGCCACGAATGACTGGCGATGTACGCCGGTTAGTAAAGTCATGCCCAGAGTGCCAGAAGGCTACACCCACAAGTCGGACTAAGACTAGATTAGGTCTTAAGGTGGGAGATAGAGTATTATTGTGGGGTCCAAGCAGGACCAATATGCTCGACGTAGGATGGCAAGGACCTTATCCCGTGGTCAGGGTAGTGTCCAAAACCAACTACGAGATCCGGATCGGGGGAACTTTGAGAATTTTCCATACAAATCTCCTGCGGGAAACCGAGGAGAGATCCGGTGACAAATCTCTGCACCTGTCGGCGATGTCAGTCACTAGTAACCCAGTTCGGAAGGGGTGGGTAACGTCGGATTCGGCGCGAGATACCCTGGACTCCGACCGACGATCGACTGACTGGCCCCGCTATCGAAAGAGATGGCCAGGGAAACCCGAGTCCAGAGGGTTCTGGGAAGACTATACCGTCCACCGAGGACGATACCGCAAATCCCGAGACATGTTTGTAGGGAGACATAGCGGTAGTGACGACACGGGTACCGCCGGGAAGGGAAGATCCGTCGGTATTTCCCCCCGTTGCATACGCGAGTCGGATGGTCGTCCGGCCGAACGTACGGACTCGACGGGCAAGCGCGGTTGTCGATCACTGATATGAGACGGGCTGTCCAAGTACTGCCCAAATTGATGGGGAGGTTGTACCTTTGAGGACACCGACAGACCATCAATCAAAGATGGGCTGGCCCACCTCCCGTAAGCTCAACGCGCGCTTGATGCGTTGGTCGTTGTTGCTTCAGCCCTACACCTTTACGGTGGAATACATTCCCGGTAAGGAGAATGTTGGGGTTGACTTTCTGTCTAGGCATCCAGTCCCAGAGGCAGAGGACGAGTTTGCTAGGAGTGAATATCCAGCAGGAGACAGTCGACGCGGTCAACTCTCTTAAGAGGGGGCCTATGTCATGGAACGGCTGAGAATTCACCTAGCAATACTCCCACAAGTCCAATTCCCCTTTTTCAGTATGTCTAGCTCTAGTCGAAGGGATACAACCGAGGTATTAATGTAACCCACGCAAGGGCGGTTGGTGGCCCTTGACTTCTCGACTGTTCGTGTGAGACAAGCTCAACCCAACCAGTTCCGCTAACGCATGCGCAAGAACCGTCTCAGAACAAAGAGAGGCTGAGTTGAGATCCGGCCGTGGGAGCAAGACGCTGTGGTTGAACGACTGTGTTAATTCGTAAATGGGAGAGAGGAAGCCAGTGTCTTGCTGTTTATCAAAGAAAACCGACAGAACGTCCAGTGTTGGGACGGGAGCTCCTCAATTCTGAATACACAGTTTGTCGTAAGGTACGTGAAACATAATTAGATAAATAATGTGTGTCACTACCGCGTTGAACCGAAGCTGTTCGACCGCATGTATAGCCCGGCGTACAAAGGTCAGTCAGGGGTGAACCTGTGGGCTTGTGTTTTAACTTAACACTGCAGTCTAATTGAACACGATGGATTGTAGGCCTGTTTTTGCGTTACAATTGTACAAGTACGTGAATGCGTGTTATTGCCGCTACAAGTAGTTATAGACATTTAGGACAGGCCCAATAGTGTTAGTTGTCCGAGTTCACTCCTGGGCGGCCTTAGAACTCTAACGTCGTCGACACAAACGGAAGTTGGCGAAGGCGTGGTAGAACATAGGTCGAGTGAGGTATCAGGGAACTCGGCCGAACTAGACGAAACCCATGCGATGATCGCCGGACGTGTCGAAGGTCATTCGAAGGACATTGCGGGTGTCTAAGTTCGAATTCTTTGGTGTGGCGACCACTGGCTTTGCTGAGCTTGCCTCTTACTATTTAGGTTATTGGTTGCCGTGACGGAACACCATCTTGATATACAGTTGGTTCCCGAGAGGTTGACACTGGAGAAACTGGGGAATGCGACAGAGCTGGTCACAACCAGCTGAACACCGTTCCAAATGCTCTGACCCTAACTAGGGGAGGAGGGAACGGGATGTGGACTTCCGCTACAGGGGGATTTCCCTGTATAATCTATTACATTCCTGGATCAGAGCTAAAGCTCCAGGAGACCTGGTGTATAGTAGGTAATCCTAAAATCGAACCAGGGAGAGGGGCTACCTCCGAGGGAGGGGAATTCGGTGGTCACCGGCTCTCCTTCAGAGCCATTCTGTCTCTAGGTACCTTTAACCTACTAACCTGGTATGTTGTGTCCTTAGAAGTCTTTTTTAGGACAGAAGGATTTCGCCGACACCATGACCAGATACACAGCCCTACCTTGGTCGAGTTCGAGACGGAGGACGGTTCAGCCAGCACTTGTTAGGACCCAGACCTAGTTCAGTTTGGCAGTGGATCCTGGTCTGTGAGGCTGCCGGCCGGGTCATGGCGACACCGGCCTATGCTGAGTACACATAGGTAACGTGTACCTCTGGGGTAAGTCTGTGTCACGATATTCACACATGGTGTTATCTTTGGCAGGTTCTACTTTCTGAGAGACGTACGTGACGGGACCAGAGGAAGATGACTTGGTGAAGGCTGCTAAATGGCTGGCTTACCTATGTGACGTGAAGTGAGGCTTCTACACCACACCACGTGCCGGGAAGTCACTGCGCCACAGTCCAGTCCCGTCTTACCCGCTAAATGATATTCAGTCAGTCCACCAAGTATTATGATGGCTACACACGGGCGAGTATCGTGTCCTCTTGTCTGTGAACATTTTTGACAGTGTGACCCACTAGCCAAACGGGTCGAGAGGAACTACCTTACCCTTTATTTCAGAATGGCCTGCTGTTCCGGGAAGAGTTTACCCGTTTATACTAGGAACATTGGTGACCTTCATTACAGTGTCACGAGCTACCAGTACTGACTTTGAGTGACAGAGTCAACTTGAACTGTGCCAACTTTCTGTGCTGATAGGCCCAGTTATACCCATCCTGATCCCAGTAGAGACCACCATCTGGTTCCAGAACTTTGACATTGTTACATTGTGTTAAATGTTAGGGTGGATTCTTAGGACTGTTGTCTAGCACCGGCCTTACCAGTGAAGCTTGAAGGACAGGCCTTCAGAACTTCTCCAGGGATGTTAGTCTGGAGTCATCACGTACCACCGCAACTTGGAGTCACCACATTGACGTGCTAGTCATTTCAGCTGAGTCCATCTCTCGGCAGAGATATTCCACGCTACGTGTGCAGATGAGTGACCTCTTTAACCTTGTGGTATCGTAACCCATGTACAGTGATGAGTGAGACGGCCTGAGGCTGATCCAGACAGCCTTTTCTTCTATCACCTGGCGGTGGCCAGGATTCTCTCATGAACACTCCCCTTGTTGATAATCCTCTTGTACATTATATCATCTAGTCATTATGTGTAGACACCAGAGTCGTGTCATCTGTTCTGGATGAGAGGTGAAAAAGGTATTGTCCAGCGGTTGATAGTGAGAGAGACAGGAATCTAAGGGCTGGTGGGGTCTGTAGACTGAGATTTATTGTATTCCCAGAGTGCATCTATCCCGTTATTAAGATGTAATAGTAGGCTTCCCTCACCCCAGGAAATACTACGACAGCAAGGCAATTCACTTTATGTCACAAGTGTGCTCTCTATACAAGTCAAATGTAGTGAGCCACAGCCTTGATGAAACAGTGCAAGGCAATTCACTTTATGATGTCACAAGTGTGCTCTCTATACAAGTCAAATGTAGTGAGCCACAGCCTTGATGAAACAGTGCAAGGCAATTCACTTTATGATGTCACAAGTGTGCTCTCTATACAAGTCAAATGTAGTGAGCCACAGCCTTGATGAAACAGTGCAAGGCAATTCACTTTATGATGTCACAAGTGTGCTCTCTATACAAGTCAAATGTACTGAGCCACAGCCTTGATGAAACAGTGCAAGGCAATTCACTTTATGTCACAAGTGTGCTCTCTATACAAGTCAAATGTACTGAGCCACAGCCTTGATGAAACAGTGCAAGGCAATTCACTTTATGTCACAAGTGTGCTCTCTATACAAGTCAAATTTAGTGAGCCACAGCCTTGATGAAACAGTGCAAGGCAATTCACTTTATGTCACAAGTGTGCTCTCTATACAAGTCAAATGTAGTGAGCCACAGCCTTGATGAAACAGTGCAAGGCAATTCACTTTATGATGTCACAAGTGTGCTCTCTATACAAGTCAAATGTACTGAGCCACAGCCTTGATGAAACAGTGCAAGGCAATTCACTTTATGTCACAAGTGTGCTCTCTATACAAGTCAAATGTAGTGAGCCACAGCCTTGATGAAACAGTGCAAGGCAATTCACTTTATGTCACAAGTGTGCTCTCTATACAAGTCAAATGTAGTGAGCCACAGCCTTGATGAAACAATGCAAGACAATTCACTTTATGATGTCACAAGTCTGCTCTCTATAGTCAAATACACACTTGTATGGGTATCAAGACAAGAAGCCACACACACGATCATCATATCAGACTCCATGAACATAATACAGAAAATTTCATGAATCCAGCTGTCAGTAGAAGGCTCCCATGGATGCCCCAGTTTCTCCTCTCTTTCTCATCTCCTATGGCTACGTTTCAGCTGTCAGGTCACCAAGGACGCCTACTTTTAATATGCGATCTGGACTCTGGAAGACCATGTTGGTTTGTGCCCTAGACGGTCTTCTTCTTCCACCTGTCACCTGCCAAAAAAGCATAGTCCCTCAACCAACTCAGGCCCATCCCTTGATGGACTTATTCATGGCTGGTTGGGTTTTACAGCTACAGTTATATACATGATAAAATAGTCTGTCTCTGTGTTGGTTGATTCTTCTTTCTTTAATTTCCCGAATGATGCTCTTGTCTGGCTTGACCCTCTTTGACTTGATGTTCTTGCAATATGGTAGGTTAGTGTTACAATTCTTTGCTTCCTTTAAAAATCCTTAAAGTCAACATGAGTCGACTTCATTGCACCGGGTTTGTATCCCATATGGCTCAGTCTTTTTCCGCAGTGCAGAAAGCGTCACATGAAGCACGAACTCCGTAGCACCAGCAACAACCCTTAGGAAGTGTCCAAAAAAATGCACTCATGAACCGAAGGACGCGGACCAGAATCAAAACCACAACCTTCGAAGCCTGAGTCAGATGGCATAACCACTTCGCCACGGAGACTCCCTCTTTGCTTCCTTTATGGGCTCCTGCAGCACACAGGTGACCAAACAGTCTCGGCAAAGTGTATTTTGTAGAAATGGGCTTTGTAGTCAATGATGTTCTGTGTGGGGTCTAAAAGCATTAAAAAAATTATGGTCTAAAGTACATGGCATCTAGCATTCAACATCATTCTCTTGTCAATTACCTTTAAGCAAACATGTCCAAGCATCTTCTCTGGTATTTTGGTCCAGATCTTTATGCAAACTGAAAAATACAAATTTATCATTATGTTACCCCAAAAAATAATGTCAGGTCTTAGTCAGATATGACTGAGCTACCGTACAACATTAAACGTTACTACCCGCTTTTTGTTACTGTTTCCCCAAAAATAAGACCAGGTCTTATTTTAATTTTAGCTTTAAAAAATGTACTAGGGCTTATTTTCGGGGGATATCTTATACATTTTTTTTTCAGATACAAAAATCTACATTTATGTACAAAATTCTACAGTTATTCAAATACAGTTATGTCATCTTATTTAACACTAGTGACGTATTCTTCTTCTTCTTTGCGTTCATCTGGAGTGTTTTTTCAGATGTGATTGCGGTGTGTCTGTTATGCACCCTTGGGTCGAAACCCTTAGGCCAACACATCCAACTTTTAGCATGCATTTTTGACAGGTAGCATTCCTGTGGGACTCTCACTTTTGTGGTGCTGTCCACATCACAGCTTGTCAAGTTGGAACGGTCAAATGCTTAACGATCAGCCCTCAAGGGAAGGCAGGGACAGTCCATGGCATTTTCCGCCATCCAGGGTGGCTTCCATAGTTGCAGTGCCGACACATAGCGCCCTGGTGCTGGGTTCACCAAGGGAATCGTCACGTCCTGCTCATGGCTGCTTGAATTCCTCACTTCGATATATTGGGCATATCGTTCACCACGAGCGCCTTTCCCGCACTGACCAGACCGGTCTGCAGACGGTATCCACTCAGCAAGTCTTCGATTCTGACATTTGCTTGTCGATGTGCCCGTCAGAGCTGTTCCGGGCACAATGAACATTTGGAAACTAGCTAGTCAGAGCCTTTCCGGACACGAGCTATTCGGAAAACTAGTTAGTTAGAGCTGTTCCTAGCACGAAAAACATTTCACTCTGATGTTTTTTGCCTGATTTATTTACACCCGTGGGCCAGCACATCCGACGTCAGCAGGAATTTTTACGGGTTAGCCTTCCCGGGGTTTCGAGAGACGTTAGACTGTTAGTGTTGTGGTGTCGCCCACATCTCAGCTGGTCAAAGTAGAACGGTCAACAACATCACGATCAACCCTCAAGAGAAGGCAGGGGCAGACCATGGGAATTCCCTCGCTATCCAAGGAGGCTTCCGTAATTGCAGAACCGGCACATATTGCTCTGAGACTGGGCTCACCCAAGGAGTTGCCACGTCCTGCTCATGGCTGCTTTAGTTCCTCACTTCCATGTGTTGGGCATCTCGCTTGCCACTGGTCGCTCAAGCACACACCAGGAACGGTCAGTCTGCGGGCGACATCCACTAGGTAAGCTTTCGCTTTGGACCACGCAATGGATTCGCTAGCCGTGCGTTCCATTTCGTGTTATTTAGACGTTTTTCCACCTTTGTCTACACTCTCTATGAGTTAGATACAGACAGTTTTCGTAACCATTTCATTCGACTGGGGCACTTCTACCTTTTTGTTCTCGCTCACAAGGTAGGCTACATGTGCTGCCGGCTCAGCACCTTACCTCCGTGCAGAAGTGAGAGAGAAACGGCCAGGCCCTCTCATCCGGGGATCCCTCATATCTCCAAGCTGAGAGCCTTCGGACAAGTATCTGAACTGGGCATGTAGCGTGCTCAGTATCTCACCTCCATGTTTCGGTAGGTGGGTATCGGCCCAGCTCTCACATCTGAGGATTTATGGCTTAGAGGCGTTCAGCCACAACCCTCAACAGAGAGCCTTAAAGTATGTTTTGCGGACCAAGAACTTCTGCTTTCGTGTGCCTGATTCAAACTTTTTACTGCTATCCTCAGTCTACCTGCAGAGCAGCAGGTTGTGTCTCGCTTAATCTGGCCCCTATCCCATATGCTGTCTGATATGTAGTTTTCATCCATCGACATAGCACATGGGGTCAATGGGACACGCAAGCTCCCCCACCACGGCAAGATGGAGACACATCGGGGGAGAGTGACATATTGAATTATGAACCATATACGTTCATTATCAAGTGCGCACCAGTGGCGTCTGTACTCTGACTGGCCATTTGGCAACAAGTTTCTCATTCTAGCTGATGATCTTAACTAGGGCTTATGTTAGGGGTAGGTCTTATTTTCAGGGAAACACAATAGCATCGAATGTTAGGCACTGCTCACCAAACCAAACACGTGACATTGTGCCAACGGCTTTGGACAGATGAGTGCAATTGGGAGGATACAAGCCTTATCCTAGTGCGAGAAATAGCAATCTCAAGACTAAATATCGTGGGAGACTAGGTCCTAAGCCTTAGTTGACAACTGGTCTAGGACCGCAGCTCAGTCAAGTAGACATTAAGAGCATTGCTTTGCTGATCTAGCAGCTTCTTTAACTTGTCATGTTGATGTATTGGTGTTACCTTTCCTCTGGAGTAAACTAGACAGGCCGAGAGAGAGAGGGATCATGCTGTATGGGCAAAACATGGTCTCTACAATTCAACCCAGGCTTTGTGCTATGGAGAGGTATAACTCCTTCCCTGGTCCCCACCATGGGTTTTAATTATCATGCCTTTTTAAAGCATCATTTAACAAACTATCATCTATCAAGACAGCAATGTGCCAGTATAACCCAAACAACAAAACAAAAAACAATGGAAACTGAAACTGAACCAGTGTGTTGACATGCAAGTGCCCTAACCATTAGGCCACCAAGGATTTATTGTCCATCCTATGAAAGATGCCCTTTACAGGGCATCACAATAACCCCAGAAAATTTGTGCTGTTTGTGATTTTCTAGGCAATTGTACATTCAGTCATTTTACATTACTTACTGGGCTACAGACGCTCATATCATTGTGAAAATCAGCGCAAAGCAGTCTACTCCCAAACTGCCTGCAGCTGACCTCAAACTTGGTATGTCAGGATTGTGAAACTGTGATCACTACCCTTAAGCTACAGCCACAGATGATAGCGACATTACCAGGCAAATAATGTGAAAGCTTTACAATGAGAATGTAAGTGCCTGCAATCTGATGGCACTAGAATCTCCCAATGGATATAAATGTTATAAACGGGTTCTAAGAATATCTTGGATACTGAAAAGGACAAATGCATCCATACGACAAGATCTGAATGCTGAAGAAGGTTAGCTACTAAAGACGATAAAACAAAGAAAATTGAAATATGGTGGTCACTTGTCACGTCATGAAAGTTTGGAGAGAACAATAATGGAGGGGCATATGCCCGAGAAGAGAGGAAGACCAAAGAGAAGATGGGTGCAGGGTGTGGCGGATGATCTAAAGATGGGTGTATCCGACGCAGGACAGCTTACTTATGATCGAGAAGCTTGTTATGGGAGCGAGGTACTGCAAAGGACATGCTACTGAATTAATGAGAATCAATTCAACAAACCACACTACTAGAACTTGGAATCAAGCATTGCATTAGATGTCAAACACTCATCAACATCACACGCCATCCCGATAATCGTGGACGGTCATGGTTCACAATTTCGCAGTCACCAGTCTCGGATCAGATTTGTGCTCAACATCTCAATTATGCATGTGGCCAAACCATACAATTTTTTCTGTGCTCACTCACTTTGAACTCAAGCGTTGTCCATACAACACTACTTCTAGTAGCACTGAAATGAATTTTGCGAGTGGATTAGTTTTCCCTATTAAAAGTGACCCTCGCCATCAGGTGAACCCACTCAAATTTCAGGTGTTTTTCTCTCTTTGTCTTCCCGTTGCTTGTTTTCCCAAAAGTTTGCCTGTTGTCACTAAGCTTTCATGTTTATTTCTTCTCATAATGTGTCCCAAATATCTTCACTGTCTGTGTCTAAGTTTTCTAATCAGTATATGGTTTTCATCTGCTTCTTCAAGAACTCCACTCATTAATGGTATTCTGTGCATTTCCCTCAGAAACCACATGTCAATTGTCATGAGATGCTCCTCAGTTTATATGCTTATTTCCAATGTATGACATGCTAACAGCAGTATAGATTAAACAGTACTTTATCACTCTTTTCTCACTGCAATTGATAATAATTTATTGGTATGGTCTGCATCAATGATTCTTGTTCTAATTTCTACAAGGGATCGCCTGTAAGATGTTATCAGTGTTCCAAGATAGTTGTAGTTATTCATCTGTTTAACAATTTTCCATTTTCCAGGATGTTGCATATTTCTTTCTTCTTGAAGATGATCAGAGTTTCTGTTTTCTTACAATTTGCTTGCTTGCTTGTGTTCACTGGCTATGAACTCCAGTGCAAGGTCCTGTATGTCGGATGAAGACATCCTGTTGTCCAACATCAGTGTGATGTCATACCGGACCTGAGGTGTGCGTGAGTATCCGTTGTCCCATGTCTGGCTTATTGGTGTGCAGACTGGTGGTTCCTCGCTGTGCAGGCAGATACTCTCCGACTTCGGAAGAATCAGCGATCCTACTACGTTAGCCAGGACCCCAAAGGGACCTGTTGCCCAGGACACACGACTAGGACGTGTTCGTAGGTCTTGGCCAGTATAGAACCTGGCCCTGGTGCTTTGGAAACACCTCTGCGTCCCTTCTTACAATTTAATTCTAACACCAGCTGACTGGTGCAAGTGTTGAACCCACTACCTCAGCACAATCGATGTTTAAGAACGAACGCTCTTACCCATTTATCCCCGCTGACCTCCGATTTATTCGCTTCATATGTTATAAAACTCTGCAGTATGCACCTGACGAGACATAAAATATGCCAGGTAATAAATCAAGCAAATTATTGTTTGTGTTTAAATAATAGTAATTACCAAAGTATGCTGAATAACGTGTCAAAGTGTTCCACTATGCATTTAGAGTTGCCTCTACATGCAGACTTGAAGGCTTGTAGTGCCACAGGTATCTGTCTGACGGTCAACAGGTCTTCGACGCAGTAATGGTTAGTCCCAGTACGGCTCAACAATTCATCTCGAGTGGAAGGGATTATGAAATCCATACTTTGCACATCTGAAAATAAGTTTTCAAACAAGCAATGATTATATAATCTATATTTATTTACATTTGTAGAAGCATGATGGTAAACTTCAGTATATCACATAAGCTCAGTATATCACATAAGCTGTGTTCATAACTGGTTGAATTTTACTGCTAGTTTTTCTACGACATTGGGAAGCCAGCCCGACACCCAATCCTCCGTTGCTTGGTACGACATGTACGGCAGGTTACAGTGTGTTACTATGTTTTGCTTCCATCCACTGATTAAATGCCACGGGCTCATAAATTGTCTTATTCGAATTTCTAGTAACTGCCTTGGGCTTATAAACCAAACATAGATAAAATAATACTGCAGTTTTCCCAATGCAATTCCCTTTACTTTAATATAGAATACAACATGTCTGCTACCATATTAACAACTTTTAAGTCATAACTGTGACACACCCATACTTCCCATTTTCCACCCTTCGTTTTTCTTTAGTCCAGACCTACTTTGTGTTTGGCATTGAATCAGTTAAGGGTCCAGGTAACAAACGAGCGTAAACCCCATTAGTCACCTCATACAACATGTGTGGTCAGTTACATTGTTACTATTATTTGTTTTCCCTTAAGTACAGTAACACAAAGAAGAGAGAGAAATAAACAGCAGAGACAACAATGAATAAGGGAAAGACGTGGACAGAGCTGCATGCGAAAGCTAAGGATGGTGCAGCTACACAAGTTGAAGTCAACCAGCCGGCAACTTTATTTTTTATTCATCAACTGTGCTTCTCAAGCACACTATTAATTCTCACACACAATATCTCTGTCAGGTATCTAGACTCATTAACTGCTTCTCAAGCACACAATTAATTCTCACACACAATATCTCTGTCAGGTATCTAGACAAGAGTTAATTTGGACTGAAAGACGGGACACAAAGAGTTACAGACAGTTACATAACAGTTCAACTGAAATAGACTATAGTGAGGCATAATTATGTGATATGCTCAGAAAGCCAGTCAAGCGGCTAGACAGTGAGCTCTAGTGACAAATACTCTCCACTTTTAATTGATGCAGATTCGGGAAAGGAAAACTGTTGATTTCATTTTGTCAGCTCTATCCATCATTTTTCATAATTTTTGAAAAATTAGAGAAATTTCATAATCCATTACAGTAGAGTTGAGTAAAGAACTGACATCACGGCTGTCTGGACATTCCCATAGTGCTCCGTTCTTAACAACAGCCAGCGATGAGTCCCAATACTAATGGTACCAGTAGCGGTCTGGTTATTTGCCAGTTTGGCCTTTCCTCTGAGCTTTGAGTGTCAGCCATATCCCCTTGTCACTTCCTGCAGCACCATTCTCTCCAAGCTGTGATGATCTACCTATACTTCTGCACTATACACAGGATTCCAAAGGGCCCCGGACCACATCTGCCTTATTATACATCATTACAGTAACAAATAAATCCCATAGCGGGAACCAAATGTGAAGTCAAGAATCATCACATTTTTGTAGGCCTGTGTGCATGGAGGAATAGATGGCCAATCAGCAATCTGTCCCTCCCATAGCGAACAGCAAGAGCTGACATCAATCAAACCTTTGTCTGACAATGCTAATATTGTCAGCATAACATCCTAACCGTTACAATACTACAATACCATAGCTAACCCCATTCACAAATGGTTATAAAACAATTCAAATCATCAGCTTGTTCAGTACCAGTGTTTATTTTAATTTACAACCTAGAGTATTATACATGTTTCAAAATTAAATGACATCTTTGAGAGTAATTGTCTGTGGGCCAAATAATGTTAAACCTTTTGTTTATCTTGGCTCTAGCCATCTATCTCTGGAAGTTTCTAGAGAATATCATCCCGGTGGTGAAGTGCACTCTGGTACCAGGTAGGAAGGAAGGAAAGTTAGTTACCACTCACTACCATGGGACGTTTCTTCTTCTCTTCCTCCATTCACTTCAATCAAATGTAAACGGTGAAAAGATGGGGATATGTTAGGTGTTATGACTTCATTCTAATGCAAAGAAGACCCAAAAGATTCACAATCAACCGTCTAGGACTCTTGGCTCAGGCTGAAAATATTTATTAATTCACAGCTTTAAAAAAAGTACAAAAATAAAGTTAGTTGCATACCCTTTATACTTTATACCCTTTATTCCATATGATATTATATATTATCCTTTTTTAAGTTTTATACAGGGTGAAAGTGAAAGTGATAGTGAAGCAGTAGCTCAGTAGCAGTCAAATCCAGCATTTTTTTTTTTTTTTTTTGGCTGTTTGGTTTGCAGTAGTGTAGTTTCTTCCCAACTACGTTCAGTTCTTAAATTTACCATTGATATTGAATAATAATTAATAAATTAATATAATATTAATTATAATTAATTTAATATTGATTAATTTATTTCTGAACGACCAACCCAACACTCATACCAAAGGAATGAAAATCAACGCAAAGCGGTCCCGGTCTCCGTTTAAAATCCCCCGCAGCTGTGTGTCAAACGCAGAATGCGGAATTACGAGTTGCATCTGTAACTCCTTCGCCACAGAGCCGGCAAAATGTAATTTGTAAACATTAACACATTAGTCTTTATACAGAAAAAAAAAGAGAAAAAAATAACAACAGAGTTTAATTAACTAGTCTCTGGTCTCACTGATTTTATCTGAGCATTCAACAAATCAATTTAGACATGTATACAACACTTACATAAAAGGATAACGGGAACAGTAATGATTTATTCCCGGCTGACGAATATATCCACGAACAAAACGAGAAATAGAAATAGCCACAAATTTCAAACGCCCCGCTAAAGAGCCGCCATGAACGACAATCAAATGTGTATATTTTCCACCAATAATAACATGGCCGTTCATTTGTTCCGGATTACTGATGTTCCGTACGTTGAAACTTTCCGACTCTGGTAAAAGAACTAAAGTAGTGCAGGTTAGCAGATCTGATCTATTAAATATAGTAATATACTGTTAGATAGTATACTTCTGAAAAGTTTTAAAATTTAAATATCTAGGAAGTATGACGGCAGAATAGACAGTGAAATCAGATGTCAGCTCGGCTCATCATCATCATCATTGGCACCTTGCCGTCTTGACAGACGATAGTTTGTGCTTTAAAGCGGCTCAGTATTTACGAGAAAAAAATAAACATTCGGCCTCGTTCAACCTGCTTTTCTACATCTCATCTCATCTAATTTCATCTCATCTAATCTAGTTCTTCTTGTACCTAGCAGTGTCGATGTGAAGCATAAATCGTAGGAGAGTGCTCATTTATGGGCGTCATGTATAGAGATTCCCATGGACTCTGTTCCATCCTCTATCCATCGTTTACGTGGTCTTCTGCTTCCATTTGGTCTGTACGTCATTGCTTGTGATGGTATACTGTTAGTTGGTAACCTAGTCACATGGTCAAATAATTTCACTTGCTGTCTTCTGATAAAATCTAGCGCTGATGTAATCCTCACTTATTTCTTCATTTCTAAATTTCTCTCTCCCTCTAGAGCTACGGAGTTCGTGCTTTGTGCGACGTTTTCCGCGCTGCGGAAAGAGACCTATCCGTATGGGATAAAACCCGGTGCAATGAAGTCGACCCTGTCGACTTTAAATTTCTCTCTTCTTGATGCATTGAGTATTCTTCTCTGGAATCTCATTTCTGTTGTGATTTTTCTGTCATTGTCAGTTAGTTAGTTAATTAGTTAGGCGACAGATCATCCTCATTGCACATCGAACCATTGTCCATAAGTGCTCGGATCCCCTCATCAGCAAATCCCGCAGCGTATAGCGGCTCACGACACCAGTTCTGTGTTGGTTTGTCATTGTCCATGTTAGTCATTGGTAGCATTGAGTTGGTAGGAAGATTGTTATGTAGGGCGCTTTTTTAGTAACTATTAATACCTGTTTGTTCTTTACTCATCATCATCATCGTCTTCCACTTTTGCCGTCAAGCGTCGTGGGGAGGAATAAGTTGCGTTCCAGTGCCCGATGGGTGGCACTAGATAGTGCCATTCCTCGTGATTGTACAACAATGTCTTTGATGTCATCAATCCATTTTCTTCTCGGGCGTCCTCTTGCTCTCGTAGCAGATCTTCTTTGATGTAGGGCCAGTGCTGGTTGACTTTATTTCCCATAACATTTTTTGCACTCCAAGTAGAATAGTAGGCCTATGGTATTATCAACGGAAGAAAACATTTTCTTCGTTGAACAAGTGTTTCGAAATGGCGGTGGATGCTTACACACGGGTGGTTGTTCAAAGATTTATAGCAAGATTTCCCGATAAACCATTTCCCGATTTCCCATTACATAATGGTTAGAAATTTGTTGAATAAGTTTCTTGCTACGGGAAATGTGGAAGATGTTCCGCTATCTGGTAGGCCTGCTGTGTCTGGAGAAAAATGTCGGATATCCCAGCAGGGGCGTCACTAGGGGGGTGCGGGGGGTGCGGGCCGCACCGGGTGACACCATCAAGGGGTGACACCAAAATAAAAAAATTGCAAATTTGACAAAGCAGACATAGCAAAATAACAAAAATTTAACTTTGTCCGAGTTTGTGGAAGTTCTTTATTTATGTTTTACCTGAAGTATTGAAGTTATATTGTTCAATTTGTTTTCTTTCTT
This sequence comes from Cepaea hortensis, assembly GCA_963921405.1. Lineage (NCBI taxonomy): Eukaryota > Metazoa > Mollusca > Gastropoda > Stylommatophora > Helicidae > Cepaea > Cepaea hortensis. Next base: position 10,165,130 of record OY992896.1, read on the forward strand.
ATGTCCTTATTAACTTTTTGACTTATTTTACAAACATTACTATATGCGATTATATATGGTACAGGAACACTCGGAAGAAGACCATGGTGAAAGTCTAGAGGGGTGACACCAAGAGTTTACCGCACAGGGTGACACCAACCCCAGTGACGCCACTGTATCCCAGACATAATCCTGAAAAGTCCAAGCAAATACTTAAGGAAAATTTCGCAATAATTGAACGTATCAGTGAGCACAGTGCACTTCATTCTTAAAGAACGATTAAACTTTCACCCATACAGGATTTCTGTTGTCTCTGAAGTGGTTTCAAGCATTTTTAGCTAAAAAAAAAAAAAAAAACGAGTCAATTCTCGACATAACATTCGTCTCTGGTGAGGTATGGTTTCATCTATCTTGATAAGTTAATAACTAAAATAAGCGTATTAGGAGCACTTTTAATCAAAATTCATTTCGTGAAGCTCCTCTGCACGATAAGAAAATTGGGGTGTGGTGTGCTGTTATAGTTCATTCATTCATTTATTCAGTAGCATGTCCTTTGCAGAACCTCGCTCCCATAACAACCTTCCGGAAAACCTCTCGATCATAAGCAAGATGTCCCGCGTCCGATACACCCATCTGGAGATCATCCGCCACATCTTGCACCCATCTTCTCTTTGGCCTTCCTCTTCCTCTCTTCCCAGGCATATACCCCTCCATTATTGTTCTCTCCGAACTTTCCTGACGTTTCAAGCGACCAAAATATTTCAATTGTCTTTGTTTTATCGTCTTTAATAGCCAGCCTTCTTCAATATTCAGCTCCTGAAGTATGGATGCATTTGTTCTTTTCTTTACCCAAGATATTCTTAGAACTCGTCTATAACATTTATATTCAAAGGCATTTATGCGTTGTTCAGCTTGTTTAGTTAGTGTCTAGGTCTCACAGGCGTATGTTGCAATGGGAAAGATGCATGCTCTTAAAAATCTAATTTTTGTAGTTCTGCCTGTCCCTCGCCATAATTTATTCATGTTTTAGTCTCCGGAGAGCAATTGATAGTCGTCGTTTAATTTCTTTCATTGTGTCACCGTTGTTGGTAATCAATGACCCAAGAGCCAGCTTGAAAGGTTGGAGCGCATACAGAATTCTGTCATGCGGTTAATCCTGGGGTACACAAAGGACAGACCAATTATATGCATGAGGCATATCCTGGCGCTACCAACAATGACGGATAGGCATAGGGTCCTTCAGGCCAAATGGTACCTGAGAGTTGCCGCAGATAGGGATAACCCGCTGCATGCAGGAATGGATATGGTCAAAGGTCATAGACTAAGACGAGGCAGGTCCTGGATGGCACATGCAGAACTTTCTATACGTCTGGTGTGTGATCTAGAGACCTTCAATCGGGAAAGAGAGTGGGTGGAAGTTCCAGAAGACATCACGGACTGGCACAATGTAATAATAACACTGGGTCGTGAGTGCAGAGAATGGGCAGCGGGCCGCACTGAGTTTGAAGTGCAACAGCTGATCCAGAGCAACACACATCAAGGTGACATAGTCATCTACACTGATGGGTCAGTGGTGAGAAACAGACGTAGTTGCTGGGGCTTTATTGCAAAGGCTAATGAACGAGTCTTTAAAAGGAGAGTCTGGCAAATGAGACTACGACCTCCAACATGAGAATGGAGGTGGAGGCAGTAACAGTGGCATTCCGGTGGCTAGAGGAGACCACTGCAACACACGTTATATTCATTACGGATTCAAAGAGTATGTTAATAAGGTGGAGAAAGGAATGTTTCGTGTGGAATGGCTCTCGTCGCTTCAGAGGTCACAGATTGTGAGAATTGTATGAATATTTTGCCCTGGCTATGCGGGGGTACGGGGGAATGAACAGGCTGATAGTTAGTTAGTTAGTTAGTCGACAGACCATCCTCGTTGCACATCGAACCATTCAGTCCATAAGTGCTCGGATCCCCTCCTCAGCAAATCCCGCAGCGTGTAGCGGCTAACGACGCCAGTTCTGTGTTGGTTTATCAATCTTCTTTGGCTTCCTGCGTAGTGTTCTTGTTTGGCCACCCCTCTTTTAATTTGCTGCTCCCGCAGTCTGGCCATTGTTGTAGATTCACAGTCATCACTTGGTTCTCGCAAAAGTCTCACTTCTCGTAGAGCATTCAGAATGTCAGCCTGGTCCATGGCGCGTCTGCCCTCCACAGTAGCCTCACCTGCGAGCTTGTCAGCCCGCTCATTCCCTTGTACTCCCGCATGCCCTGACACGAAGATGAAACTAATCTTTGCCAGCCGAGACCGCTTCAGAGGCAGCAACCATTCTCTTCGGATCGACCCCTCCTCTATCCTCTTGATCATGTTCATTGAGTCGCTAAGGAAACAAGCCCTAGTGAATGTCTGTGTCTCGAGCCATGTTATTGCTTTACTTACTGCCATGACTTCCATGGTCAGGCTACTTGTGGTTTCAGTGAAAGCACCAGAGTCCTCCTTCACAATTCTCCCTCCGGCCCGAGCTGTAAAGGCCCATGAGCTTCTCACATGTCGGACGACCGACCCATCTGTGTAGATGACCGCGTCACCGTCTAGCGAATTCTCGAAAATCAACGCTTGTACTTCAGCCTCAACAGCAGCCGGATTTTCTTGTCTGCATTTTCTATCTAGTTGGATGCAAACTGAAAAGGATGTGCCGAAGTCTGTTGGCACTTGCACCCACTCCTCGCCAGGTTCTAAGTCCTCAAGTGAACACACCTGTTGAAGAATGTCTTCGGCTTGACCCATCCACGACCGTCCTCTTTTTAACCTGCTGTCCTTCACCTTCCTAATTTCACTATGCAGTGGATGTTGTGTGTTTGCGTTAATTCTGAGGTAGGCGCGTGCCCTGCAAACTTGTATTCTCTCTTCAATGGTTGGAAAATCAAGAAGGTAGCGCATCGCCCTGCATGCTGTATCTCTTGTACATCCAAGAATAATGCGCATAGCTTCATTCTGTATCCTTTCCATCCTTTCTATCTGCTTATGGCTGAGAGTCAGGATTGCCATTGCATACTCCAAAACAGACATGACCAGCCCCTCGTACTGATAGGCTGATAGGCTGATAGGCTAGCAGGGAATGCCCCTCTTGATGGTAGTTTGCCTATGGACAAGGGGGAGGTGGTCGTGCGCTTGTGGGACCAGGTGGAGAAGGCGGAGGAACAGATTGAGAACTCATATGTGGAAAGAATGACATTGCGGGGATCGGCAGGGGTTCTAGAAGAATCTCAAAACTGAGAGGGAAGACCAGGAGAACTTTTAATCAGGTAGTGGTCGGTACGATTAGTAGTATGATTCTTCGCTGGCTGTTGAACGAGGGGACGGAGCACGTATTGGAATGTTCTGAGTGCAGTGATGTTGGTTCTTAACTCAACTCAACTGACCCAAGATATTCAAAATTGTCCACCACTGTCAGATTCTCCACCTCCAATTTTTCCTCATTAACATATATTTCTTTTCCATAGTAGTTTTATCTGTATGCATTATCTTCGTTTTTGCTATGTTGTGATTTTCACTATTCAATTGGGTTGAGGCTATTAGGTTTTCTATACCATTCTGTATTGTGGATAACAATTCAAATACTGTATCATCAGCATACCGAATCTCTGGTATGTCATGACCACCTATATTTAGGGCATCCCTGTTTATATCATCTCTTACATTTCTCATTATATTTTCGGCGTACAGGTTAAACAAATAGGGGGACAGACAGCACACATCCCCGACGGACTCCTCCTTGCTTGATGTCAAACCAATTTGATGTCTCGCCATCTATTCTATGCTGTTAGTAGAAAACGTTTTATTGGAGCAATTTTCTTCAATTTTCTTAAATGCCGATCGGTACGTACTGATATACTCAAGGGGGGGGGGGGGGGGGCGCTGAGTGGTCTCGAGGTATGGTGTCCGCCTCGAGTGCTGGAGGTCCCAGGTTCAGGCCCCGGTGAGGACCGGGATTTATTTTAAAAAATCCACCTGCTCCAGTAATAAAATTTCCCCTGGTCTCTGGGTAGTGAGATCGGACGCCCGTTGTGTATTGTTGCGCACGTAGAAAATCCCTTGGCAGTTGGAAATCGAAAAGAGTAGCCTAACGGCGCTGCCAGGGCAACATTTCGAGTTAAAAATCTCAGGTTTGAGTTTGGAGGAAAACGGAGCACTTATGGGTTAAACCGTGTGCCGTGATGTTGATCCAACGACTAAAACGATTAAAACTAAACTAATATTCTGGAACTTTTTTTTTTTTTTAGAACAGCTGAAGATAGAGCATCAATGCTTTTTTTTTTTTTTTTTTTGGTAGGTGAGTGTGAGTGAGAAAAGAGAGTTGAACGTGTGTGTGTGTGTGTCTTTGTTTGTGTGGCTGGGTGGAGTGTGTGGCTGGGTGAGGTTAATCTGTGGGTGTGGGTGTGTGGGGTGGGGTGGATGTGTGAGTGTGAGAAACGAGAGTTGAACGTATACATTCTACATGTTTTTCTATATTTTTTTGTGTATCCTCATCTTTCATATTATATTATCATGATTTTCACATGTACAATATTAAAACTTCGGGGTGGGTGGGTGGGTTGTTTGTGGGTGAGTGGATGTAGGTGTGTTTGTGGGTGGGAAAGTGGATGATGTGTGAGTGGTTGTGTAACTGGGTGGATAAGAGTGTTGGTATGTATGTGCAGGGTGGGTGGGTGGGTACATGTGTGTGGTGGTGGGTGTGAGTCCGAAAGTGAGGGAGTTTTCTTCTTCTGCTGCGTTCATCCGGAGAGTGTTTTTTTTTTCCGGAAGTGATTGCGTTGTGCCTATTTACAGTAGAGCTGCGTTCTTGCGCCGTCACATCCGACTTCTGCGGGCATTTGTTGACCGGGTTAACCTTCCTGGGGGTTTAGTAAGACGTTTGACTCTCACTGTTGTGGTGTTATTCCCCCATCCCAGCTGCCCCGTTTAGAACAGCCGAAGACATAACGGTCAGCCCTCAAGGGAAGTCGAGGGCAAACCATGGGCATTCCCCGCCATCCAAGGAGGTTTCCATACTTGCAGAGCCGACACACAGAGCTCTGGTACTGGGCTCAACCAAGGAATCGTCACGTCCCGCACATGGCTGCTTAGCCTCACTTCTGTATATTGGGCCGTATATATAGGCTGTTCCTCCGGAAACCAGAAGAATACGGTCTGCAGATGACATCCACACAATGAGCTTTCGATTCGGAATTTCCACGTAATGGATTTGCTATCCAAGCAATATTCCATTTCGTGCCACTGGGACGCTTTTTCCACCTTTGATGACGCCCACACCATGAGCTTTTGATTCGGAATTTCCACGTAATGGATTTGCTAGCCAAGCAATATTGTGTGGGAGTTTGAGTATATTGGTTTGAGTGACTGTGTGAAGGAATGTTTGTATACGGGAGTGGTTTAAAGAATGATTGAATATGTATATGGGCTTGAAAGAGAGAGAGAGAGAGAGAGAGAGAGAGAGAGAGAGAGAGAGAGAGAGAGAGAGAGAGAGAGGGGGGGGATGAATGAGTGGATGACTTAGTGTTTGTAACTGTGAGTGGGTATATGTGTGTGTGTATGTAAGGAAGTGTGTGTGACTGTGTGGATGTACGACTGTGTGAATATTTCATATATTTGTGTATTTGCGTGTGTGAAAGTGTGTATGTGTTGACTACGTGAGTATGGGAAGGAGTGTATGTATGTGCTTTGCTGTATGTATGAATGGAGATATATGTGCGTGAGAGAGAGAGAGAGAGAAGAGAGAGAGAGAGAGAGAGAGAGAGAGAGAGAGAGAGAGAGAGAGAGGTTATGTATGTACAGTAAACTTCTGATAGTGAGTTTGCGGTTGTGAGTATATGTGTATACAAGGGGTGTGTGTTTGTGACTTATTGAGTGGGTACATAGAGTTTGCGTAAACGATGTAAGTGTGTCTGGAGGTATGTGTTTATGCACGTGCTGTGTATGTGTGTCTGGCTGCTTGCCTGCCTGTCTCATAACATGGTAATATGTATTGTTTATGTTCACAACATTCATTTGACATTTTTCCCTATGTGAATGTAACATGCAAAATAGTTAATTGATGTAGGAAAGATGAGTGATTGGAAGGGCCGAATGTAAGACCGGCCTGCGTGCCCAATTTGTGACCCTTTGAACATAAAGTTTGTTCGTTTCCCCTAGGAAAGGATATTAATGTATTTAAGTTTTCATTAAATTCATCAATAAAAATTCCTTCTTAGCTGACTTGCTTGTATGTGTTGCCACGGGCACAATTCATTCAGCAAAGTTTTCTTTGTAAACCTGTTGTGTGGAAGAAGGTGTATAATGCATGCTGTGGCTGCACACTTGTGTGGCCTGTTTGAATTCTTAAAACATTGGTAGATTCTGTTTATAAGTCTGTGTGTGTGTATTGTGTTTTATTTGTCAATTAAAATGCAAAACATTTCAATTTGTGTGTTCACAGCTCCACCTGGTCTAGAAGCTTTTAAGAAATTCAGGAATTTACCTTGTCATAATGAGGGTTCCAGTGTGTTTCCTGAGGCTTTTAGATGTATGTACATTAATTGCAGATTGACATCTAGCAGAGAATGTGGGAGGGGGACGAGGTAGAAGTATTAGTTGCCGCAACCTTAAGGAGAAGAACCCTGGCTGTGTGGTCAGCTGTGTCTGTAAGATGTGATGGACAGACCAGCCAGTACCATTCCATATTTTGTTGTCCACGTTTCTACATGGGTGAAAGATTTGGCCATACTCAGAGAGTTGTGGCCAGTATGGAGACTAAAAAACTCATGACAGAAAACGCAGGGCCATGGGAAATATCATTGTAGAGGCATTACAATATGAACGATCCAGACGAGTTTACATCTGTCCCTAATCTCACAGCAGTGTACCTGGTCATGAAGAAGCTGACGAGAGTCAGTGGAAAGCTACCACAGCCTGACAAAACCATCTTTAGTAAACTACCAATCTTAAAGCTACCTGACATTACAACGGACTTCATATTATAGACAGACGCTAGCTTCTATGCTCTGTCTTCAATTCTATTACAGTACAATGACAGCAAATTACACCCAGTTCTTTACTCGAGCAGAAAACTTACAGATAGACAACATAAATATGCTGTCACAGAACGTGAAGCTTTATCCTTAGTTGAAGCTGTGACAAAATTCTCTAAATACCTTCTTGGTAGAAAAACCCTTGTGCTTTCAGATAACAAGTCAATCAATGTTTAAGGAGGTTATCCTAACAATTAAAGAATTCACAGATGCTCTCTCCTGTTACAACATTTCGACTTTATTATCTCTCACATACATGGCAAAGATAATAATCTAGCAGACTTACTCAGCAGACTATAATACCAAAACAAACAATAATCAGAAAGTGACAACAGACTGGGACAAATTGTGCCAATGGCTTCAGGCAGAGGAGTGCAATTGGGAGGGTACAAACCTTACCCTAAAGCGAGGAAATGCAACCTAAAGATTAAATGTCATGGCAGGGCAGACCAAACCCTAAGCCTTGGTCAGCAACTGGTCTAGGATGGAAGCTCTGACTGGTGGACAGAGTATTGCTTTGCTGATCCAGCAGCTTCTGCAGCTTGTCTTGTTCCTTTCCTCTGGAGTAAACTAGGCAGGCTGAGAGAGGGATCATGTGCATGGGCAACACATGGTCTCTAAATTCAGCCCAGGCTTTGTGTTATGGAGAGGTATAACTCCATTTTACAAACTATTGTGTGCCATTTATACACATTCTAACTTACAATGTTTCAGAATTCTTCTGTCAAGGACGATCGATTGTAACTGATATACTTGAAAGACTTGCAAAAACTGATGTATTGGAAAAATTACAACACCTACAGCAAAAGAAACATACATTGATGGATACGCATGCCAGATTGACGATTTAATAATATAATTAGATCAACTAACTTTTGTTAATCACTACAATGTTTTATACGTTGGAATATGAAGGGTTCTTGATATTGCACACTAGACACAACAAACGACACCAAAACTTCCGCTGTTTTGACGAGAGACTACATAATTATCAAAACAACATTGGCACTTTGCCATCTTGATAGTCAATAGTTTGTTGCTTAAAAAAAAAGGCATAATAACTACAACCCATGGCAGTAGCGAACGTGACTAATCAGAACAATTTATGCTGTAAATGTTCATTCATAATGAATGCATGTGAACATGTGGTCATTTCCACCATCACACACCATCTTACATCTCTCACACTCATTGTGTGCCCTATTTGAAACCAAGTCTTTATTCCATGTCTGATCTTTGCCTCCCTACATCAGTTCAGTGGCAAATTGTTCCCAATGTGCATTAACAATGCCTGTATCAATCGTGTGCCGCTTACACACATATTTGTATCGTAGTAGAGGCTGACCATGAGATCTCTTACCCATCTGTAATTCACCAAAATGATGTCCTTTGGTATTCTACCATCATTTATCTTCCTAATGTGTCCTATCCCACCCGAACTTAATGGTAAGAAATTCAAAGAACAAGGTCACAAATATATAACTTGAATGTAAACTACTCATTTTATTGAATTGAAATAACATGCTTACACAGAGCAATTAGCTATGGTTTATTTTGAATGTAAACTATTTCAGGTACTATCACCAGAAATGAGTACATAAAAGTAAATGCCTATTTGTGAGTCACCAAAAGGATGATATGAAAAACCCAGATGGAGCATACAACCACACTTCCCTCTCCGAAATTACAAAGCATTTGTAAGGCAAAATCATGAAAAAAAGCTCACAAGAGGAAAAGGATAACTCGCTTTGGAATATGAAGCATACTAATATTCCATGTCGAGAAATGAGACAATAACAGTGTTCATAAGAGAGATAACCAAGACTCACACATTCACCAAGAGTCGAGATGAGTCTGTGGCAAAGTGGTCAAGCCATTTGACTCAGGCTCCGAAGGTTGTGGGTTCGATTCTGGGTCACGTCCTTCGGTTCACGAGTGAAAATTTTCGGAGACTCCTGGGGGTCGTCGCTAGAGCTTCGGAGTTTGTTCTTTGTGCGACGCTTTCTGCGCTGTGGAAAGAGACCGAGCTATATGGGATAAAACCTGGTGCAATGAAGTCGACACTGTCGACTTTTAAGCGACTTTTTGTGGAAGGATGACAGGTTTCTCATGCGTGTCATGAGGTATCGGGAACGGAACTGCTGCATGAGTGTTTCCACTGGAAATGTAGAACTCATGATAGGTAGACTTGAGGACTCTGAAGGCAAAGAAAGGCCAGGCTACATGATGACCCAGGTTGTTAGATGGGGTCTGAATTTATGTATTTATTTACTATGTCATGTCATTTGGATGATGTGTGAGAACATGTCACTGCAAATGTCAACATGCAAAGGAATGAGTATGCATGTATGAGTTGACCAAAAGTGACTGCACAATTTTCTGTAAATGACAGACAGTAGGCCGATCAAACTTAGAAAGTGTGCAGGCACATTTTAGAAAATGGGGCTCATAATGTCATGGACAGAAATGGGTTAATACCCACCTAGTTAGTAGAATGAAAATCACACATGACAACCCATGAGACAGGAACTGCAAGGTTTAATGCTGGGAAAACACTAGGACAAACACAGGAGCAGTAGTACTCAATTAGCTCACCAGATCACGGGATACGTAGCAGTCACTGGTGATGACTCGAGCTGGCAAGTTTGCTGGATTAGACATTCAGGGCGCAGACAGCTTACAGAACAGACACAGAGACTTCAGTGATATTTCTAAACAATTCATCTACTCGATATACTGAAGAGCTGACAACATCAAGATTGACAGTGACTTCATGTGACAGCTAGAATCAACACACTGGTACATCAACATACAGTAAGTGCTATTTAGACTGTTGCAGAAAGATTAACTATTCACCAGTGGTCTTTCATAGGTTTCCGACAGCAGAAAATGTGAGTGTGTTAGTGACAATGTCACTGGCATGTCAGTCAGAATACAAGAAATGGCTATCAAGTGTTAATGTTGGCAGATGACAGTGCATGAGTGTCAGCATATCAGGTGCAAGAACAACTCAGCTGGCTGTGGAGATACAGTTTTGTGTACACCTCATGAAGAATAAACATTGTCCAGCTGCCGCAGTGTGATTTGTCCTGTCAACTGAGTGCATCAGTAAGCAACAAGTGGAAGTTAGCCAGGTGACGAGAAGCATCACAGCTATTACACCTGCCATTATATATATATATATATATATATATATATATATATATATATATATATATATATATATATATATATATATATATATATATATATATAATGGCAGGTGCAATAGTTATATATCCTAGACAATAGTAATTCTCAGTTTGCAACGCCCAGTAACGACATGGCAATCTATATATAAATATTTAATCCCAAGTTCTTAATTTGATAAACCGTTGAACCATTTATTCACTTGCCTGTTTTGGCATTGAAAGTCCACGTTTGTGCGCTCATCAGACCATGTGATCTCTGATTTACACCTTGGGAATGAGTGACAGCTGAAAGTTGACCATTTGGTGCAGGCAACATCACAGGACCAAGATGGGTCTGTGGTTGTCAATGTAAGTCTCCGGATTGTGTTTGGGTGAGGGCTGGAAGGTGAGATCTGTGCCAATATGAGATCTGGTCAAGTTGAGGAGGCTTGTGTGTGCAGTCAGGGCACAGTAGAATGTAACAAACATATGTGCAACCAGGACACAGTAGAATGTAACAAACATATGTGCAATCAGGACACAGTAGAATGTAACAAACATATGTGCAATCAGGACACAATAGAATGTAACAAACATATGTGCAATCAGGACACAGTAGAATGTAACAAACATATGTGCAATCAGGACACAGTAGAATGTAACAAACATATGTGCAGTCAGGACACAGTAGAATGTAACATACATATGTGCAATCAGGACACAGTAGAATGTTACAAACATATGTGCAATCAGGACACAGTAGAATGTAACAAACATATGTGCAATCAGGACACAGTAGAATGTAACAAACATAAGTGCAATCAGGACACAGTAGAATGTAACAAACATATGTGCAACCAGGACACAGTAGAATGTTACAAACATATGTGCAACCAGGACACAGTAGAATGTAACAAACATATGTGCAATCAGGACACAGTAGAATGTCACAAACATATGTGCAATCAGGACACAGTAGAATGTTACAAACATATGTGCAACCAGGACACAGTAGAATGTAACAAACATATGTGCAACCAGGACACAGTAGAATGTAACAAACATATGTGCAATCAGGACACAGTAGAATGTAACAAACATATGTGCAATCAGGACACAGTAGAATGTAACAAACATATGTGCAGTCAGGACACAGTAGAATGTAACATACATATGTGCAATCAGGACACAGTAGAATGTTACAAACATATGTGCAATCAGGACACAGTAGAATGTAACAAACATATGTGCAATCAGGACACAGTAGAATGTAACAAACATAAGTGCAATCAGGACACAGTAGAATGTAACAAACATATGTGCAACCAGGACACAGTAGAATGTTACAAACATATGTGCAACCAGGACACAGTAGAATGTAACAAACATATGTGCAATCAGGACACAGTAGAATGTCACAAACATATGTGCAATCAGGACACAGTAGAATGTTACAAACATATGTGCAACCAGGACACAGTAGAATGTAACAAACATATGTGCAATCAGGACACAGTAGAATGTAACAAACATATGTGCAATCAGGACACAGTAGAATGTAACAAACATATGTGCAACCAGGACACAGTAGAATGTAACAAACATATGTGCAATCAGGACACAGTAGAATGTTACAAACATATGTGCAATCAGGACACAGTAGAATGTAACAAACATATGTGCAATCAGGACACATTAGAATGTAACAAACATATGTGCAACCAGGACACAGTAGAATGTAACAAACATATGTGCAATCAGGACACAGTAGAATGTAACAAACATATGTGCAATCAGGACACAGTAGAATGTAACAAACATATGTGCAATCAGGACACATTAGAATGTAACAAACATGTGTGCAATCAGGACACATTAGAATGTAACAATCATATGTGCAATCAGGACACAGTAGAATGTAACAAACATATGTGCAATCAGGACACATTAGAATGTAACAAACATGTGTGCAATCAGGACACATTAGAATGTAACAAACATATGTGCAATCAGGACACATAAGAATGTAACAAACATATGTGCAATCAGGACACATTAGAATGTAACAAACATATGTGCAATCAGGACACATTAGAATGTAACAAACATATGTGCAATCAGGACACAGTAGAATGTAACAAACATAAGTGCAATCAGGACACAGTAGAATGTAACAAACATATGTGCAATCAGGACACATTAGAATGTAACAAACATGTGTGCAATCAGGACACATTAGAATGTAACAAACATATGTGCAATCAGGACACATTAGAATGTAACAAACATATGTGCAATCAGGACACATTAGAATGTAACAAACATATGTGCAATCAGGACACATTAGAATGTAACAAACATATATGCAATCAGGACACAGTAGAATGTAACAAACATAAGTGCAATCAGGACACAGTAGAATGTAACAAACATATGTGCAATCAGGACACATTAGAATGTAACAAACATATGTGCAATCAGGACACATTAGAATGTAACAAACATATGTGCAATCAGGACACAGTAGAATGTAACAAACATAAGTGCAATCAGGACACAGTAGAATGTAACAAACATATGTGCAATCAGGACACATTAGAATGTAACAAACATGTGTGCAATCAGGACACATTAGAATGTAACAAACATATGTGCAATCAGGACACATTAGAATGTAACAAACATATGTGCAATCAGGACACATTAGAATGTAACAAACATATGTGCAATCAGGACACATTAGAATGTAACAAACATATGTGCAATCAGGACACATTAGAATGTAACAAACATAAGTGCAATCAGGACACAGTAGAATGTAACAAACATATGTGCAATCAGGACACATTAGAATGTAACAAACATATGTGCAATCAGGACACATTAGAATGTAACAAACATATGTGCAATCAGGACACATTAGAATGTAACAAACATATGTGCAATCAGGACACAGTAGAATGTAACAAACATATGTGCAATCAGGACACATTAGAATGTAACAAACATATGTGCAATCAGGACACAGTAGAATGTAACAAACATAAGTGCAATCAGGACACAGTAGAATGTAACAAACATATGTGCAATCAGGACACATTAGAATGTAACAAACATATGTGCAATCAGGACACATTAGAATGTAACAAACATATGTGCAATCAGGACACATTAGAATGTAACAAACATATATGTAATCAGGACACATTAGAATGTAACAAACATATGTGCAATCAGGACACATTAGAATGTAACAAACATATGTGCAATCAGGACACATTAGAATGTAACAAACATATGTGCAATCAGGACACATTAGAATGTAACAAACATATATGTAATCAGGACACATTAGAATGTAACAAACATATGTGCAATCAGGACACATTAGAATGTAACAAACATATGTGCAATCAGGACACAATGGAATGTAACAAACATATGTGCAATCAGGACACATTAGAATGTAACAAACATATATGTAATCAGGACACATTAGAATGTAACAAACATATGTGCAATCAGGACACAGTAGAATGTAACAAACATAAGTGCAATCAGGACACAGTAGAATGTAACAAACATGTGTAAGGTCAGGACACAGTAGAATGTAACAAACATGTGAGCAGTCAGGACACAGTAGAATGTAACAAACATATGTGCAATCAGGACACAGTAGAATGTAACAAACATGTGTGCAATCAGGACACAGTAGAATGTAACAAACATGTGTAAGGTCAGAACACAGTAGAATGTAACAAACATATATGTAATCAGGACACAGTAGAATGTAACAAACATGTGTGTAATCAGGACACAGTAGAATGTAACAAACATATGTGCAATCAGGACACATTAGAATGTAACAAACATGTGTGCAATCAGGACACATTAGAATGTAACAAACATGTGTGCAATCAGGACACAGTAGAATGTAACAAACATGTGTGCAATCAGGACACAGTAGAATGTAACAAACATATGTGCAATCAGGACACAGTAGAATGTAACAAACATGTGTGCAATCAGGACACAGTAGAATGTAACAAACATGTGTGTAGTCAGGACACAGTAGAATGTAACAAACATGTGTGCATATCAGGACACAGTAGAATGTAACAAACATGTGTGCAATCAGGACACAGTAGAATGTAACAAACATGTGTGCAATCAGGACACAGTAGAATGTAACAAACATAAGTGCAATCAGGACACAGTAGAATGTAACAAACATATGTGCAATCAGGACACAGTAGAATGTAACAAACATGTGTGTAATCAGGACACATTAGAATGTAACAAACATGTGTGCAATCAGGACACATTAGAATGTAACAAACATGTGTGCAATCAGGACACAGTAGAATGTAACAAACATATGTGCAATCAGGACACAGTAGAATGTAACAAACATGTGTGTAATCAGGACACATTAGAATGTAACAAACATGTGTGCAATCAGGACACATTAGAATGTAACAAACATGTGTGCAATCAGGACACAGTAGAATGTAACAAACATGTGTGCAATCAGGACACATTAGAATGTAACAAACATGTGTGCAATCAGGACACAGTAGAATGTAACAAACATGTGTGCAATCAGGACACATTAGAATGTAACAAACATAAGTGCAATCAGGACACAGTAGAATGTAACAAACATATGTGTAATCAGGACACAGTAGAATGTAACAAACCTTTGTGTAATCAGGACACAGTAGAATGTAACAAACATGTGTAAGGTCAGGACACAGTAGAATGTAACAAACATGTGTGCAATCAGGACACAGTAGAATGTAACAAACATGTGTGCAATCAGGACACAGTAGAATGTAACAAACATATGTGCAATCAGGACACATTAGAATGTAACAAACATAAGTGCAATCAGGACACAGTAGAATGTAACAAACATATGTGCAATCAGGACACAGTAGAATGTAACAAACATGTGTAAGGTCAGGACACAGTAGAATGTAACAAACATGTGTGCAATCAGGACATAATGGAATGTAACAAACATATGTGCAATCAGGACACAGTAGAATGTAACAAACATATGTGCAATCAGGACACAGTAGAATGTAACAAACATATGTGCAATCAGGACACAGTAGAATGTAACAAACATGTGTAAGGTCAGGACACAGTAGAATGTAACAAACATATGTGCAATCAGGACACAATGGAATGTAACAAACATATGTGCAATCAGGACACAGTAGAATGTAACAAACATATGTGCAACCAGGACACAGTAGAATGTAACAAACATATGTGCAATTAGGACACAGTAGAATGTAACAAACATATGTGCAATCAGGACACAGTAGAATGTAACAAACATATGTGCAATCAGGACACAGTAGAATGTAACAAACATATGTGCAGTCAGGACACAGTAGAATGTAACAAACATATGTGCAATCAGGACACAGTAGAATGTAACAAACATGTGTAAGGTCAGGACAAAGTGGAATGTAACAAACATATGTGCAATCAGGACACAGTAGAATGTAACAAACATGTGTAAGGTCAGGACACAGTAGAATGTAACAAACATATGTGCAATCAGGACACAGTAGAATGTAACAAACATATGTGCAATCAGGACACAGTAGAATGTAACAAACATATGTGCAATCAGGACACAGTAGAATGTAACATACATATGTGCAATCAGGACACAGTAGAATGTAACAAACATGTGTAAGGTCAGGACACAGTGGAATGTAACAAACATATGTGCAATCAGGACACAGTAGAATGTAACAAACATATGTGCAATCAGGACACAGTAGAATGTAACATACATATGTGCAATCAGGACACAGTAGAATGTAACAAACATGTGTAAGGTCAGGACACAGTAGAATGTAACAAACATGTGTGCAATCAGGACACATTAGAATGTAACAAACATATGTGCAATCAGGACACAGTAGAATGTAACAAACATATGTGCAATCAGGACACAGTAGAATGTAACAAACATGTGTGCAATCAGGACACAGTAGAATGTAACAAACATGTGTAAGGTCAGGACACAGTGGAATGTAACAAACATGTGTGCAATCAGGACACATTAGAATGTAACAAACATATGTGCAATCAGGACACAGTAGAATGTAACAAACATGTGTAAGGTCAGGACACAGTAGAATGTAACAAACATGTGTGCAATCAGGACACATTAGAATGTAACAAACATATGTGCAATCAGGACACAGTAGAATGTAACAAACATATGTGCAATCAGGACACAGTAGAATGTAACAAACATATGTGTAATCAGGACACAGTAGAATGTTACAAACATATGTGCAATCAGGACACAGTAGAATGTAACAAACATATGTGTAATCAGGACACAGTAGAATGTAACAAACATATGTGCAATCAGGACACAGTAGAAGCCAGTGTGTTCTTGTGCTGTTACTAAGAAATATTTATACAATATTCAACTTAGCTACAGATTCAACAATGTCTGACACATATTGTCTTCTCAGTTGTCTGTCAGGGCTCTCAAACTGTGTCTGTTGTCCCTGGCTGTCTATTATCTCCTGTTCACCACCAGATTCTGCAGGTTCTGTTGAGAGGGTATTCTTGATGGCAATCCCAGGAAATAGGTAAAAGTGAGGATATCGGAGGATGCTCTTATACTCGCACATCTGTGACATCTGGTTCATTTCATTCAAACACGATGCAGAAACTTTCCTAGACACTAAATGGTTAACCTGGGGAAACATTATATATGACACTGTTAGTGTTTCTCGCCAAAAAGAGCTCTTTATAATAAACTCATAAAGAAATAGAGATCAGTATTTGTGGCCAACATATCCAAGTGTTCATTGTGGCATAATTTCTATGAAGTTATTTGTTTTGTTTCCCCCTGATTACACATTTTAAATATCCCATCTGTTACCACCTGTCTATATAGCTGTGCAAACTATGAAAATAATTAACCCTTTAATCTTTAACAGCAAATTAAAACTCATAGAGTAAACACTGAGCAACACCTTCATGTCCTTTAAGAGTTCATGTTTAAACCTCTTCACTTGTGTATTTTCTACCAGCTCGTACCAGGTCGGCAGAGCTCATATAGTTACCAACGATGTTGAAAAAAATTACTCGATTCAATCTATCTTCTTGCATTTCAGACAACGAAAAGGAAAAGTATCCTATGTTATAAATCACATCCACTGAATGTCAGGAAGAGGGTACTGAAACGTTATAATGAACCTGTTCTGGGGTATGGCAGTGGATCTTTGAATGCAAATGAACAAACAAGGAAAAGATTGGTGGCAGTGGAGATGTGGCTTCTGCAACAAATCTTGCAAATATAGTGGAGTCCAAACAAAACTAATAACGACCATGTGCAAGAGGCTAATGTAAACAGAACATTACACACAAATACTGGATACATTAAACACACGTGATGGGAGGCCACAAAAATTAGGTCTCAAATTCATAGGGAAAGACAAAGGTGATGAGAATAAACCAAGCAGATGATAACCCAACCTTCCTTGACGAAACCTCACTCCAAGAAGTCGCTTAAAAATGTCGCTTAAAAGTCGACAGAGTCGATTTCATTGCACCAGGTTTTTATCCCATATGACATTTTCTTTCCGCAGCAAACTGCCAAAAGTGTCGCACAAAACACGAACTCCGTAGCTCCAGCAATGACCCCCAGGAGTCTAAAAAAATGCACCCATGGACAGAACAATGTGGCCCAGAATCGAACCCACAAACTTTGGAGCCCGAGCCAGACAGCTTGACCACTTCGCCACGGAGACTCCCTCACTCCAAGAGGTGGAATCTTACACATATTTAGGTAGCAATGTGGACAAAGACAGGGAACAGTCAGAGATATAAAATAAGAGAACAAAATGCAAGAGGATCTTTGACAGTACAAGGACATTTGTAGTAGTGAAGACAAATCTAGCACCAAACATAGAACACTGACTCAAATCACTGCTGATGTATTTGATCAGAAAAGATGGGCAAATGACTAAAACAATTACTAATAAACTACAAACATGTATTAAACATAGGTTTTTCTAGAACATTATAGTTAATTCTAGAACATTCTCTTTTCTTTGTACACTAAATTGTTCCCTTCAGTATTTCCAATAGCAGATTCCAGTCATTTGTGATTTAAAAAACAACTATTTTGTAAACTTTTCAACGATCGCATTTTTGCCTCTATGTCTTTAACAATGTCTGCATTTTATCGTTTTTCTTTCCCGGCTCAACCTATGCTTCCTGGGATAGCACCACAATTCAAAAACTTCTGTGGTCTATCAACCTTATCTAGGTTACAGTCCATGTTAGGCAGTCATACAGTACTAAAGGCCAAATGATGATTGCCGTTACAGCGATGGCTCAAAACTAGATTAGATAACAAACGACAACATGGTAAACAGTTCAGTGACTACTTACCCTGTTCAACATGGCACACACATCTTCATTTTTAGCGTAGCGCATGAATATCTGAACGATGGCTTTGACATACCAGGACCCGTGAGCTTGATGTTGCCATGTGTAGTAATCTGTTTGTACAAACAATGACGCCATTTACAAGAGAGGAAAAAATGGTGCCATTTACAAGAGACAACAAAGGTGCCATAAACAAGAGACAACAATAGTGTCATTTACAAGAGACAATAATGGTGCCATAAACAAGAAACAACAATGGTGCTATTTACAAGAGACAATAATGGTTTTTGATTGATTGATTGATTTAGGAACCAACATCACAGCGAAACAACAATGGTGCCATTTACAAGAGACAATAATGGTGCCATAAACATGAGACAATAATGATGCTATGTACAAGAGACAACAAATGGTGCCATAAACAAGAGACAACAAATGGTGCCATAAACAAGAGACAACAAATGCTGCCATGAAACAACAACACCATTTACAAGAGATAATAATGGTGCCATAAACAAAAGACAACAATGACGCCATTTACAAGAGACAAAAAATGGTGCCATAAACATGAAACAACAATGGTGCCATTTACAAGAGACAATGGTGCACCCCAAACCCCAGATAGGTTTGTCCCATGAGACAATCTGACCCCTACCTTCCTCAGATAGGTCTGTCCCATGAGACAATCTGACCCCAACCACACTCAGATAGGTTTGTTCCATGAGACAATCTGACCCCAACCACACTCAGATAGGTTTGTTCCATGAGACAATCTGACCCCAATCACACTCAGATAGGTTTGTTCCATGAAACAATCTGACCCCAACCACACTCAGATAGGTTTGTTCCATGAGACAATCTGACCCCAACCACACTCAGATAGGTTTGTTCCATGAAACAATCTGACCCCAACCACACTCAGATAGGTTTTTCGCATGAGACAATCTGACCCCAAACTCCCTAAGATAGGTTTTGTCCCATGAGACAATTGGAACCAAACTCCCTCAGATAGGTTTGTTCCATGAGACAATCTGACCCCAACCACACTCAGATAGGTTTGTTCCATGAGACAATCTGACCCCAACCACACTCAGATAGGTTTGTTCCATGAGACAATCTGACCCCAATCACACTCAGATAGGTTTGCTCCATGAAACAATCTGACCCCAACCACACTCAGATAGGTTTGTTCCATGAGACAATCTGACCCCAATCACACTCAGATAGGTTTGTTCCATGAAACAATCTGACCCCAACCACACTCAGATAGGTTTGTTCCATGAGACAATCTGACCCCAACCACACTCAGATAGGTTTGTTCCATGAAACAATCTGACCCCAACCACACTCAGATAGGTTTTTCCCATGAGACAATCTGACCCCAAACTCCCTAAGATAGGTTTTGTCCCATGAGACAATTGGAACCAAACTCCCTCAGATAGGTTTGTTCCATGAGACAATCTGACCCCAACCTCCCTCAGATAGGTTTGTCTCATGAGACAATCTGACCCCAAACTCCCTAAGATAGGTTTATCCCATGAGACAATCTGACCCCAAACTCCCTAAGATAGGTTTATCCCATGAGACAATCTGACCCCAAACTCCCTAAGATAGTTTTGTCCCATGAGACAATCTCACCCAAACTCCCTCAGACAGGTTTGTCCCATGAGACAATATGACTCCAACCTCCCTCAGATAGGTTTGTCTCATGAGACAATCTGACCCCAACCTCCCTCAGATAGGTTTGTCCCATGAGACAATCTGACCCCAAACTCCCTAAGATAGGTTTATCCCATGAGACAATCTGACCCCAAACTCCCTAAGATAGGTTTATCCCATGAGACAATCTGACCCCAAACTCCCTAAGATAGGTTTATCCCATGAGACAATCTGACCCCAAACTCCCTCAGACAGGTTTGTCCCATGAGACAATTTCCAAGACTCAATGAGGTTTAACCCTGGCACTAGCAAATAACCTAGCAAAGACATCACATCTTACCCATGATGGGTGGATAGCAAATCAGCATGTCGGACATGAACGGCAACCGGCTTCCTGACCTGTTGGGAACGGAACCTCCATCTGTTTCATCCAACATGACGCCTCTGTCTAGAGATCCTGTGTATGGAAATAACAACATATGTCATCAACAGAGAACAATGGCAGGAGGAGGGGTTACTGACAACAATCAGAACTGAATTTTATGTCAAGGAATTAGAAAGTCGAATTGAGGTCCTGCAGATGTGGATATACAAAACAGGTCGTATTTCATGGAAACAAAAACAATCAAATACAGAGGTCTAGAAAAACATAATGAAAAGTGAGTTGAAGAAATTAATAAAAAAGAAACAAGTGACATATTTCAGCCATGTTAATAGACATGATACTCTTATAAAAACCATACTGGAGGGCAAGGTTGAAGGCAAGCGAGCAAGAGGCAGACAATGATACAAGTGGAAGATAACATCAAGAGATTAACGAACATCAATCTGACAGAATGTGCAATCAAGGCAAGAGACAGATAGTGTTAGAGATCCATTGCAGCCAATTTCATTGTGGAGACGGCACCTGATTGATTGGTGATTTACCATGCAATTTTAGGTTGGCAGATTGGCATTGCTTTCTGAACTACTGGTGTTCAAACCATCAAACTCAACACAAAGCAGTCTGCTTCCAAATCATCTTTGGCCGACATGGTATGTGGGAATTGTAAAACACATTTTAACTATTCACTAAGCCACAGTACCAGTTAATGATCAACTTACAGACAGAAATACAGGGAGCGACCAAAACCAGAACAACATATAACTCACCCCTTCACAGACAGGGAGCCACAAACCCAGGACAACATATAACTCACAGACATATAGGGAGCCACCAAACCCAGAACAACATATAACTAACCCCCTCACAGACATTCAGGGAGCCATCAAACCCAGGTCAATATATAACTCACCCCCTCACAGACATTCAGGAAGCCACAAACCCTGGACAAAACATATCTCACCCCCTCTCAGACAGAAAGACAGACATAAAGGGAGCCACCAAACCCAGGACAACATATAACTCACCACCTCACAGACGTTCAGGGAGCCATCAAACCCAGGACAACATATAACTTACCTCTCACAGACATACAGGGAGCCACCAAACCCAGGTTAACATATAACTCACCCCTCACAGACATACAGGGAGCCACCAAACCCAGGACAATATATAACTCACCCCCTCACAGACATACTGGGAGCCATCAAACTCAGGACAACATATAACTCACCCCCTCACATACAGGAAGCCATCAAACCCAGGACAACATATAAGTCACCCCCTCACAGACATACAAGGAGCCATTAAACTCAGTACAACATAAACCTCACCCCCTCACAGAAATACAGGGAGCCACCAAACCCAGTACAACATATAACTCACCCCCCTCACAAACATACAGGGACCCACCAAACCCAGGACAACATATAACTCACTCCCTCGGCATGCCTGGATGATGAACACCTTGGGTTTGCCAATGAGTCCCTTGCAGTTGTTGTTGTCAAACAGCATGAAGATCTCGTTAAGTGGTATCCGCTTCCCGTCGGTGCCGAAGATGTACTCCTCCTCCCCGTGACTCAGCAGACATATAAAGCAGGCATCAGCCTGGTGGTGCTGCTCCAGTTTAGCAAAGGACTTCAACTTCAGCACCATCTCCTATATTGGGACAACAGTACCACATTTTGAAGATTTGTTTTCTTTTCTTGTATCATCATCATCAGGTGCCATGCCGATAAGCGTGGACAGTCATGTTTCACCACAAACAGGCAAAATATGCTGGGGTTGACTTTAATGTCCTGATAAGGATATGCAGCTGGCTTTTAATTGGATGGAAAACCTACAACAAAATGCATGGAGAAGTTGCTAAGCCATTTGCTTTAAGCTCTGAAGGTCATGGTTTTTTTTTTTTTTTGCGCTCGCTTGCTTTGAACTCAAGTGTAGTCCATACACACTATTTATAGTAGTGATAGACTGAAGTTTGCATGTGGATTGGCTTTCCCTATTAACAGTGTCCCACACCAACAGGCGAATCCATTCTGACTTCAGAGATACTTGTAATTTACGTCCCCAAATCAAGGACGATAGGTCAACATTTTAGTCCAGCTGTCTGGTGTAGGGGTTGAACCCCTAACTTCAGCATCAGCACAACATATGTTTAAGAACATGCATTCTTACCCATTCGACCATGCTGACCTGCGGTCATGGGTTCATTTCCTAGACTGTCGTTCAGACCATGAGAGCAATATTTCTGGAGACTTCTGGAGGGTCATCGCTACAGCTATGAAGTTTGTGCTTTGTGCAATGCTCTCAGCCAGCAGCCATTTGTGGTACATAGAGACTGAGCAGCATGGGTAAACCACGGTGCAGTGAAGTGGACCCTGTCGACGTTTGTACTTTTTAAAGAATATAGCAAGCAACAACAATACTCATCAGAGTTGGTAAACTAATATTTTTGTGACCAATGATGCTAAGTGTAGAAATGAAAGAATAGATTAAAAACAGCAACAACAACAGCATTGTCAACAACAAACAAACAGTATAAACAACAACAAAAAGCACTCACCTGGGCTGAGAGTCCATCTTTATCATCATAGACAGTAATGTTGAAGTGTAGCTGCGACAACAAGTTGCATAAATTATCTCGATCAAAGTTAGTGCCGGTCCTGGCTGGCTTCCCGACGACCTCATTCACATTGATAATCAGGGCATAGCCTCGCGGCATTCGTCGCATTGGATACGACTGGAAAAGAAAATAAGAGAATCATTTTTAACTTGACCTTTTTTTAGCATTCTCTCGCTTTGAACTTGAGCATCATCCACACACGCGCACACACACTGCTGCTATTAGTGAGCACATTGAACTAATGTTTTGTGTGGTTTAGCTTTCTCTACTACTAGTATCACCCACCATCAAGCGTACCCACTCCAATGTTTGAGGTACTTGTAATTTAATCCCCCAAGTCAAGATGAAGTCAAATTTACAAATGGCCGACACATGCAAAATAAAAACAAAAACAAATTTGCCGCGGTCAGAAGAGAAAGTTTAAGCACATTACATTTCTCTGTCTCATCAACCACCCCCTAATCAGGGTAAAACATAAAATTATAAAGAACCAATAATACGCTTACATCAGAAAATCTCCAATCTATGAAATCACAATGAAACAGTATTAGGTTTTCAATATCGTCCATGGCAGATGCAGCTGCCCTGTGATTATATGTATATGTTCGAATCCCCTTCAAGGCAGGGATTTATTTTCCAGTCATCTAGGCTCTGATATTCCTCTATGCCACCGTCTCAGGGTTAAAGTTAGTTGCATGTTCTTTACAGCACGTCGCAGTCAACCCCAGCATTGTTTTGGCTGTCTGTGATTTACTACGCAAGTTTACATTCAGTAGTTCTGAATGACAAATGCTCATACCATTGTATGAAAATCAACCAAGGCGGTCTGCTTCCAAATCTCCTGCAGCTGTCTTTCAAACACAGTATGCAGGATTACAAATTGTGTTAAACCACACCTTCCAGAGAGTCAGAGTTACACTCCAGGTTATTTTAACTGCAAGGATTCATCGTGTGGCTTTATTCTACATTGATTTACTTCTACAGTAAGCACCTGGTGAGATGCAGCGAGCTACAGTAAGTAAAGTAAGAACCCCTATATATGCCACAGGCGAATTGGGAATGTGGTGCTTAAACCCATATACATAGTGTATTTTTAATGACAGTGCAGTGTTTGAAAATATTGCCGGTCCAAGTTTTGTATTTACCTATTATGTTGCGTGAACTTTACAGAGGGTGAATATAAAACTTGGACCAGCAATAATTTCAAACACCGCACAGTCATTAAAAATACACCCTGTATTTACAGACCAACTGGCACTTGGTGGCTGATGTGGTTAGTATCACTTCAACCGCCTTTACTCCCCACGAGACTTCCTGGCACCCATTATAAGATGGGTCAACCTAGAAGCCCTGGCCAACTTAAAAAATCTGCCTCCATGCGGATTACAGCGAAATAGGCCAGGCAATAAATCATGCAACCTATCAATTGTGTTTTCATTATTAAAATGAAATTGCCAACAATCCAGAAACCCACTGACCTTCTTGTAATTACTGTGAAAGAATTCTTCTGAGCAATGTTCAACCTTGACATTCATGCAGCCATCAGGAAGGTCAATGTTGTCTATTTCATCAGAAGTCAATGTGGGGCAGATAACTTCCGTGTGTGGCACTAATGGGTTGGAATGGTTGAACTCTGACCTTAAGTCTGTGGTTTTGGGTGGGACCAGATATAAACAAGAGAGAAGTTTGTTAAATCTAACTGAACAAAATGAATGGAAAGCAAATTAAACAAGCCACAATTAGCATGAAGTAAACATTTACAAAGTTAATCACCTCTTACAGAACAGTGAATAAATCACCAAAACACAAGGAGCAGAATCGGTAAGTTTTCCTAGAACATGATCACAAGTAACAAAAATGGATGTTGCCGGCATAGCCTTCATCAGCACACAAATAAACACACACCAATATGAAAAACTCTACATGAACATATATATCTTATAGATCAGATACTTCTAGCATCATTTTCTGAACTAAGAAAAATACAACAACAACAACAAAGTTGATTAGAAAGAAAAACAAATGCAGATGTGGTATACATACTGACTTCAACTGTGGACAGAAACAAACTAACAGAGTGTACTTACCCACAGCATCGGAACGGGACAACCCACTCTGGTCCATGAAGCCAGGGTCCCGTACGGGTGGAGACGTGGACATCATAGGTAGAGGCTCCTCGGAGGGCGTCAGTACATCTGATGGACCTGAACCATTATGTGGACTTGTGAACTGACTGACTTCGAGGTTGCTCATCGTATTTTGAGGCAAGCTGTAATAAAGTTTACAATTTCTCATCTATTAGTTGGAATAATCATAACAATAACAATGATAATAATAACAACAATAAAAGTTAAAGTTAGTTGCATGTCATTTACAGGACAAAGCTATCAACCCCAGCATTTACTGGCCATTTGTGACTTTCTGAACAATGTTATGCTTGGTAGTTTGCCATTGCTTTACTTTCTGAAGGCAGACGCTCTTTCTCTTGTGAAAATCAACACAAAGCAATCTGCTGCCAAACCACCTGCAGCTGACTTGGAACACACTATGACTATGATTGTGAAATCTACGTTCACTACGCTCTTACCACATGTCGACAAGAATAATAATAATAATATTAACAATAATAAATAACTGATTGGGGGGTAGGAGAGAAAGATAAATAACTCATATAGGAAAGTTTGGCATATTCAGCTATAACATAACCAAAAACAAGAGGTATTGATGAAATCTTTACTATTTCTATCTGTTTCGATTAAATTTCTACCATCTTTGTATGAAATCTTTACTATTCCTATCTGTTTCAATTAAATTTCTACCATCTTTGTTAGGTTTTAAAAAAGAAAAAAAAATAACACACACACTGTCATGTTTTATTTCGTTCACTGGCTTTGAACACAAAAACGTAGCGCATACATGTGCTACTACTTCTTGTGCACTGGACTGATTTTTGTGTGTAGATTAGCTACACTCTCTCATAACTGCCACATCTGAGCCATGTTACTGATGTTTATACTTGAATCTTCTAGTGACCTGACACCTATTGTCACTGAAACTGATAAAATTCCCTTCACACTGCATGTTTTCAAAGTTTTATTTGCTTTCACAGATGGGCTAGAGACAACCATCAGCTATGGAAATTCTTTCTGACTTCTGATTCTTTAGGGCAGATAAAGAGAAGCCATGCTTAGCAGGATTGTTATAGGGGATGCATCACTAGTGCATCATTAATGAATGAAAACATTCTTGTTCACCTTCAATCACAGGTAGAAAGAATTAAACATAAGCCAGGAGCCAGCCCCTTTTTCTTAGGAGCTGCCATATTTACTTTTGCAAGTGTGGGTTAGAAAATGATTGAAAATTCAGGTGCCAGGTAAACATTTGCAGACACCAAGGCAACCGGGCACCTGGATTTCTCTCCCTCTGCCTTTATTTGAGAAAATTAAGGTTTTGCCATGAGCAGGAAAATGGTTTTTCCTGCAGTGTTCTGGGATTCCAATTGAGTTTTTCTATGCCATTTCCAGAAGAAAGATGACAATGTGAATGTTGTATCCTACAGTGAAGCTCTAATGATGCAGTATGATACAACAGATCTACTAACTACTGGGGTACTGCTTCTTCATGATAATGTCAGACCCTGCACAGCTCGATTAACCAATTAAAAAACTGCTCACATATGGTAGCAACTTCTTTAATGACCAACTTACAGTCCCAACCTATCCCCAAGGGATTTCACATCTTTCTCCCATTTAAATAATATGAACATATAGTTCTTAATTATTCTTCTCCTGTCTTTTATCTCCCAATGAAGTATAGGCCATCAACCAACTCACATCAAGCCCTCATATCTTAACTTATTCACGATTGGTTGGATTTCTTCTTCTTCTTCTTTTTCTTCTTCTTCTTCTGCATTCATCCCTAGAGTTTTTTCAGACGTGATTGCGTTGTGCCTGTTTACAGCAGAACTGTGTTCTTGCGCCGTTAGGCAGACACATCCGACTTCTGCAGGCATTTGTTGACTGGGTTAACCTTCCCGGGATTGGTTGGATGTTACAGCTAAAGTTTTCTACAGAATGAAGTGGCCAGTCTCATGCCAAGCCCTCATATAGTAAACTTATTCATGGTTAGTTGGATTTTACAGCTATGAAGAGAAATAAACTGGAAAACGTAGTGACAACTAGCAAGATTGATGAGAAAAGAATAAAAGAAAGGCAGAAAGATAAATATTTGGATGGCTTTGCCACATAGCACAATCAAGACAAGGTCACAGGCCTGATCAAAGGCTCTGGTGATCATGTGACATGGAGAACCATGGCCACTCACACTCATCGCCGTGGCATATAATGACAATGACGACGGCAGGTGAAGAATATACAACATATTCAATATATATACAATATATCAACAAACATCTCTGAAGTTGAGCTAAGAACTGACATCACTGCACTCAGGACATTCCTATATGCACTTTGTTCCCTCATTCAATAGCCAGCAAAGAGTCACTCTACTAATCGTCCCCACCACCTGCCAATCCCCCGCAATCTCATCTTTTCCACATACAGGCTCTCAGTCTGTTCCCCCATCTTCTCCACCTGGTCCTAAAGGCGAACAACCACCTCCCCCTTGTACATAGGTAATTTACACCAGGAGGTATGTTCCTGTGAGCCTATCAGCCTGTTTATTGGTTCCAAATGTTGCTGTATATAGCCGGGGTGCAGAGTTGGGGTGAGCGCCCAACCTTGCATAAGTACACCCTTGGCTCGTGCATTCATCACCTCTGCAGCAAAAGTCCAACTCCTGGCCTTCACGTGGCAGAACTGTTTTAACTAACAGCAAATATCTGGCGCTGAAAAATAACAAGTATGCTCTTGATGTGTATGCACGTACATGCATGCGCAAACACGTGTGTGCGTGCCTACACATCTAACATCAGAATAGGACACAATAGATTATGCAACCAAATGTATACAAAATTCAAGATTGGTGAATCAGCCATGTGCACATGTGGATTGGCGTCACAGACAGCAGAGTACATACTCCAAGACTGTCCAAATTACAACATATCTAGGCAAACCTTCTGGCTTAGAGAGATGACAATGGAAGATAAGCTCTATGGATCGCTGAGTGAACTAAAAAAGACAGTTAAATTCATACAAGAGACAACATTGCAGTTACAGACATATTTAAAGCGAACAAAAGAAGAAGAAGAAACCTGTTTATTCACCCGCACTCCCGCATGGCCAGGGCAAAAAAATCCATACAATTCTCACCTAGATCACACACCTGATGTATAGATATTTCTCCTCAACACCTCTAAATATACAATTTTTGTATATTTCTACAACTATTATCACAATGGAGTGTAAAAACCAATCACTCTGAGCAGTTTTTGGACTGTTGACTTTAAACAGATAAAAAATTACTTCAAACACAAATAATAGGTTGCTGCAATTTATTGCCTGGCATGTTTCATTGCTTCTCATCAGGTGCACACTGGAGAGTTGTACATCGCATGGCGGTGAGTTTGGCCAAATGGATAAGAACACTGATGCCGAGGTAGCTAGTTCAACCTCTACATCGGTCAGTTGACTAAAATGTTGACTTCTCGTCCTTGACTTGGGGACGTATATTACAAGTACCTCAGAAGTTGTAGTGGGTTCACCTAATGGCAAGGGATACTGGTATTAGGGCAAGGTAATACACACACAAACATCAGTCTGGGGTACTGGAAGTAGTAGTACGTGTACGGACTATGCCTGAGTTCAAAGAGAGTGGACGGAAACAAAAACTACATCACAAGAAGTGAATAGATGACTCATATTTTGACTGAAATACACAACACACATAATAAGTTAGTTGCATTTCCTTTTACAGGGTGTTGCAATCAACCCGAGCATTTACTGGCTGTTTGTGAATTACAATCGAGTCCATTTAAGTCGAACTTGGATAAGTAGAATTTCGCTTAAGTCGACGTTACTGGCTTAGTCCCGGCCATTATCCTTCTTTATCATTGTATAAAAAGTCCTGATAAGTCGAATTCGGTTAACTCAAATTTTCGGATTAGTCGAACATAAAAATGAATACTGACTATATAAATGTTCATGTTTAAGTCGAACTGTTCATTTCACACAAAATTGTTTCATGAAAGAATTATTTTTAGTCAGCCCGGAGAACAACAATGTCGCTACATGTCAACAATGGCAGCTAATGGACGAAAGCTTTAACTTTAAAAAGAAAGACTGAGCTGTTGGAAGAGGTTAAACATAGTGGGAAGAAGAAAGTGAATACAGCTAGAGAATTTGGTATTCCAACATTGAGACTTTCCAGCATTTTAAAGCATAAAGACCGCTACAAAAAATTGTTTTTTGAATGTCAAATCGACACTGATAGACAGCGAGCTAGAAGAACTGCCACGTGTAATTTTGTTGATGCTGCCCTTTTTAATGGTTCACTGTGATTAGATCGGCAAATGTATCAGTAAATGGGCCTTTATTTATTGCGAAAGCAAAAGAATTTGCACATCTTGGAGGTCAAACAGACTGGAATTGTAGTGCTGGGTGGTTGGATTGTTTAAAAAAACGACAGACTTTTTCTTTACTTAATTTGGAAATTTTCATATGACTTTAATGTTCCGCTTTCTATAATTAAACATTTCTGATATTGTATTGCTATTTATTTGTTCACTAACTGAGTTTCCTAAGTGGTACAATCATTTTACTCAATGCTACTGCATGGTATTAGTGTAAATGTGTGCACTCTGGATAAGTAGAATTTCTGATAAGTAGAACAAATTTCTTCGGCCCCTGTAACTTCTACTTATCCAGACTCCACTGTACTATGCAATTTTACATTCAGTAGTTTGCCACTGCTTTCAAATAGCCTGCAGCTGATGTCAACCCCGCTACATGGTGTATCGGAAAATTGTGTCAACAGATAGCTAAAGATAATTTGTTTTAAAAACTTACGTAATAAACTCAGGGCGGTTCTGAACAATAGAAGATGAAGACGTGGCTGTGGACAGACCAGGCCGTCTGCCATCCACAGATGATGTGGTTTGTTTTAGGAACTTCCTGACAATGTGCTGCTGGTTATTGGCAATGAGTGCTTCACAAAACTGTTCAAAACAATTCTTTTTCTGCAGTTCATCGAGCAGCTCCTCTACTTGGTCCTGTGGTGTTCTGTTATTCTGTTACAGACAATGAAATGCCAAGTGTAAGTTTACAAGTTATTTTGACAGGATTCTATTAATTTAAAAACTATTCAGACTTAGTAATTCTGCAACCCCAATAAAAGCTAGTGTATTAATTTAGCGAAGTGTTAAAAACTGAGACTTAACATATTCAAGGTGACAAATCTGACTTTACAACAAAATACATGAAATGCTTACTTTCACGAAATGGCAAGTGTGTATCAAAATAAACAACAAAAATAGCCAATGTCAACATGAAATACATAGAAAGATAAGTAGATAGACAGAAAGGCAGGTAGACAAGCATAGGTATGCTGACGGACATAAAGTGATGGAAAAGTCATGCTAGTTGTCCATTTGTCACATGCATACTATAGCATGTTCAACAACTTATCACAAACATCAGAAAGATTCAGTCATCATTATTTGGTCACATAGTGAGAAGACAAACACTGGAACATGTGACAATTGGAAAGATTTGTGGAAAGAGAGACAGAGGAAGACAGCGCAAGTAAATTCTTGACAGTCTTGTGTCATAGCATGACAGGGAGTAAACACATGAACTTGGAGATTGCCACTGGAGATCGCAAGATGTGGAGAAGCATGACTGCCCATGCCAGTCGGCAAAGCACATGATGATGACCATAGTACAGGCTCTATACAGTTAGAATTCACACCAAGGCAGACTTGTACACATGACCTTGGCCTCCAGGACAGCCCTGAATAAATGAAGCACCAAGAGATGTCTCAGGAAGTAAAAGCAGTCAATGTGGTGTTGACCAAATCACACCTTGAGTCTGCCTCGAGAGGTGGAGGTCCCGGGTTCAAGCTGCGGTGAGGGCCGGGATTTTTTCACGTGGACTTCTAGTAAAAAAAATGTCCCCTGGTCTCTGGGTAGCGAGATCAGATGCCTGTGTGTATTCTTGCGCATGTAAAACATCCCTTGGCAGTTTGAAATCGAAAAAGAGTAGTTTAACGGCGCTGCACGGGTAAAATTTTGAGTTAAAAATCTACCCAAAACATTTCAGGATCCGCACCGGTGCTAGGGAGTTTGTGCACTTAGCCGAGTTTCTCCAGACTCAGGCTTGAGTTAGGGGTAGAATGGAGCACTTATGGGTTACACCCGTGTGCCATGATGTTGATCTGTCGACTAAACTAAACACCTTGAGTGTTGATTGGTCTATACAAATATAAGGCTACCAATATATGCCCAATAAGCATCAAAGCGTGTAAAATGGGCATTTTTCTTTTCTGCTCGCTCACTCTGAACTCAAGTGTAGCCCATACACACAATTTCTAGTGGAACTGGATTGAATTTTGTGTGTGGATTAGCTCTCCTTATTAGCATCAGGCTCCGACTTCAGAGGTACTTGTAATTTATACCTCCAAGTCAAGGTCAACATGTTAGTCCAACTGTCCGGTGTAGGTTTTGAACCCCTTACCTCTGCATCAGCACATCGGATGTTTAAGAATGCTCGTTCTTATCCATTCGGCCATACTGAGCTCCATTTCCTTAATAGATCTTTTCTCTCTACTACTGCCAGAGTGGCAGGCTTCCATTCAACAATCAAAAACAGAGAGCATCTGTTGGATTGTTTCCCCAGGACATGCTGGTGTGGAGGGAAACGAGCAAGCAGACAGACTGGCTGGGTCTGCACCGCTGGGTGGGGTGTTGATGCAAGATAAAGTAGACGTGGTCGGGGCACTTTGGAATCATGTTTGAAGTGCAGAAGAACAGATAGATCATCATGGCTGGGAGAGTATGGTGCTGCAGGGAGTGACCAGGGGATCTGGCTGACACTCAAAACTTAGAGGAAAGAATTTATGAACACATAATCAGACTGCTACTGGTACCATTAGTATTGGGACTCTTCACTGACTGTTGCAAATGAAGACGGAGCGTGCATGGGAATGTCCTGAGTGCTGCAATTTTGGTTCTTATCTTAACTCAACACAATTGACAGCTTTTTATCGGCTAGTATTTGTTTCATATTACAAATATTTTGGCATAGTGATACTTGTTCAAATCTCTAAACGGCATCGCCTTAAGATGCTATGACTGTCCCAAGATAAATGTAACAATTCACATTTTTAGAACATCATGTAAAGTAACAAAAGAAGCTTGGCTGGAGGATACTTGCAGGGAAACTGACAAGACAAACACCACAAACCTTTAGTCTGTTGACTGTTCTTCTAACAAGAACATTTTTAGACAACAGATGGGTGTAGAGTCCATCTAATACATTGATACTATCAACCAGTTCTACCCTCCACCTCCGAAGTATCTGACGCTGTTCTGGTTCCATGCTGGGACACGTTACTGAAAATACAAACATATTTTAGTCTTTCCTCTGCAACTCAAGGCCGTAGAGGCAAAGATTGAAATAATATAAGTGGGTTTATGTTAGTTAGTCGTGGTTCCAACTTCACAGCAACGGGTCGTCCCCATTATGCTCCGTTCCTGTGCCAGTGAATATCACACAAAATGCTCCCCACTGCCCAATGTGAAAAGTGGAAAAGACAGGAGTCTCGACAAACAACAGCCCGCACAGATACACTTTGCATAATGCCGCCGCCAGAATGTCAACACAATAGTCCCCCACAAAACACCCAGTTCATCTCTGATGGAATCGGCAGTCATTTTCCCATCTGGATGTTTCCTAGATGTTCACCCACACAGTCCACGAAATACAGTTCATCGTTGATGGTAGTGGCAGTCAACCAGAAGCCCAGCAGCCATGCATTTCTGCATAAGGCAAAAACGGTCAACTCTGGGACGTAGCCAGCTGCCATCGCTCCGAACATGCAGTCACGTTCCAAAAAACCTCGGGCAGATTCAAAAGCATTTCACACGAAACTCACAGCTCACAGTGTCGCACCACGCACTCACTCAGGAGCAGGGTGACGGAACCATCAAGTGGGTTTATATTACTTTTCATAGTATAAACCTACAATTATTACTAAGCTCTATTGGATATCTAGGATCTAAACATCGAAAATAACTGACTCATAAATGGTATTATGTCTTCAAAACTTAAAATGACATGACAGGAGGCTCAGATCATTAGAATAGCCCCCCCCCCCCTTTTTTTTTTCACTGAGTCTTTTTTCAGCCCACTACCTTCCTGATACTCTTCAGGCTGGGCTCACCCAGGTCATGTCTCATAATTGTCTTTCTCCTGTCATGCATTTACTCAAATAAATTTGTGCTCACGTCAAATGTTAGTGGTTTGAAAACTACAATGAAGGAAGGCAAGCTTCGTAGAAGATGAGGCAGGGGCCAACCTATGTAACAGTCGACAACAGCCTGGGCATGAAAATTCCCATGGCAGGGCAACTGGGGAAGGATGAAGAGTCAGTGGGCTGTGAAAAGAACAACATAATACAAAGGACTCATTGCATGAAATCATTACATAATGACTGAAGATTTAGTCTCCTTCTTGCTTCCACCTCCCAATGGAGCATAAATCCCCCAACCAACTCACAACAAGCCCTTTTTAGACTTGTACATGATTGGTTTGAATCTGCAGCTAAAGTTCTCTATGGCATGAGGTGTCCAGTGTCACTTCAATAGGTTAAACAAGTTAGTTGCATATCATTTACAGGACATTGCAGTCAACCCCAGCATTGTTTAGCTGTTTATGATTTCTTGTCAAATTTACGTACAGTATTTTTCCATTACTTTCTGTACGACCACGTTCGCCACAGAGCCAGCATGGTAGGTTACAGTATTACTACTCTTTGCTTCACCTGTAACACATGGGTAGAAGATCTAGTAGTAGGCACATATTTCTGTGATCAATAAGGATGCATAGACACAGATGTGTCGAGGTCGGGTCCCTCACCTGAGAAGACCTGGCGTTATTTTCCCATGGATATTCTTGGAAACAGAAACCAGCCTGGCTAACAAAGTGAGGGCTGACCATGATCTCTGCAATGATGAAGCACTGCAGAGGACTACAAACTTTACACAGTGCAAGATTGCAAGAGAATCATAGAAATTCATCATTATGATGATAGATTGATAACACGACTGACTTGCATGCCCCATGTAGGAAATAATGAGCATGCTTGGAATGTTTCTTCGTCCTGTCAACCAAGTTATCTCCAGCCTCTGATTCCATCACAACAACAACACAGTTGCTTTGCTTTCAACGAAATGGTGGTAACATCTGGAATAACCGCCACAGATTCGCTGATAATTATTATTCCTCTTCAATCAAACTCAGATGTCAACACTTGTAATTCATATCTAAAGAAGGAAATGTGGTTAGTTCAAAGTTCCTTACATTTTCCTTGCAATTTTTCATGGAAGGGATGTGGCTTTTGCAATGTTCAAATGTTCAACAAAGTTCAGATAGTGATATTCCTCTATAATTTTCACACTGGAACTTGTCTCCTTTCTTAAAGATGGGTATCAATAATGACTCTTTCCAGCCATGGGGTAATTCTTCAGTACTCCAGATTTTTATTATTAGTTCGTATAGCTTTAGATGTAATGCATGGCCACCCACCTTTATAAATTCAGCAGCAATTCCATCAGTCCCAGTTGCCTTATTGTTTTTAAGTCGTGTGATTACATATAGGATTTCTTTAAATGCAGGTTCTTCAATTTGTGGTTCACACGTTAGAACCTCTTCCTGTGGGAGAGTGTTACTTGGAGCTTCACAATTTAGTAATTCAACAAAGTATTCTTTCCACGTGTTGCACATTTCCTCATTGATATTTATCATATTCCCATTTTTATCTTTTAAACCATATGTGTTTTGTTGGTGCCCACGTTTCATTGACTTCAGTTCTTTAAAAAACTTTCTGGATTTGTTTTTCTGGTGATTAGTTTCCATATCTTTGATTATATTACTCACATATTCTCGCTTCTGCTGTCGAACTATTTTTGTAGTATTTCTATATTGCTCTTCCTTTTGGATGTTGTTGATGTCATTTAGCCATAGCTGTCTGGCATTCTTTTTCCTAATGACTGCTTCTTCACATTTTGGATTGAACCATCTGTTCTTTCTATGCGTGGTTAACACACCGAGACATTCTTCTGCGGTAGATTGAATTGTATTCTTGATGTTCAACCAAGTTTGGTCAACGCTTTCCTCCAATGGATTTTGTAGAATTTCAAGTTTACATTTTATTTCATCTGCAAATTTCTCTTTGACTGTAATTTCTTGTAGTTTTTCTGTTATATGTTGGGTGTAACCTTCGTAGTTTAGCATAGAAAGCTCTCTTAAGTTTTATTTTAAATTTTGCCCCAACAAGGAAGTGGTCGCTGTGGCACTCAGCTCCTCTATAGTCTATACTATAGCTTCTAACTTGTATGTTTGATGCATTTTTGTTGTTAATTAAAATGTGATCTATTTGATTATAGGTTCTCTTGTCACATGATTTTCAAGTTTGTTTATGTATGTCCTTTCTTCAGGGATGGATTAACCATTAGGCAAACAAGGCATGTGCCTAGGGCACCAAGCATTTGGGGGTCACCACAAGTCCTCAAGAAAAATGTGTATATTGTCCCGGTAGCGTAATTGCATGGCATAAGCAAATCGCAAATGTAATATTGAATCGCACATTATTTAACCTTGGTCCCACAACCCGGGGGTAAAATACCCCCCACCCAGTTGTTTTGGTATTTTTTGTTATTTTTCTTCAAGGTTTTTTGGTGCTATGTTTTGACTTTTCTAGGATATGTTTGTGCTACGTAACGCACTAATGCGTAGCGACAAATTCACTTCCGTTTTGGTCTGCTAGTGAAAACAATTGTGAATAGTGCTAATTTATCGACG
Organism: Cepaea hortensis; assembly: GCA_963921405.1. Taxonomy (NCBI): domain Eukaryota; kingdom Metazoa; phylum Mollusca; class Gastropoda; order Stylommatophora; family Helicidae; genus Cepaea; species Cepaea hortensis. The sequence goes on from OY992896.1 coordinate 10,201,422, forward strand.
TGTCATTGAATGACTGTACATTCACAGCTAATATGTCTGGGTGCTACAAGGGCATGCAGAAAAAAATTCTAGAAGAAAATGAGTTTGCTATATACATACCCTGTGCTGCCCATTCACTAAATCTGGTAGGCAGAAATGCCGTTGACGCTTGTTTAGAGGCAGTAAACTTCTTCCATACAGTGCAACTGATCTATACTTTTTTCTTAGCTTCAACCAAAAGATGGAAGATTCTGAAAGGATGCCTTGTGAATGAAAAGCTGGTAAAGTCCCTTTCCGATACTAGATGGGAAGCACATGCTGTTGCAACTGAAGCCATTCTAATGTCTCATCCTCAGATTATAGAAGCGTTAGAATGTTTACAAGAAGACCAGTCATAGAAGGGAGACACCAGAAGAGAAGCAGAAAACATTGCAAAGAAGATGCAAGAATTAGAATTTGCTTTGCTCGGGAAGGTTAACCCGGTCAACAAATGCCCGCAGAAGTCGGATGTGTCAGCCTAACGGCGCAAGAACGCAGCTCTGCTGTAAACAGGCACAACGCAATCACATCCGAAAAAAAAACTCCGGATGAACGCAGAAGAAGAAGAATTTGCTTTCATGCTTGTCTTTTGGGAAGAAGTGTTACAACATTTTCATAGGGTCAGTCAAGCTCTACAAAATGAGCACGTGAACTTGAAAATGTGTGCTGATTTGTATTCTTCACTAGCAGATCACTTGCATGAATCTGAAAGATTTGAAGAAGCTGCAAAAGAAATAACACCAGGTGTGGATTATAAGTCAACTTTGACCCGTAATCGTAAACGAAAGACAGTAGTCATTGATGGTGATGCCCCTGAGGTATCTCAGAATGCCAGAGACAAATTTCGTATATCTGCTTTCTACACCATTGTTGACAAACTTGAGACAGAGATGAGCAGACGAGGACAGGTATATAATGATCTAGAAGTTCGATTTTCTTGTTTGGTCGATGTACCACAAACATCTCAGTGTTGTGAAGGACTAATAAATGCTTATCCTGAAGATCTGAACAATAATTTATATACTGAACTACAACAGTTCCACTCATATATTCGCCACAAGTTTCGTGCATCAAAATCTGACAAAAACATGTTCAGTCATGCAGAACTCTACAAAGTAATAGTTAGAGACAACATCGAGTGTGCTTTTCCAAATGTAGAAATCGCCTTGCGCATATTTTTAACATTAATGGTTACGAACTGTTCAACTGAGCGCTCTTTTTCTCAGTTGAAACGTACAAAAAATCCAAGTAGATCGACAATGAATCAAGAAAGGCTTGATTCCTTATCATTGCTGATGATTGAGGCAGATTTGTTGCGCAAAATTAACTTTGATGATGTACTCAAAAACTTTGCCAGACGTAAATCTAGAAAAAAGAACTTTAAAATGTAAATGTGTGCTCTCTCTGACTTTCTTTATCTATCAAAAAAGTTACAGTATTTTTGTCTACTATTATTACAAAATTAATTAACTATTAATTTTAATACAGAAATACCTTATTGTAGGTTTTATACGAGTGATAGTAGTACAAACATATGTGTTTACATTTCACAACTGTTTTTCTTTGTTAGTTTTTTTGCATAATATTGAACATACCAGCAGTCAGTGGAGGATCGGGGGCCCGGGGTAGTAGGGGGCACCCATGTGGGTTTGTGCCTAGGGCACCAAGATGGCTTAATCCGGCCCTGCCTTTCTTTGGAGTCTGGTACTGCTGATCTGCAGTCCTTTGGATTCTGCTAGGTCAGTGGTTCTCAACCGGTGGGGAATTCCTCCCCAGGGGGGAATTTTGGGGTTTCCAGGGGGGGAATGAAGATTATTTCAATATCGCGTTAATACAAGAACCGATTACTTGATCTTGTTTTTCCCTTCATACTTTACGCTTCTGTACGTATCACCCTTTTGAAGTTCATTTTATAACGTAAGTAGACCCGCAAATCACATTTTATGTAGATGTCTAGACTTGTTTTGGTATGTGCTATTAAATTTAGCTTAAATTATTACATATACTGTGTAGGGGCAAATTTTTAGGGAGGAAATACGAAGGGGGGAGGGGGGGGGGAATGACGTTCTAAAAGTATGGTAATGGGGGGGGGGGGAATATCCTAAAAATATGGTGAGGGGGGGAATGACATCCTAAAAATATGGTAAAGGGGGGAACGGACCAAAATAGGTTGAGAATCACTGTGCTAGGTTGATGACTCTCCATCCATCCATTATCATTTGAAGTTGTATGTAGGCTTTCCATACCAGCAACTTTTTGAGTTTGCTCTCTGCCTATTTTTGCGTTGAAGTCTCCCAGCACAATCATGATGTCATGTTTAGGGGTTTCTTCTATGACATCTTCCAGATCATTATAAAAGTCTTCTTTAATATCATCTTTCTTCTTTCTCTCTTTAATATCATCTTTCTTCTTTCTGCGCCTACTGAAGAGAAAGATTATGAAACCTGACTTCTAAAATATGTTCCGTCATGTTAATTGATTGAAAAATAGTACAAGTATCCAAATAAATTATTATTAATCTTTAAACTTGTGTTCTCTTTAACTTTAGTACGTCAAATTGCACGTTTTGTGTGTTGAAAAGTGAAAGTGTGCATGCCATTGCCGATCTCGGTATGTCACGTGCATGTGCAGTCGCCGTGGCACATGGCCATGAGTTTCCCCATTCACAAAACAAAGGCACGCTTCGCAGAAAATGTTATTCATCCACATATCAAGCTATGACAGCGATGAAACTTTCCAAACATATTAACAATGTTATGGAGAATTCAAAAATATATATATAATTGAATTAATTCTATGGACAACGCCAGAATAGTGTTACAAAGTGCACATGCCAGTTCGATCCATATGAATATGCGCAAAGAACAAAAAAACAAACATCGGCACTCTTCCGAATTCCGGTCCCAATTGTATGCAGAATTCAAAAATAATACATATATAATTGATTAAATTCTATGAACAACGCCAAAAAATAATTAATTACGGTAAGTATGAAATATATTCTTATTTATATAAAAGGTCACGATGATTTCAACTAACCGCTGTGCACGGAATATTAGGCAAACCTTTCCTGGAAAACCCAGGTTGACGTGTGTTGTTGTCACGTGATATGTGAATGAATGAATGACGTCGAAAGAATGCATGGTATTAACTTTAACGAATTGGGAGACAGGCGAATCATGGCGGTATGATTTCGGTTTTCATTTCCGGTCGCAGCACGATGGAAATTCTTCTTGTACCTAGCGGTGTCGAGGACAAGCATAAATCGTGGCAGAGTGATTGTTTGTGGGCGCCATGTATCGAGTCGAGATGCTCATGGACTGTGAGAACAGCAAATTAAAAGAGGGGTGGCCAAACAAGAACACTACGCAGGAAGCCAAAGAAGATTGATAAACCAACACAGAACTGGCGTCGTGAGCCGCTACACGCTGCGGGATTTGCTGAGGAGGGGATCCGAGCACTTATGGACTGAATGGTTCGATGTGCAATGAGGATGATCTGTCGACTAACTAACTAGAGATGCTCATTGACTCTGTTGTTATTCCCTCTGACATCGTTTACGTGGTCGGCCTCTTCTTCTGTTTCTTCTTATCTGTACATCATTCATTGTTTGTTGTGGTGTACTGTTAGTTGGTAATTTAGTCGCATAGTCAAACAATTTAACTTGCTGTCTTCTGATAACATCTACCTCCATATCCCTCAATGCATTTCTACATTTCTCTCTTCTTGATACATTGAGTATTCGTCTCAGGAATCTCATTTCTGTTGTAATGTTTCTTTTCTCCCTTTTTCTGCCATCGTGCTGGTTAGTCAGTTGAGTTGAGTTAAGAACCGACATTACTGCACTCAGGACATACCCATATGTGCTCCGTCCCTCATTCAACAGCCAGCGAAGAGTCATACTACTAATCGTTCCGCTGTCTCATTAAACGTTCTCCTGGTCTTCCTTCTCAGTTTTGAGATTCTTCCAGAACCCCTGCCGATCCCCCGCAATCTCATTCTTTCCACATGTGGGTTCTCAATCTGTTTCTCCACCTGATCCCACAAGCGCACGACCATCTCCCCCCCCCCCTTCCCATAGGCAAACTACCACCTAGAGGTGCATTCCATGCTAGCCTATCAGCCTGTTCATTCCCCCGTACCGCATAGCCAGGGCAAAATATCCACACAATTCTCACAATCTGTGACCTCTAAAGCGAGGAGAGCCATTCCACACGAAACATTCCTTTCTCCATCTTACTAAGCATACTCTTTGAATCTGTAATGAATACAACGTGTGTTGCAGTAGTCTCCTCTAGCCACCGGAATGCCGCTGTTACTGCCTCCACCTCCATTCTCATGCTGGAGATCGTAGTCTCATATGCCAGACTTTCCTTTTTCAAGACTCGTCCATTAGCCTTTGCAATAAAGCCCCAGCCACTACGTCTGTTTCTCATCACTGACCCATCGGTGTAGATGACTATGTCACCTTGATGTGTGTTGCTCTGGATCAGCTGTTGCACTTCAAACTCAGCGCGGCCCGCTGCCCATTCTCTGCACTCACGATCTAGTGTTATTATTACATTGTGCCAGTCCGTCATGTCATTCGGAACTTCAACCCACTCTCTTTCACGATTGATGGTCTCTAGATCACACACCTGACTTATAGAAAGTTCTGCCTGTGCCATCCAGGACCTGCCTCGTCTTAGTCCATGACCCTTGACCATATTCATTGCTGCATGCAGTGGGTGATCCCTGTCTGCGGCAACTTTTGGCCTGTAGGACACTATACCTATCCGTCATTGTTGGTAGCGCCAGGATATGCCTTATGCATATAATTGGTGTGTCCTTTGTGCACCCAAAGATTAACCGCATGGCAGCATTTGGTATGCGCTCCAACCTTTCAAGCTGGCTCTTTCATACCGTCAGCAGCCGCAAACCATACTCAATGGCAGAAATTATTAACTGCTGAAAGAGCCTGTACAGCATCCTCTGATCTACCCCGGTTGCTGCCATAGCCCTCAATGCATTAAGTCCCCTACCAGCCTTCACCACCAAAGCCTTAAAAGACAACACCTGACAAATGTGATACCCAAGTACTTCATTTTACTCTCTCGACTAAGAGGACATCCATTCAACATAATACCTGGGACATCTGCCTTGACGATCCAGTTATCCAAGGAGTACCATACAACCGATGCTTTGACTGGGTGTATAATGGCCCTGCGTCCCTGCACCACTCCGCCACCCTGTTTACAGCCACCTGTAAGTCTTTCGCAAGACTTGCACTGTCTCTGCCCTGTCTGTACACCAGCACATCATCTGCAAATGTCAAGATTCTACCCACAACTGGTGTCTCAATAGCTGCGATTTTGCTGGTGTAGACATTAAAGAGTACCGGGGACAAGGCACCCTGCGGCAACCCACGTGTAATAGTACAGGGGTTAGAAGTCCAGGAACCCATGCGCAGTGCAACCTTACGCTCATAAAGGACTGCCGCAACCTATCTAACAAGGCAAGGGCAGACCTCCATGTCCAACAGTGTGTGTATTAACCGATCTTACCTAACCCTGTTATACGCATCCTCCAGGTCAAGAGCTACCGCCACTGTCTCCTGTTTATCCTGGAAGCCCTTGTATACATCCAATGCAAAAGTTGCAGCATTGGCCCAGGTGTCCTTCCCAGGCCGGTAACTCCCGAGTCCTTGGGGAAGCAGATTCCGACTTTCCAGATGTCGCTGGAGCCTGCGTGCTACTATCATCTCGAGGACTTTGCCATACGTGTTTTGCAGGGTTATGATTCGGTATCCATAAGTCTGGAGTGATCCTTACATGGCTTTGGGAGTGGGACCAGACAGCTATGCAACCAATCGTGGGGTATTTCTGCCGTATTGATGCTTAGGTTGACACAAAGAGCCATCTCTTCCAAGTCCCCATCATTTATGTTCCTCATATGGGAGTACCTCATCCCATCAAGACCTGGCGCTGTGTCTTTAGCCCGCTTCAGTACCCGTCTAATATCCTCCACTTTAATCTCACAGTCCTCCTTCTTAGTGTAGTCGATGGTAAAAGACAAAGGGAGACAATCATAAAGACTGATGCTTCCTTCACTACGGTGCTAAGAGGTAAAGAGTAGTTCTGACTTCGTTACGGCCAAAGAAGAAAAATAGTGAAAAGAGAGAGAGAACCTCACACCGCCTCAACCGACAAAAAAAGATGATAGTAATTAGATAAGAAGATATACGAGATCTCCAGCAGAGGCAGAAACTATTTTATAGATGTTCACACAGGAAACACCATGTTAGAGCCCAGGCAATGAATTAAGGTGTTAGATTGTGGTAGAAATAGTGGTTGTAAAAACTAAAAGAGACTAAACAAAGAAATCAAAAACAGTACAAAAATAGCTCTTTATTTATTAACTGCTACAACTTTTGGTGACAATTTGTGTTCAAACACATTGAATAAAGCATTCAATAAGGGATGTTCAATTACAGATACAACAAACAACTTTATATATCAAACAACAACAGTAGGTAACACCCAACCAATCAACACCACTTAAGACCACATGGTACACCAAGTACCACAACACAGGTGCTCCAAGCAATAGCTGGTTAGACTGACACAATAAAGAACCTTGACACAAGCAACACTGCACAGACAATAAGGCACTACAAAAATATAGGTTACACAACATAAACCCCAAGACAAGACATAAAGAGTTGTGACACAATTTACTATCCCACCAAGAACCCAGGCCTGCTGACACTAACTAGTCAGCCGCTCGGCTTTTTCTTCTGACATATGTTGTTCACTGATGAACAGATGGGAAACCCCACATCTCTCGTCTCAAGGCGGGCTGGCCACAAAACTATTAAGACAGAGCCCAAGCGCCTTCCTTCACATGGTCTAGCTGGCTGCTACAAGGAAAAATGGACTCCGGTCCCTTTGTTTCAGAGTTGCGTTTCCGGCGTTGCCAGATATATTCTTGAGGCAGACCAAACCAAAATAAATCGTTGGTTTGGCGCTATCACATATCCAACCCCTTACTTTTTTTTGTCGTCCTGACAAAAGAATAGACTATTTTATATCCTCACCCTAACTATCTCTTTAAAAGTTAACGCCAAGTCCCTAAAAAATTAATTCCTCTTCAGTGACCACAAAAAAAAAAATAGTAATCAAGCAAGCAACTACTAACATCTACACATAAACCATCATCAAAATGACAAATGCCATTATTACATGGAGATAAACTCAAAAATATCTACATAGATATGTACCTAAACCCAATAATCATGTCAACAACCTCCCAAAAGAAAAAGGTGGATGATTTCCATACACGAATGGTTATCGAGATGTCACCTATAACCTGGATATAAACGCAAAGGAACACCCCATACAGGGCCAACAAAACATTGTTATCTCAATAACATCCCACCTCATGAATTCACCCTGGAAGTTACTCTCTTACTGGACATGATGGTAATGACAACACCACATGAACAACAGAACCACCCCTTTCACCTGGTGTTCTTGCACTCTAAAAGAAAAACATGTCATCACATGACACCATCTACCTGCAATTATAATATATAAAAACAGCAAAACATAACTGCTAATTAACTAACTACACTAAGGCTGTCAATCCAAAAGACTGGAATTCCTAAACAGATGAAAACAGTCTATCTTTCACAACCATGTCTAACGGGCAAAAGTTCTTGCTGGTGGTCTTTCACAATCCCCTTTTGCACAAAGTCACGAGTTGACATATCGGTATGCAGAAAATTTTGCCTCACACCAGTCACAATTCTAACACCTAACTGGTCGACCACACTGACACCAGGAGACTTCCCTCGTCCCCTCCTCCGCCTCTTTCTGCGAAAGAAATTTCTCTGGTTGCCACGCACAACCATCCGGCTATCAGAAGTTGACACTGCACCCACCTGAACTGCTGGGGCTGATCCTTTAGAAGAATCAACCTGGGGCGGACTCTGTTGTCGCTTAAGACCCTGCTGGTCTCGGTGGCTTACGCTTGCAAACACTTCGCTACAATTCACTCTAGAGGGGTTCTGAATAACACTAACCCCTCTCTTCGGACACCTGTTCTGTAGGTGGGTGCGGCTTCTACAAACATTGCACCTCTTGCGTCATACCTTGGGCTGCAGCAACGAATCAGCTAAGGCTCTCATCCGACCTAGCTTAGCTCGAAGTTCCTCCACCACCACATCATCATGCTGGGTCCCTTGACACTCACCACTGGCATTAGGCCACCTCTCTGAGCTGTAATCTTGAGGTTCGACATATTGGTATGCACAGACTTCTGGGGCTAATGACATACCAGCCCATCGCATGGCCAAGTCTCTAACACAAAGGAAAGTCACTGAAGGGTCTTGCGATATCCTCTCCTCTGCCATTCTCCTGCTGAGAACATTACGTAGTTTTGCAACAAACCAGTCTCTTAGGATCACTGGGTCCCAAGCAACTATGTCCCTCTTTCTCTGTGCTTCCAGAACCAAACGAAAAGATTGAAAAGGTGAGAGAAATCCATGATGGATTCCTATGCATCTTGTTTGGTCTTGAAAAAAAACTGCAGCCAACTCCACCATGCTGCGCTGTTCTCCATACACCTGCTGAATGGTCTGCAGCATCTTCTCAGGGTCATTACAAACTGACCTAAGTTCAAGCTCTTCCCACACATTGGGTGCAACACTCTCCCATATGATGTCAACCTTATCCTCATCACACACTGCACCAGCCCTCCAGGCAGATCTCACCTTCCTCAGATACTTCTCAACAGTCGGCCCACCTTGCCGGCCAAAACAAGGTACTTCTATCTTCATAGGTGCAACTATGTACCTGACTTCACCAGTGGGCCCTGTGACGTCAGGGGCACCAACTGGGAGGGGAACTACGGTCCCTAACGTTGAAGACAGAGCCATCCTTGCTCTGGATAGGATGCAGTGAAAGTGTACTAGGAGGCAATTTTTCTGAGCCCACTCACCATACAGGGGACTCCTCTCTTGTGCAGGAATGCCCGGGGAATCTCAGCAGCAAACCTGGGTTCTAATGTCACAACTCAAAGACAATTGACACCACAAACATAAACACTGACATATCACACAAAACAATCACTAGATACTAAAACAATTCTAACAGAACAATTCAAAGGCTGCCACTATATCTCGTCGGGGTCGCCATTTTGTAGTCGATGGTAAAAGACAAAGGGAGACAATCATAAAGACTGATGCTTCCTTCACTACGGTGCTAAGAGGTAAAGAGTAGTTTTGACTTCGTTACGGCCAAAGAAGAAAAATAGTGAAAAGAGAGAGAACCTCATACCGCCTCAACCGACAAAAAAAAGATGATAGTAATTAGATAAGAAGATATACGAGATCTCCAGCAGAGGCAGAAACTATTTTATAGATGTTCACACAGGAAACACCATGTTAGAGCCCAGGCAATGAATTAAGGTGTTAGATTGTGGTAGAAATAGTTGTAAAAACTAAAAGAGACTAAACAAAGAAATCAAAAACAGTACAAAAATAGCTCTTTATTTATTAACTGCTACAACTTTTGGTGACAACTTGTGTTCAAACACATTGAATAAAGCATTCAATAAGAGATGTTCAATTACAGATACAACAGACAACTGTATATATCAAACAACAACAGTGGGTAAAACCCAACCAATCAACACCACTTAAGACCACATGGTACACCAAGTACCACAACACAGGTGCTCCAAGCAATAGCTGGTTAGACTGACACAATAAAGAACCTTGACACAAGCAACACTGCACAGACAATAAGGCACTACAAAAATATAGGTTATACAACATAAACCCCAAGACACGACATAAAGAGTTGTGACACAATTTACTATCCCACCAAGAACCCAGGCCTGCTGAAACTAACTAGTCAGCCGCTCGGTTTTTTCTTCTGACATATGTTGTTCACTGATGAACAGATGAGAAACCCCACATCTCTCGTCTCAAGGCGGGCTGGCCACAAAACTATTAAGCCCAAGCGCCTTCCTTCACATGGTCTAGCTGGCTGCTACAAGGAAAAATGGACTCCGGTCCCTTTGTTTCAGAGTTGCGTTTCCGGCGTTGCCAGATATTTTCTTGAGGCAGACCAAACCAAAATAAATCGTTGGTTTGGCGCTATCACATTAGTGACCATTGACAAGGCTTCTCTGACGTTATCTCTAATAGCCTTATCTTGCTGATCCGTCTGTTTTAAAAATCGCGCAAGAAAAGCTTCCCCTTTGTCCTTGTTAATTGCCATAGGTCGGTTGTTATCATCATAAACGGTACCATGTGTACCAGGCATCGCCTGTCTCTTCATCTGCCGGTGCAGCCTCCAGAATTTTCCCAATGTCACATCCCCACCGACTTCACTGATAAACTGTTCCCACTTAATCCTCTTGTCAATCGTCGTGGGGAGGAATAAACTGTGTTACAGCGCCTGATGGGTGACACTAGAGAGTGTCATTCTTTGTGATTGTACAACAATGTCTTTGATGTCGCCAATCCATTTTCTTCTCGGGCGTCCTTTTGCTCTCATATCAGATCTTCTTTGATGTAGGGCCAATGCTGGTTGACTTTATTTCCCATAACATTTGTTTGCACTCAAAGCAGAATGGTGTTATCAACGGAAGAAATAATTTTCTTCCTTGAACAAGTGTTTCGAAATGGCAGTGGATACACATGGATGGCTGTTCAAAGATTTATAGCAAAGTTTCCTGATAAACAACCTCCTCATTACATTACGGTTAGAAATTTGTTGAATACGATTTTTTTTTTTTTTTTGCTGCGGGAAATGTGGAAGATGTTCATCTATCTGGTAGGCAGGCCTGCTGTGACTGAAGAAAAATGTCTAGATATCCAAGACAAAATCCTGAAAAGTCCAAGCAAGTCCTTAAGGAAAATGTCGCAACAAGTGAACGGATCAGTGAGCACAGTGCACTTCATTCTTAAACAACGATTAAATTTCATCCATACAGGATTTCTGCTGTGTCTGAACTATACAACGAGTGTGATAACCAATCCAGAGGCAACTGCTCCACATGGTTTCAAGCATTTTTAGTTAAAAAAGACGAGTCAATTCTTGATGTAATATTCGTCTCTGATGAGGCATGGTTTCATCTATCTGGATACGTTAACAGCCAAAATAAGCGTATTTGGAACAGTTTTAATCAAAATGCATTTCATGAAGCGCCTCTTCACTATAAGAAAATTGGGGTATTGTGTGCCGTCAGTAAAAAACGTTTTATTGGACACATTTTCTTCAACACTATAAATGCTGATGGGTACCGTGCTGACATTCTTGAACTTTTATTTAGAATAGATGAATGAACGTACAATTGAAGAACGTGGTTCCAGCAAGATGGTGCAACTGCATACACAGCTACAGTTAGAGCACCACTGCGGTTGTTGTTGATTTTTTTTTTTTTTTTTTTTTTGGGGGGGGGGGGGGAGTAGGTGTGTTTGAGTATGAGTGAGAAAAGAGAGCTGAACGTGTGTGTGTGTGTTTGAGTGTGTGGGTGGGTTTCTGTGTGGGGTGTGTGACTGGGTGGGGTTAATGTGTGGGTAGGGGTGAGTTGGTGGGTGTGTGAGTGTAAGTGAGAAAAAAGAGTTGAATGTATCTATTGCACATGCTTTTCTATATTTTTTTGTGTATCCTCATCTATATCTATAAAACAAAGTGTATGTATGTAAATATGTAAATATGTATGTCCTTTATTTGTTCGCGAACGGCCCATCCGATTGAGATGAAATTTTCTACACACCTTCCTTTCATTCCAGAGCTGTCAACTGTCATAGTTTTTTTTTCTTCTTCCTCCTCCTCCCTCCTCCCCTCCCAAAATACGTACGTAAATATATGATGATGATGATGAAAGAATCCCCGAACCAAAACGCTAGGGAAAGGGAAGAAAATGACGTGACTACACAGAATCGTCACACGGCAATCATCATCATCAAGTGCCGTGCCGGCTGGCGTAGGCGTTCATGGCTCTCCGTAGATCTCAGTCTTTGGTTTTTTGGATCAACTCTGCTGCTGATATTCCTCCATGCCACGGCAATATCAATAACAATTCATCTTTTTATGTGTAAGGAAGTTATCTACAGTCGTGTAGAAGGGAAGAACTAGACGAGTATGAATTCGGAATGGCGAACTCTCTCCTCCTCTCTTCTCCTCCCTCCTCCTCCCTCTACCTCCTCCCTCCACCCTCCTCCTCTTCTTCCTCCCTCTCATCCCTCTCCCGACTCCCTCCTCCTTCTCCCTCTTTCTTCTCCCTCTTCCTCTCCCCTCCTCCTCCATCCTCCCCTCCTACTCCCTCCGCCTCCTCCCCTTCCTCCCTCATCTTCCCTTCTCCTCCCTCTCCCTCCTTATCCCTCCTCCTCCTGCCTCCCTCCTCCTCCTCCTCCTGCCTCCTTCTCCCTCATCATCCTCACTCCTCCTTCTCCCTTCTTCTCCCTCTTCCCTCTTCCTCCTCCTCCTACCTCCTCCCTCCTCCTCCCTCTACCTCCTCCTCCTCCCTCCACCCTCCTCCTCCCCTTCTCCTCCTCTTCCTCCTCCCTTTCCTTCCTCCCCTCCTCCCTCTACCTCCTCCTCCCCCTACCTCTTTCCTCCTCCCTCCTCCTCCTCTTCCACCTCCCTTTCCTTCCTCCCCTCCTCATTCTCCCTCCTTCCTCTCCCTCCTTCCTCCTCCTCCTTCCTTCTTCTCCCTCTGCCTCCTCCCTCCTCCTATCCCCTCCTCCTCCCTCCTCCTCCTTCTCCTTCTCCCTCCTTCTCCTCCTCTCCCCTCCTCCTCCTCCTACCCTCTTCCTCTTTCCCTCCTCCCTCTCCCTCCTCCTCCTCCCTCTTCCTCCTTCCTCCTCCTCCCTCTTCCTCCCTCTCCCTCCTCCATCCTCCTCCTCCCTCTTCCTCCTCCTTCTTCCTCCTCCTTCCTTCTCCTCCCTCCTCCTCCCTCTTCCTCCTCCTCCTACCTCCTCCCTCCTCCTCCTCTCTCCTCCTCCCTCCTCCCTTTTCCTCCCTCCTCCTCCCTCTACATCCTCCCTCCTCCTCTCCACTCTTCCTCCTACCCTCTTCCTCTTCCCCTCCTCCCTATCCCTCCTCCTCCCTTCACATTCCTCCTCCTCCCTCTTCCTCCTCATCCCTCCTTCTCCTCCTCCTCCTTCTTCCTCCCTCCTCCCACTCCTCCTTCCTCCTCCTCCCTCTCCTCCTCCCTCTACCTCCTCCCTCCTCCTCCCTCTTCCTCCTCCTCATCCCTCATCCTCCCTTCTCCTCCTCCCTCCTCCTCCTCCCTCTACCTCCTCCTCCCTTCACATTCCTCCTCCTCCCTCTTCCTCCTCCTCCCTCATCCTCCTCATCCCTCCTTCTCCCTCCTCCTTCTTCCTCCCTCCTCCTCCTCCTCCCTCCTCCCCCTCCTCCTTCCTCCTCCTCCCTCTCCTCCTCCTCACTCCTCCTCCTCCCTCCTCCTCCCTCTACCTCCTCCCTCCTCCTCCCTTCACATTCCTCCTCCTCCTCCTCCTCCTCTCTCCTCCTCCCTCCTCGTCATCACTCCTCCTCCCTCCTCCTCCTCCTCCCTCCTCCCCATCCTCCCTCTCCGCCTCCTCCCTCCTCCTCCCTCTACCTCCTCTCCTCCCTCCTCCTCCCTCTACCTCCTCCCTCCTCCTCCCTTCACATTCCTCCTCCTCCCTCTTCCTCCCTCCTCCTCCTCTCTCCGCCTACCTCCTCCTCCTCCTCCCTCTACCACCTCCCTCCTCCCTCCTCCTCCCTTCACATTCCTCCTCCTCCCTCCTCCTCCCCCTCCTCCTCCTTCTCCCTCCTCATTCTCCCTCTTCCTCCTCCCTCTTCCTTCTCCCTCCGCCTCCTCCATCCTCCTACTCTCTCCTCCTCCTCCCTCCTCCTCCCTCCTCCTCCCTCTCCTCCTCCTGCTCCCTTCTCCTCCTGCGTTCTCCTCCTCCCTCCTTCTCCCTCCTCCTCCCTCTTCCTCCTCCCTCCTCCTCGCCTCCTCCTCCACACTACTCCTCCCTCCTCCTCCTAATCCCTCCTCCTCCCTCCTATTCCTCCCTACTCCTCCTGTCTCCTCCCTCCTCCTTCCTCCTCTTCCCTCCTCCACCTCCCTCTTCCTCCTCCCTCCTCCATTTACCCAAGACAGACAGACAGTCAGACAGATAGTCGGGAACGGGATCTTATATGACTACTTATATAATTTAAATGAGATGCTCTCCACCATGGGCTGGGCCGGGTCAGACAGACAGACAGACAGATAGACAGACAGACAGACAGACAGACAGACAGACAGACAGACAGACAGACTGACAGACAGACAGTCGGGAACGGGAACTTATATGACTACTTATATGAATTAAATGAGATTCTCCCCACCAGGAGTTGGGCGATGCCGGGCCGGGTCAGACAGACAGACAGATAGATAGTCGGAACGGGAACTTATATGACTACTTATATGAATTAAATGAGATTCTCCCCATCAGGGTCTGGGCGAAGACGGGCCGGGTCAGACAGACAGACAGACAGATAGACAGACAGACAGACAGACAGATAGTCGGTAACGGGAACGAGAACTTATATGACTACTTATATGAATTAAATGAGATGCTCCCCACCAGGGTCTGGGCGAAGCCGGGCCGGGTCAGCTAGTCTTTCATATTATCATGATTTTCACATGTACAGTATTAAAACTTTGCCTGAGAGGGGGGGGGGGGGGTACAGGGTGTCAGGCATTGGTAGCACCTTTGGTAAGGATGACTCTCATGTCCTTTTCAGGACCTATCCCCCACTGGTCCAAGCCTGACATCCAGCTCACGCCTGTGGCTCCTAGTAACTGTCAGCATGCGACAGCGGCCACCCCCGGGCAACAGCTGTGAGAGGCTGGCTAAACCAGGCATGGGTATCCGATTTGGTGTCCAACTAAGAGGTAAACTAGGGTATGCCTACCCAGCATGTGAAGACAGGATTCGGCAGACTGCGCGGAAGAAATCATTCCTGATTCAACGGGCAAGACGGCGTTTACCTGCAAAGCTTTGTGAAACGTAATGAGCACGGCAAGGCACGTAGAGCGCCCTGGTCATCCACTGCACCTGTATTCGTCTCCAGTCGTCTAGACTTGTCTTGCCACTGGACTCAGATGGACTCAGGCGAGAGAGTGAGGTCGACGAATTGCGCAACTCCTCCTCACTTTAATCCAAGTCATCGCGCAAGTCATTCTTCATCCAACGTCATATATCACCTTCAAGCCCCGTGGCGATGGGCGAGCTGCGAAGCGGCAGGCGTGGGTACTCTGGCAGCCGTAGTCGCAGACCTGCACACAGGCGGCTCAGGCCATATGGTCGTCTTCTACTGACCGGAGCAGCAGTGGGATTCGGCAGCCCCCTGAGCGACTGAGCAGCCCTCTATAGGAACACACTGCTCACCTCCATAGCATGAGGAAGGGGCTAGAAAAGGTGCCCTAAACATTGTCTGCTCCATCATTACCTAACCAGCTAGCCGCGGTTGGTGGGTACTCTTAACTGCGGTCGACATACAAACAAAGATAAAACAAGCAAAGCTAAAAGAGTAAACCATATTCCCTTAACAATTGGAACTTGGAATGTACGCACCCTACTTGACAGAGACGGCGCGACGGGTCCAGAGAGACGAACAGCACTGTTTGGGAGAGAGCTGGGCAGGTACAACATCGACATTGCAGCCTTGAGCGAGACACGACTTGCAGAAGAAGGCCAAATCTGTGAAATAGGTGCCGGCTACACATTTTTCTGGAGTGGAAGGAAAAGCGAGGAAAGACGCCAATCCGGTGTGGGATTTGCCATTAAGTCGGCCCTGGTCGGCAAATTAACTGGATTTCCAAAGGCTATAAACGACAGGCTCATGACCATGAAGTTGCCCCTGCTGAATGGAAGGAAGCATGCAACCATTGTGAGTGTCTACGCACCAACTATGACCAACGAAGATGATGTCAAGAACAAGTTCTATGAGGACCTGCACAATGTATTAACATCTGTTCCCAAAGGAGACAAACTTATACTCCTTGGGGATTTCAATACCAGAGTAGGCACGGACACCACCTCTTGGAGTGGCATTATTGGAAAGCATGGAGTCGGAAATTGTAACAGCAATGGACTCTGCCTCCTTCAGACATGTGCCGAACATGATCTCCTTATTACGAACACAATTTTCCGTCTCCCCATGAGAAATAGGACATCGTGGATGCACCCTCGCTCGAAACACTGGCACCTCATTGACAATGTTATTGTCAGGAGGAGTGACAGACAAGACGTCCGAGTGACAAAATCCATGTGTGGTGCCGAATGTTGGACAGACCATCGTCTCATTGTCTCGAAAATAAACATTCACATCAGGCCACCACGGCGTCCTCAAGGGGTGAAAATGCAAAAAAAAAAAAAACAAATGTCACCAGCCTAAACAGCAAGAAAATGCAGCAGTCGTTTGAAAATATGCTGGAAGACCGCCTCACGCCAAATGCTGCAGCTAAACAGGATACAGAAACAGAATGGAGAGCCCTAAAGGACATAATTTACAACACTGCTATGGAAATCCTGGGTCCAGCCCCCCAAAAGCATAAAGACTGGTTTGATGAAAATTCCGAAGACATCAACCAATTGCTGGCCGAGAAACATCTTCTCCTCAAGGCACACTTGAATGACCCAAAGACAACATAAAAAAAAAAGATGCCATCAAGAACATTCAGAGAGTAGTGCAGCAGAAACTTCGGCACATGCGGGACTCCTGGCTGAGCAGCAAAGCTGATGAAATTCAGGGCTTTGCTGACAGACATGATATGAAAAACTTCTACGACTCACTGAAAGCGGTCTATGGTCCTACATCACCAGGCATAGTTCCCCTCCTCAGTGCAGATGGGGGAACATTGATCACCGATAAGAAAGAAATCCTTCAACGCTGGGCAGAGCATTTCAGCAACATCTTAAATGTAACTTCCTTCTTCGATGATGAAACCATCAACTGCCTTCCTCAAGTTCCTACCAATGAGACACTTGATGACCTGCCAACCATAGTGGAAGTAAACAAAGCCATCCAGCAACTCTCCAGCGGCAAGGCACATGGACCTGACTCCATCCCAGCAGAGATATACAAGGCAGGTGGGCCGGTCCTAACAGAGCAGCTTCACCAAGTCTTTACAAACATATGGGTGAACGAGACCATGCCACAAGATTTCAAGGACGCGTCAATAGTCCACCTTTACAAACGTAAAGTAAACCGCCAATCCTGTGACAACCACCGAGGCATCTCCTTGCTTTCAATTGCAGGGAAGATACTCGCCAGAATTCTTCTCAATCGCCTCACAGCCCATCTCGATCAAGGTCTTCTTCCTGAGAGTCAGTGTGGCTACATAAAAGAACGTGGAACTGTTGACATGATTTTCGCTGCAAGAGAAATGTCAGGAACAGAACTGCGAAATGTTCTCCACTTTCATTGACCTTACCAAGGCTTTTGATACAGTCAGCAGAGAAGGACTGTGGAAGATTATGACAAAATATGGCTGTCCACGAAAGTTTGTCCAAATAGTGCGGCTATTTCATGATGGCATGCAGGCAAGAGTACAGGAAAATGGCGAACTGTCTGAACCTTTTCCTGTCACCAATGGAGTGAAGCAAGGTTGTATCCTGGCACCAACACTGTTCAGCCTCATGTTTTCAGCCATGCTGATGAATGCCTTCGAGAACGACGACATTGGAATAGACATCAACAACCGTATGGATGGAAAGTTATTCAATCTCAGAAGGCTGAAAGCTAAAACCAAAATTAACAGCGACACCATCAGAGAGCTCCTGTTTGCTGATGATTACGCTCTGTACGCCAACTCAGAGGTGGAGATGCAACATAATGTTTCAGCTTTCTCACATGCGTGTGCCAACTTTGGGCTCAATATCAACTTGGAGAAAACTGTAGTTATGTACCAGCCAGCTCCAGTGAATAATCACACTGTGCCGAATATCAAAGTGAATGATCATAGACTAAGTGTTGTCAACAAATTCACCTATCTTGGCAGCACTGTGTCACAAGCTGCCACAATTGATGACGAAGTGAATGCGAGAATCTCCAAGGCCAGTGCGGCATTTGGCAGACTGTACAAGAATGTATGGGACAGAACTGGAATAAGCCTGCAAACAAAGGTAAAAGTCTACAAAGCAGTTGTATTATCCACACTGCTATATGCTTGTGAAACCTGGACTGTTTATCAGCGACACGCTAGGAAATTAAACCACTTCCACACAGTCTGCCTAAGGAAGCTACTGAAGATTAAATGGCAAGACAAGATTCCAGACACTGAAGTCCTAGAAAGAGCATTCATGCCCAGTATCCACACTCTAGTGATGAAGAATCAGATTCGCTGGGCTCGTCACTTGACTCGCATGCCAGATCACAGGCTCCCTACACGAATTTTTTACAGCGAACTGCGTTGTGGTAAACGCTTCCAAGGTGGCCAGAGGAAACGCTTTAAGGACACTGAAAATTTCACTGAAGAATTTTGGAATTCATCATGACACCTGGGAGGCTGCAGCCAGAGACCGAAATTCGTGGCGTGCATCATTACGCAAGGGTGCAGTCATATGTGAGGTAACCAGGACTGCAAGAGCTGTGAAGAAAAGGCAAGACAGAAAAACCACTGCAGGAAATCCTCCTCCAGAAACGTCAAGCATTCCTTGCCCACATTGTCAAAGAACATTTCGAGCCAAAATAGGCCTTATCAGCCATCTCAGAACCCACGGCTCCATACCTTCAACCCCACTGGATGAAATGAATGGTCATCATCATTCTTGATGGACAAACAACAAACAACAAACATTAAAACTTTGGGGTGGGATGTGGGTGGGTTGGGTTGTTTGTGGATGAGGGTGGGTGGATGTACATGTGTTTGGGGTGGGGAAGTGAGTGGGTGGGTGTGTAGCTGGGTGGATAAGAGTGTTGGTGGGTATGTGTGGGTGGGTGGGTATATGTGTGTGGTGGTGGGTGTGAATCCGAAAGTGTGAGAGTTCGAGTATATTAGTTTGAGTGACTGTGTGAAGGAATGTTTGTATACGGGTGTAGTTTTAAGAATGGTTGAATATGTATATGGGCGCGCGCGCGCGCGCGCGCGCGAGAGAGAGAGAGAGAGAGAGAGAGAGAGAGAGAGAGAGAGAGAGAGAGAGAGAGAGAGAATGGATGACTTAGTGTTTGTAATTGTGAGTGGGTATATGTGCGTGTATGTAAGGAAGTGTATGTGACTGTGTGGTTAAATGACTGTGTGAATTTGCATGTGTGAAAGTGTGTATGTGTTGTAAGTATGGGAAGGAGTGTATGTATGTACTTTGCTGTATGTATGTATGGAGATATATGTGCGTGAGAGAGAGAGAGAGAGAGAGAGAGAGAGAGAGAGAGAGAGAGAGAGAGAGAGAGAGAGAGAGAGAATGTAGTTTGTTTTATTTGTCAATTAAAATGCAAAACATTTCAGTCCATGTGTTTATAGCTCCACCTGGTTTAGAAGCTTTTAAGAAATTAGGAATTTACTTTGTGACTTTATTGTGAATTTATCAGGGACACTGGAACCCTCATAATTAACAACAGTTAGTAAATCTAATTATATTAAATTGTTAATCTGGTTTGCATATCCATCAATGCTTGTTTCTTTTGCTGTAGGTGGGACTTTAATCTAATATAGATTATAGATTAACTTTTGTTAATCATGAGGGTTCCAGTGTATTTCCTCAGGCTTTTATATTATGTACATTAATTCTTCTTCTTCTTTCGTTCGTTTGAAATATGTCTATAACTGCTATACTGTCTCTTATATGAATTTAACTGTCTTTTTCAGTTCACACAGCGGTCCACAGAGTTTATCTTCCACTGTCGTCTCTCTAGGCCAGAAGGTTTGCCTAGATATGTTATATTTTGAGCAGTATTGGAGTATGTGCTCTGCTGTCTGCGACGCCAATCCACACGTGCACATGGCTGATTCACCAATCTTGAATTTTGTATACATGTGGTTGCATAATCTATTGTGTCCTGTTCTGAGGCGCAGAATAATGACTTGTTCTGCTCTGTCCATAATGTGGTAGTCATCTTGAGCAGGTTTTGGTAGCTTTCTGACTGATTTGATCATTCTTTTCTTTTGGTGGTATGTAACGGGCACATCAGGCTGTTCTTCTTTTGCTCCATCCTTAGCCAATTGACCAGCTCTGTCGTTTCTGGGTATTCCACAGTGGGATGGTATCCACTGTATGGTGACCTTATGCTGACTGCTAAGTTCAGAAAGTAGTGTCCTTAGTACTGGCAATTTCCCTGACAGGAGCGCCTCGAGTACTGCATTGCATCTGTCAATAGCACCACAGGTTGTGTACCATTGCTGGTATTTAGTAATTTCTCTGTTGCTATCTTGATTGCCTCAATTTCAGCATCATAGTTATGGCAGTATTTTCCTGTTGGTACTCTGGCTGTGTCCCTAGTATTATTTGGGTATTCTATGTACACTCCCGCTCCTCCATTTCAAATAGCATTTTGTGCTGACCCATCTGTGTAGACTCGGATCCAGAGGTCCTGTGGGTATTCTTCATAAAGGAAGCTGAGAGTGGCTGTTCTGCGCTGCACACTGTTCTTTTCTTTCTTGTCAAATATTCCTCTCACTTTTGTCTGGATTTTTTTATGATAGTCTATGTTCACCTTTCCATGGAGTTCGCTCTGGAATAGTTGTTAGGGGGATACAAACTGTGGGCAGATCGGTGGTTTCTTTGCAGAGTCGTTTGGCTTGGTGGATAAAACTACTTCTTTTCAACCGCCCCATAGCTAGGTTTTTCTCATCCTGCCAGTCTTCTAGTCTCTCTCCTCTCTGGTCCATGTGATCATAGCCCCAACTCTGCGAGTGGCTGTTGAAATCACCACACACAATCATTTTTTCTGTTAATGGTAGTGTGTCCAGTGCCTGTGGATGGTCACTTGGACAGTAGTAATTGATCAGATGTAGATCTGTATTGCCTGTCTTAAGTTTAAGTGTCTGATACTCAGCCCCTTCCATGTAGACTTCGATTTGGGAAGCAGTGATGTTATTTTTTTTACTAAGGTCAGTATCCCACCTTTTCGCCTTTCCTTTCGGTCAGATCAGTAACACTGGTAGCCTCTGATTTTGAAGGCTATATTTTCGTTGAGGTGAGTTTCTTGCAAGCAACATATGCTTACTTTTTCTTGGTCCAAGATGTTTTCTGATTCTATTTTTTTGTTGCTGACTCCCTCCGCATTCCAGTGCATTATTTTAAGTCTTTGTTTAGTATGGCCAGCCGTTCTATTCTCATGTCCCCTGGCTCCACAGGACATCTGAGAAGGACCTCCAGTAGTTGGAGTTGGACCCTTTCGAGACATAGGGCCCGGCACGGCACCTGCCTGGGGGTCCAAAGCAGGGCGAGCACCATAATATTTAGTAGTCGACATATTCCATTTTGCGTAATTGCGTGGCATCCTGATTTCTGTGGTGCGCCTCCTGGCTGGTTGCCTCCGTCTTCGGCACCTTTCCTTTGCTAGAGCAGACTGTGGTCTCACTCGAGTTTAGATGTGTACACACGCACACACGTGTCTGCACATGCATATATGTGTATACACATCTAGAGCACACTGGTTATTTTTCGGCGCCAGAAACTCGCCGTCGCCCCTTCTCCTGTTAGTAGAAACAGTTCCGCCACGTGAAGGCCAGGAGTTGGACTTTTGCTGCGGAGGTTATGTAGTCACGAGCCATTAGGGCATTTAAGCAATGTTGGGCGCTCACCCCAACACTGCGCCCCGGCTACATACAGCAACCGTTGGAACCTGTACATTAATTGCAGGTTGACATCTTGCAGAGAATGTGGGAGGGGGACGAGGTAGAAGGATTAGTTGCCATAACCTTAAGGAGAAGAACCCTGACTGTGTGGTCAGCTGTCTGTAAGATGTGAACACCAGACCAGCCAGTACCATTCCACATTTGGTTGTCCACAATTCAACATGGGTGAAACATCTGGCCAAACTTAAGAGTTGTGGCCAGTATGGAGACTGAAAAACTCATGACAGAAAACGCAGGGCCATGGGAAATATCACAGTAGAGGCATTACAATATGAACGATCCAGACGAGTTTACAATTGGCCCTCATCTCACTGCAGTGTACCTGGTCATGAAGAAGCTGACGGTAGTCGGTGGAAAGCTACCACAGTCTGACAAAACCATCTTCAGTAAACCACCAATCTTAAAGCTACCTGACATTACAACAGACTTCATATTATAGACAGACGTTAGCTCCTATGCTCTGTTTTCAATTCTATTACAGTACAATGACAGCAAATCACACCCAGTTCTTTACTCGAGCAGAAAACTTAGATAGTTAACATAAATAAGCCGCCACAGAACGTGAAGCTTTATCCTTAGTTGAAGCTGTGACAAAATTCTCTAAATACCTTCTTGGTAGAAAAACCCTTGTGCTTTCAGACAACAAGTCACTCAAAGTCATTAAGCAGGTTATCCTAACAATTAAAGAATTCACAGATGCTCTCTCCTCTTACAAGATTTCGATTTTATTATCTCTCACATACCTGGCAAAGATAATAATTTAGCAGACTTACTCAGCAGACTATAATACCAAAACAAACAGTAATCAGAAAGTGACAACCGACTGAGACAAATTGTGCCAATGGCTTTGGGCAGAGCGAGGAAATGCAACCTAAAGATTAAATGTCATGGCAGGGCAGACCAAACCCTAAGCCTTGGTCAGCAACTGGTCTAGGATGGAAGCTCTGACTGGTGGACAGTTAGAGTATTGCTTTGCTGATCCAGCAGCTTCTGCAGCTTGTCTTGTTCCTTTCCTCTGGAGTAAACTAGGCAGGCTGAGAGAGGGATCATGTGCATGGGCAACACATGGTCTCTAAATTCAGCCCAGGCTTTGTGTTATGGAGAGGTATAACTCCATTTTACAAACTATGGTGTGCCATTTATACACATTCTAACTTACAATGTTTCAGAGTTCTTCTGTCAAGGACGATCGATTGTAACTGATATACTTGAAAGACTTGCAAAAACTGATGTATTGGAAAAATAACAACACCTACAGCAAAAGAAACATACATTGATGGATACGCAAGCCAGATTGACGATTTAATAATATAATTAGATCAACTAACTTTTGTTAATCACTACAATGTTTTATACGTTGGAATATGAAGGGTTCTTGATATTGCACACTAGAATGACAAACAACACCAAAACTTCCACTGTTTTGACGAGAGACTACGTAATTATCAAGACAAACGTTGGCACTTTGCCATCTTGACAGTTAGTTTGTTGCATTGTGCTTCAAAAGAAGGCATAATAACTACAACCCATGGCGGTAGCGAATGTGACTGATCAGAACAATTTATGCTGTAAATGTTCATTCACAATGGATGCATGTGATCAAGTGGTCATTTTCACCATCACACACCGTCTTACATATCTCACACTCATTGTGTGTCCTGTTTGAAATCATTTTCTCCTGTCTTTATTCCATGTCTGATCTTTGTCCTCCATACAACGTTCTGTGGCAACTTGCTCCCAATGTGCATTATCAATGCTTGTATCAATCGTGTCCCGCTTACACACACATTTGTATCGTAGTAGACGCTGACCATGAGATCTCTTACCCATCTGTAATTCACCAAAAAGATGCCCTTTGGTATTCTACCATCATCCATCCGCCTAATGTATCCTATCCATCTAAGTCTACGAAGACTGAGCATGGAATAAACTGTCACACAACCTGATCTTTCCAATACTTCAGTATTTGTGATTTTGTCTTGCCACTTATCAAGACAATGACTAGACGAAATATCTGATTACGACAGTTGATTGACATAATGGATTACAGACACCTGACTTTGATAGTTAAACAATGACTGACATAACGTATTCCACACATCCGGGTACGACAGTAAACAAGGACTGACATAGCAGATCACAAATACAGGGTTACAACAAGCAAACAATCATTGACATAAGGGATTATGACACCAAATTACAACAGGTAAACCATGAGCGACACAGTGCATAACAGATGAAAAAGTATACACACTGACAGAAACATACTATGAAAACTACTGACAAAGGTTACAAGACTCCAGTGATAAGACCAAACACAAAGAGAAAAAACTAAAACATTAGTGATCGACACTGACACTTAATCAACAATTGGTCTTGCATGATCGCAGACAATTTATTTAGCATTAACAAGCAAGCTCTCATTTTATTAAGATGAGACTCAATTAAAAGGGAAATAAACTTTCTCTTACTTACATACTTTGGTTAGTAAATGTTACAAGTTTTTATTACAAGGTTGCAGTTATTAGTTAAAGTACATTAATGAATAGAAAGACTACCACATATTTTAACACAGAGTAGTTAATCATGTTCAAATATTTTACCAGTGTTTGCATAGATTACTAGAATCCTAGCCTCCCCCTAATATCAACAACTCCCCCCCCCCCTTTTTTTTGGGGGGGGGGGGGGTCTTCCTCCCATATATGTTTTGTAAATAATGCATGTAGGTTTGTGAATAATGAATATATGTATGAGATGCTTACCCAGGTCGGTTTTGTTTGCACTGTTCCAGAAGGTATGTGTTGGCCTGTCTATAGGAGCTGATGCTCACACTGTCTGGGCAAGGAGAATTCTGTCTGTGCCGAGATGCCAGCCCTCAGCCTCCAAAGGACGGTATATATATCTTACCTTTTTTAAGAAACTGTTTGACATCAGGGAGAGTTATAGCAGTAGTAATTTCTACCTATCAGCCGAACACCTTCACCTAACTTTATGAAACCTGGAAAACCAGAGGCAGCACCAATTGGGGAAACCGACCATGTCCTAGAGTACCTCCAACAGCATAGCTCTCAACATGAACAACACTACCAGCAACCCTAAAATTGTTCCACAGGCACTAATTCAACAGAAGCATCAAAATGGTGGAAATACCCCACAATTGGCTGCATAGCTACCTGGTCCCACTTCCAAAGCCAGGTAAGGATCACTCCAGACTTAATGGATACCGAATCATAACCCTGCAAAACATGTACAGCAAAGTCCTCGAAAGATAGTAGAACACAGGCTCCAGCAACATTTGGAAAGTCAGAATCTGCTTCCCCAAGGACTCGGGAGCTACTGGCCTGGAAAGGACACCTGGGCCAATGCTGCAACTTTTGCATTTGATGTCTATGAGGGCTTCCAGGATAAACAGGAGACAGTGGCGGTAGCTCTTGACCTGGAGGATGCGTATAACAGGGTTAGGTATGATCGGTTAATACACACACTGTTGGACATGGAGGTCTGCCCTTGCCTTGTTAGATGGGTTGCAGCAGTCCTTTATGAGCGTAAGGTTGCACTGCGCATGGGTACCTGGACTTCTGACCCCTGTACTATTACACGTGGGTTGCCGCAGGGATCTGCCTTGTCCCCAGTGCTCTTTAATGTCTACACCAGCAAAATCGCGGCTATTGAGACACCAGGTGTGGGTAGAATCTTGACATTTGTAGATGATGTGCTGGTGTACAGACAGGGCAGAGACAGGGCCAGTTTGGCGAAAGACGTACAGGTGGGGTAGACAAGGTGACGGAGTGGTGCAGGGACGCAGGGGTCATTATAAACCCACACAAGGCATCGGTTGTGTGGTACTCCCTGGATAACCGAATCGTCAAGGCAGACGTCCCAAGTATTATGTTGAATGGATGTCCTCTTAGTCGAGAGAGTAAATTGAAGTACTTGGGTATCACCTTTGACAGGTGTTTGTCTTTTAAGGATCATGTGGAGGATTTGGTGGTGAAGGCTGGTAGGGGACTTAATGCATTGAGGGCTATGGCAGCAACCGGGGTAGATCAGAGGATGCTGTACAGGCTCTTTCAGCAGTTAATAATTTCTGTCATTGAGTATGGTTTGGGGCTGCTGACAGTATAAAAAAGCCAGCATGAAAGGTTTGAGCGCATACAAAATGCTGCCATGCGGTTAATACTTGGGTGCACAAAGGACACACTGCCACATTGCGTGTAGACAGAATGACGTCATCGGAAAAGGCGGTAGAAAATCATATAGGGAAAACCCCACAAGAAACTAAGGGAACTGTTGATAAAGAACACAAAGGACAGTGACGTCAGATATCAAGAGGAAGGACATCGATTGGGAAGGTAATAGAAGGCCATAAAATGCAAATATTGGCGATAGAATAGTGTTGGCACGTAAAGCAGTGGCTGCGACGAAGATATACGGGGATTGCTACAACGTGTCGCTACAGAACGTACGGGGTACCTAGACCTACATCGCGCAGAGCGGCAAAGGAGAACTGTAGGCAGAACGACAGAAGGGCAATGGAAGATACGAAGGTACAATATCTATGTAAGCAGGTTAGTGTTGAGTATCAATGAGTTCCTGTAAATAGAACTAGGTCCCGCTTGGCAACAACAAGCACCTAGGTACGGATAGAATTGATAGAAAATCTCAAACTGACTGTGAGATCTTATTAAATGTTATTACGTATCAACATCTTCAGCATGGCCGTTATCTTCAAAGTCATTTACCTTGCTGTTCCAGCGTTGAACATTTGTTCATTTTGCTTTTACGATTGTGGTGTCGAGCCAGACATTTGAATTGACACACTATTTGCTCAGTTGCATTCAACAGTTTATGAACACGCCGGACGTATAGTGTGGCACACACCAATTATCTGCATGAGGCATATCCTGGCGCTACTTACAATAACGGATAGGCATAGGGTCCTTCAGGCCAAATGGTACCTGAGAATTGCCGCAGACAGGGATCACCCACTGCATGCAGCAATGGATATGGTCAAGGGTCATAGACTAAGACGAGGCAGGTCCTGGATGGCACAGGCAGAACTTTCTATAAGTCAGGTGTGTTATCTAGAGACCATCAATCGTGAAAGAGAGTGGGTTGAAGTTCCGGATGACATGATGGACGGCACAATGTAATAATAACACTAGGTCGTGAGTGCAGAGAATGGGCAGCGGGCCGCACTGAGTTTGAAGTGCAACAGCTGATCCAGAGCAACACACATCAAGGTGACATAGTCATCTACACCGATGGGTCAGTGGTGAGAAACAGACGTAGTGGCTGGGACTTTATTGCAAAGGCTAATGGGCGAGTCTTGAAAAAGGAGAGCCTGGCATATGAGACTACGATCTCCAGTATGAGAATGGAGGTGGAGGCAGCAACAGTGGCATTCCGGTGGCTAGAGGAGACTACTGCAACACACGTTGTGTTCATTACAGATTCAAAGAATATGCTTAGCAAGGTGGAGAAAGGAATGTGGAATGGCTCTCGTCGCTTCAGAGTCACAGATTGTGTGGATATTTTGCCGTGGCTATGCGGGTATATGGAGGAATGAACAGGCTGATAGGCTAGCAGGGAATGCACCTCTTGGTGGTATCTTGCCTATGGACAAGGGGGAGGAAGTCGTGCGCTTGGGGGTCCAGGTGGAGAAGGCGGAGGAACAGATTGAGAACCCATATGTGGAAAGAATGAGATTGCGGGGGATCAGCAGGGGTTCTGGAAGAATTTCAAAACTGAGAGGGAAGATCAGGAGAACATTTAATCAGATAGCGGTGGGAACGATTAGTAGTATGACTCTTTACTGGCTGTTGAACGAGGGGACTGAGCACATATGGGAATGTCCTGAGTGCAGTGATGTCGGTTCTTGACTCAACTCAACAACTCAACTCATTTAATAGTAGTCATTTAGCTACCTATTGCTGTTGTTGCCACAATGATTATGTTGAGTTAATGGGTTTACTTAGGGGGTTGATCCTGACAATGGAGTGACCATTGTAATATGTACAATACCACCTTTCATGCATTATTGCCTGTTGTTGTATTAACTTTAATAAATACCAAAAACGTAGGTGATTCTTTGTTTATACCTTTCCAACGACAACTATGTTTGTTCTGCACTAAAAGTACACCTTGTTATGTAACATCTTTGTCTGTATGTATACACAGTACACCATGTTATGTGGTAACTTTGTTTGTTATGTGCATATATTGGAGGTTCAGTAATGTTCATGTATGTCCTGTCAATCCCTAGATGTCTTGTGCGTACATGATCCACTGAGAGACTGTGGGGATTACATGTGAGGGAGGAGATCTACATACTGACCCAACTTTATCTAGAGTGCATAGGGTACTTCCTAAAAAAACAAACGTAAAGTAGTTCGGGCCACTGACGGGAGGGGGGGGGGGGGGGGGAGGAGGAAAGAAACCTACACTTAATATCTTTATTATCATTTTTGTGTGTGAAAGGAACATGCTTTATAGTAGGAAACTTCACATGGGGGACAACGAGCCTCTTAAAGGCTTCCTAACGAAGGCATATGAGGATGATAGCCCCTCCCAATCGGGTTCCCATTAGGTATCACCTCGTCAAAAATATATAATTTAAATGTAAACTATTGATTGCATTGAAAAAACAATCTTAGAAATACACAGAACAAGGTCACAATTATATAACTTAAATGTAAACTATTGATTGCATTGAAAATACAGTCTTAGAAATACACAGAACAAGGTCACAATCATATAACTTAAATGTAAACTATTGATTGCATTGAAAATACAGTCTTAGAAATACACAGAACAAGGTCACAATCATATAACTTAAATGTAAACTATTGATTGCATTGAAAATACAATCTTAGAAATACACAGAACAAGGTCACAATTATATAACTTAAATGTAAACTATTGATTGCATTGAAAATACAATCTTAGAAATACACAGAACAAGGTCACAATTATATAACTTAAATGTAAACTATTGATTTCATTGAAAAAACAATCTTAGAAATACACAGAACAAGGTCACAATCATATAACTTAAATGTAAGCTATTGATTTCATTGAAAATACAATCTTAGAAATACACAGAACAAGGTCACAATCATATAACTTAAATGTAAAGTATTGATTGCATTGAAAAAACAATCTTAGAAATACACAGAACAAGGTCACAATTATATAACTTAAATGTAAACTATTGATTGCATTGAAAATACAATCTTAGAAATACACAGAACAAGGTCACAATCATATAACTTAAATGTAAACTATTGATTGCATTGAAAATACAATCTTAGGAATACACAGAACAAGGTCACAATTATATAACTTAAATGTAAACTATTGATTGCATTGAAAATACAATCTTAGAAATACACAGAACAAGGTCACAATCATATAACTTAAATGTAAACTATTGATTGCATTGAAAATACAATCTTAGAAATACACAGAACAAGGTCACAATTATATAACTTAAATGTAAACTATTGATTGCATTGAAAATACAATCTTAGAAATACAAAGAACAAGGTCACAATTATATAACTTAAATGTAAACTATTGATTGCATTGAAAATACAATCTTAGAAATACACAGAACAAGGTCACAATCATATAACTTAAATGTAAACTATTGATTGCATTGAAAATACAATCTTAGAAATACACAGAACAAGGTCACAATTATATAACTTAAATGTAAACTATTGATTGCATTGAAAATACAATCTTAGAAATACACAGAACAAGGTCACAATTATATAACTTAAATGTAAACTATTGATTTCATTGAAAAAACAATCTTAGAAATACACAGAACAAGGTCACAATCATATAACTTAAATGTAAGCTATTGATTTAATTGAAAATGCAATCTTAGAAATACACAGAACAAGGTCACAATCATATAACTTAAATGTAAGCTATTGATTTAATTGAAAATACAATCTTAGAAATACACAGAACAAGGTCACAATTATATAACTTAAATGTAAACTATTGATTGCATTGAAAATATAATCTAAGAAATACACAGAACAAGGTCACAATCATATAACTTAAATGTAAACTACTGATTTAATTGAAAATACAATCTTAGAAATACACAGAACAAGGTCACAATTATATAACTTAAATGTAAACTATTGATTGAATTGAAAATACAATCTTAGAAATACACAGAACAAGGTCACAATCATATAACTTAAATGTAAACTATTGATTGCATTGAAAATACAATCTTAGAAATACACAGAACAAGGTCACAATTATATAACTTAAATGTAAACTATTGATTGCATTGAAAATACAATCTTAGAAATACACAGAACAAGGTCACAATCATATAACTTAAATGTAAACTATTGATTACATTGAAAATACAATCTTAGAAATACACAGAACAAGGTCACAATCATATAACTTAAATGTAAACTATTGATTGCATTGAAAATACAATCTTAGAAATACACAGAACAAGGTCACAATTATATAACTTAAATGTAAACTATTGATTTCATTGAAAAAACAATCTTAGAAATACACAGAACAAGGTCACAATCATATAACTTAAATGTAAGCTATTGATTTCATTGAAAATACAATCTTAGAAATACACAGAACAAGGTCACAATCATATAACTTAAATGTAAACTATTGCTTGCATTGAAAATACAATCTTAGAAATACACAGAACAAGGTCACAATCATATAACTTAAATGTAAACTATTGCTTGCATTGAAAATATAATCTTAGAAATACACAGAACAAGGTCACAATCATATAACTTAAATGTAAACTACTGATTTAATTGAAAATACAATCTTAGAAATACACAGAACAAGGTCACAATTATATAACTTAAATGTAAACTATTGATTTCATTGAAAATACAATCTTAGAAATACACAGAACAAGGTCACAATTATATAACTTAAATGTAAACTATTGATTGCATTGAAAATACAATCTTAGAAATACACAGAACAAGGTCACAATTATGTAACTTAAATGTAAACTATTGATTGCATTGAAAATACAATCTTAGAAATACACAGAACAAGGTCACAATTATATAACTTAAATGTAAACTATTGATTGCATTGAAAATACAATCTTAGAAATACACAGAACAAGGTCACAATTATATAACTTAAATGTAAACTATTGATTGCATTGAAAATA
Source organism: Cepaea hortensis (assembly GCA_963921405.1). Classification (NCBI taxonomy): domain Eukaryota; kingdom Metazoa; phylum Mollusca; class Gastropoda; order Stylommatophora; family Helicidae; genus Cepaea; species Cepaea hortensis. The sequence continues at coordinate 10,232,473 of OY992896.1, forward strand.
CAATCTTAGAAATACACAAAACAAGGTCACAATTATATAACTTAAATGTAAACCATTGCTTGCATTGAAAAAAAAAAGCAATCTTAGAAAATCACAGAACATCATCATTGGCACCTTGCCATCTTGACAGACGATAGTTTGTTCTTCAAAAAGGCATAATGACTTTTACCCATGGCGGTAGCGAATGTGACTGATGAGGCCAATTCGCGCTGTAAATGTTCGTTCACAGTGGATGCATGTGAACACGTGGTCATTTCCACCATCATGCACCATCTTACGTCTCACACGCTCGGTGTGAGACTTATCTGCAATAATTTTCTCCTTTGTCTTTATTCCATTTCTGATGTTTGCCCTCAATGCAACACGTTCAGCAGCGATTTGCTCCCAATGTGCATTATCAATGCCTGTATCAATCATGTCCCGCTTACATACATCTTTGTATCTTCTACCATCATCCATCCTCCTAAGATGCCCTATCCATCTAAGTCTACAAAGACTGAGCATGGAATAAACCGTCACATAACCTGATCTTTCCAATACTTCAGTATTTGTGATTTTGTCTTGCCACTTAACACCAAGAATTCTTCGCAGACACCGCATATGAAAGCTGTTTAAACGTTTCTCTTGGTGTGAGTAAGTTGTCCAGGTTTCACTGCCATAAAGAAGAGTACTAAGGACACAGGCTTGGTAGACCAGGACTTTTGATTTGGCAGTAAGCTTCCTGTTCCCCCAGGCTCTTTTTCTTAATCTGTTCATTGTTGTTGCTGCTTTACCAATCGGATGTTGATTTGATGGTTTGGCTATTGTGTTATAACATTAGACATTGAGATGGTTTGACTATTGAGTTATAACATTAGACAGTGAGATGGTTTGACTATTGAGTTATAACATTAGACAGTGAGATGGTTTGACTATTGAGTTATAACATTAGACAGTGAGATGATTTTACTATTGTGGTATAACATTAGACAGTGAGATGGTTTGACTATTGAGTTATAACATTAGACAGTGAGATGGTTTGACTATTGAGTTATAACATTATACAGTGAGATGATTTGACTATTGAGTTATAACATTAGACAGTGAGATGATTTGACTATTGAGTTATAACATTAGACAGTGAGATGGTTTGACTATTGAGTTATAACATTAGACAGTGAGATGGTTTGACTATTGAGTTATAACATTAGACAGTGAGATGATTTGACTATTGTGGTATAACATTAGACAGTGAGATGGTTTGACTATTGAGTTATAACATTAGACAGTGAGATGGTTTGACTATTGAGTTATAACATTAGACAGTGAGATGATTTGACTATTGAGTTATAACATTAGACAGTGAGATGATTTGACTATTGTGTTATAACATTAGACAGTGAGATGATTTGACTATTGTGGTATAACATTAGACAGTGAGATGGTTTGACTATTGAGTTATAACATTAGACAGTGAGATGATTTGACTATTGTGGTATAACTTTAGACAGTGAGATGGTTTGACTATTGAGTTATAACATTAGACAGTGAGATGATTTGACAATTGAGTTATAACATTAGACAGTGAGATGATTTGACTATTTTGTTATAACATTAGACAGTGAGATGATTTGACTATTGTGGTATAACATTAGACAGTGAGATGGTTTGACTATTGAGTTATAACATTAGACAATGAGATGATTTGACTATTGTGGTATAACATTAGACAGTGAGATGATTTGACTATTGTGTTATAACATTAAACAGTGAGATGATTTGACTATTGTGGTATAACATTAGACAGTGAGATGGTTTGACTATTGAGTTATAACATTAGACAGTGAGATGATTTGACTATTGAGTTATAACATTAGACAGTGAGATGATTTGACTATTGTGTTATAACATTAGACAGTGAGATGATTTGACTATTGTGGTATACCATTAGACAGTGAGATGGTTTGACTATTGAGTTATAACATTAGACAGTGAGATGATTTGACTATTGTTATAAAATTAGACAGTGAGATGATTTGACTATTGTGTTATAACATTAGACAGTGAGATGGTTTGACTATTGTGTTATAACATTAGACAATGAGATGGTTTGACTATTGTGTTATAACATTAGGTAGCGAGATGGTTTGACTATTGTGTTATAACATTAGACAGTGAGATGGTTTGACTATTGTGTTATAACAGTAGGCAGCAAGATGGTTTGACTATTGTGTTATAACAGCAGGCAGCAAGATAGTTTGACTATTGTGTTATAACAGCAGGCAGCAAGATAGTTTGACTATTGTGTTATAACAGCAGGCAGCAAGATAGTTTGACTATTGTGTTATAACAGCAGGCAGCAAGATAGTTTGACTATTGTGTTATAACATTAGACAGTGAGATGGTTTGACTATTGTGTTATAACATTAGGCAGCGAGATGGTTTGACTATTGTGTTATAACATTAGACAGTGAGATGGTTTGACTATTGTGTTATAACAGCAGGCAGCAAGATAGTTTGACTATTGTGTTATAACAGCAGGCAGCAAGATAGTTTGACTACGATTTTATAATATTAGACAATAAGATAAGTAAACCCAACAATACTGTCATAACATCAGATGAAAAGATAAGCAAATGTGATATTGTCGTAAGATAAATGACAACAATGTCATAACATCAGATGATAAATAAGTGACAATGTTGTGATAGTCATAACTTAAGATGACAAGATAAGCAAATCTGACATAGTCATAAGATAAGTGACAACATTGTCATAACATCAGATGAAGTTTAGTTTAGTTTAGTCGATGAATCAACATCACAGCACACGGGTGTAATCTATAAGTGCTCCGTTCTTCTCCTAACTCAAACCTGAGTCTGGAGAAACTCAGCTCAGTGCAAAAACTCCGTAGCTCTGGTGACGATCCTGAAATACTTTGGGTAGATTGTTAAATCAAAATTTTGCCCGGGCAGCGCCGTTAGGCTACTCTTTTTCGATTTCCAACTGCCAAGGGATTTTTTACGTGCGTAACAATACACACGGCCGTCCGGTCTCATTACCAAGAGACCAGGGGAAACTTTATTACTAGAAGTCCACATGAAAAAAATCCCGGTCCTCACCAGGGCTTGAACCTGGGACCTCCAGCACTTGAGGCGGGCACCATACCTTGAGACCATGCAGCCCCCCCCCCCCCCCCCCCCCACAACATCACATAATATCAGATGAAAAGATAATCAAATATGACAACACTGTCATAAAATAAGTGGCAACATTGTCATAACATCAGACGAAGAGATAAGCCAATCTGACATTGTCATTACACCATCAGACGATGCTGATTACTGTACCTAACAAGACATTGCATAAGCTTGTCTAAATCCTGCCATAATATTGTACAATCACTGGAATGGTTAACTGGCCTGTCATAGATCAGACAGTGAGATTGTTGACATGTCCTCCATCAAGACAAGGAATGGAACAGAGACAGTAGGACCACCTTGTCTCAGACAAGAGATATAATCGACAATGCTGTCTTAACATAAACAGTAGGCAGGGACTATTGGACAAACAAATCTTGTTATAAATCAGATCATAAAAATAAATCTGATGGTCCTGACATAACATATGATAACAGATGTGTAAATATGGCTACCTGTCATAATATTTCAGAATAGATACGCAAAATTGACTATCCTATCATAACATTATATATCATAAGTAAATAAAATCTGACTGTCCTGTCATAAAACAAAGGACAACAAAAAGTAAATCTGACCATCTAGTACGACAATATGTATATAAATTTGACTATCCTGAAGGACAATAGATTAGTTTATTTAACTATCTTATAGACAATACATAAGTGTTAATCTGACTATGTTGTCATAACATCAGGCAGTGGTGATAATTCTATCAAAAGAGGCATTATATAAAATATGTCAAATGTTATGATGGGATGATCAGATTTACTCTTGACAATAGATAAGTAGATCTGACTATTCCATCATAACATTTAAACAATACATAAGTAAATATGACTGTGCTGTCATAATATTAAGCAGTGGTGATAATTCTCTCAATAGAGACATTAGGTAACTTTGTCCGACCCTGGTGTCACTACATCAGACAGTGTGATGGTTGACATTATTGTCCAAGTTAGTATCAAGCACTAAGTGAGTCGGTAGGACAAATATGGTGTAATAGGTGTAACATCAAATAATCAGATTAGATTGTTCTTCGACTAGTAAACCTTATTTTAAATCATATAAAAGATCAGTAAATCTGACTAAACTGGACCACAGAGTGAATGTGAGGATTCAGTCATAACATCACACGTATCAGATAAGTACATCTGACTGTCTTGTCAAACATTTGACTGTCATAACACTGGACTGACTATCCTGTCATAACACTGAACTATCTGACTGTCCTGTCATAACATTCAACTATCTGACTGTCATGTCATAACACTGGACTATCTGACTATCCTGTCCTAACACTGGACTATCTGACTGTCCTGTCATAACACTGAACTATCTGACTGTCATGTCATAATACTGGACTATCTGACTATCCTGTCCTAATACTGGACTATCTGACTGTCCTGTCATAACACTGGACTATCTGACTATCCTGTCATAACACTGAACTATCTGACTATCCTGTCCTACCACTGAACTATCTGACTGTCCTGTCATAACACTGGACTATCTGACTATCCTGTCCTAACACTGGACTATCTGACTGTCGTGTCATAACACTGGACTATCTGACTGTCATGTCCTAACACTGGACTATCTGACTGTCGTGTCATAACACTGAATTATCTGACTATCATGTCCTAACACTTGACTATCTGACTGTCATGTCATAACACTGAACTATCTGACTATCCTGTCCTAACACTGGACTATCTGACTATCCTGTCCTAACACTTGACTATCTGACTGTCATGTCATAACACTGGACTATCTGACTATCCTGTCCTAACACTGGACTATCTGACTGTCATGTCATAACACTGAACTATCTGACTATCCTGCCATAATACTGGACTATCTGACTGTCATGTCATAACACTGAACTATCTGAGTATCCTGTCCTAACACTGGATTATCTGACTATCCTGTCATAACACTGAACTATCTGACTATCCTGTCCTAACACTGGATTATCTGACTATCCTGTCCTAACACTTGACTATCTGACTGTCATGTCATAACACTGGACTATCTGACTATCCTGTCCTAACACTGGACTATCTGACTGTCGTGTCATAACACTGAACTATCTGACTATCCTGCCATAATACTGGACTATCTGACTGTCATGTCATAACACTTGACTATCTGACTGTCCTGTCATAACACTGAATTATCTGACTGTCCTGTCATAACACTGGACTATCTGACTATCCTGTCCTAACACTGGATTATCTGACTGTCATGTCATAACATTCAACTAACTGCCATGTCATAACACTGAACTATCTGACTATCCTGTTATAACACCAAACTATCTGACTCTCCTGCCAAACATTGTACTGTCACAATTATATAACTTACATGTAAACTATTGATTGCATTGAAAAAAAAACAATCTTAGAATTACACAGAGCAAGGTCACAATTATATAACTTAAATGTAAACTATAACATGCTTAGAAATACATAGAAGAATTGTCAAGGTTTATTTCGCATGTAAACTACTAGATAACTATACTAGATAACAGTCATATGTGAGGCAAACAGGACTGCAAGAGCTGTAAAGAAAAGGCAGGACAGAAAAACCACTGCAGGAAATCCTCCTCCAGAAACATCAAGCATTCTTTGTCACATTGTCAAAGAACATTTTGAGCCAAAATAGGCCTTATCAGCCATCTTAGAACCCACGACTCCATACTTTCTACCCCACTGGATGAAATGAATGGTCATCATCATTCTTGAAGGACAAACAACAACAACACTAGATAACCAATACAGACACCTTTTCCCAGAGTCGAGATGACTTGTGGAAGGGTGACAGATTTCTCATGCACGTCATGGGGTATAAGGAATGGAAATGCTGCACAAGTGTTTCTGCAGGAAATGTATAACTCATGGCAGGTAGGCAGTCATAAATGACTAGTGAATTCTAAGGCATCTGTACTTTAACATGGAACTATACACTTTCATTTCTCTGAACACTTGATGAAGCTGTCATCACTGTGGACATATCAGGCGGTCTCCCATCCACAGATGGTATGGTTGGTTTTAGAAACGTCTGTACAATGTGCTCCTGATCATTAGCGATAAGCGCATCGCAAAACTGGTCAAAGCAATCCTTTTTCTGCAGTTCATCGAGTAACACCTCCACTTGTTCCTCTCCTGTTCTGTTGTACTGTTATACACAATGAAATACCAAATGTAAGTTTACAAGTTATTTTGACAGGATTCTACTAATTTTAAAATGATTCAGGCTTCTGCAACCCCACTAAAAGCAAGTGAATTACGAGGGTGAGTCAATAAGTGAGTCACACAGTTCTGTTGAATGACAGGTAAATGTAGTTGGTGTTTTCTACAGGTGTAATTAGGTGACAGCAACATTGAACTCTATATTCCCATTCGTCAGGTGGCGCTAGGTGTCTCATGCGCATGCGCAGCGCATAAAGAAAATGGCAACTGTACTTACGGAGTGTACAACCAAAGAGGAAGGTACTGTTGTGCATTTTTTGAGGGCAAAAGGACTACCTGCAAAGGACATTCATAAAGAAATGCTTCCCGTTTATGCTGACAAATGTTTGTTCCGTAAAGTGGTGCATAGCTGGGTAGACATATTTTCTCAAGGACTGTTGACTAGAGGAGTGTTGCTTTTTCATTGCAATACCAGACCACATACGGCTCGATTAACTCAGGAGAAAATGAACCAACTAAGGTGGGAAGTTCTGGAACATAGCCCCGACTTAGCCCCTAGCGATTTGCACCTTTCTGGTCCACTGAAAACCCACCTTGCGGGAGACATTTCACGAATGACGGCAAAGTTGAATGTGAAGTGAAAACGTGGTTTAGAAAACAGAGCACGCAATTCTATGCAGCCGGTTTGGGAGGACTGATAAAACAATGGAATAAGTGCATCAATGTTGGTGGAAATTATGCTGAGAAATAAAGGGACAATATATGTATAAAAATAAACTGGTTTCAAGTTGTTATCATAGTTAGTTATTTTTCTACAGCCATTTGTGACTTACTTATTGACTTCTCCTTGTAATTTAGAGACGTTAAAAACCGAGACTTAATGTAGTCAAGGTGACAAATCTAGCTTTACAACAAAACATATGAAATGTGTTCTTTCACAAAACAGCAAGTGTGTACCAACATAGACAACAGAAACAACCAATGTCAACATGACATACATAGACAAATAAATAGACAGACAGATGGGGAGGTAGACAAGCATACAGTTATGCTGATAGACAAAGTGATGAAAAAGTCATGCTAGCTGTCAATTTTTCACATGCATTATAGTTTGACAACTTATCTCAAAAATCAGAAAGATTATTATTTGCCCACATTTTTGGCAGACAAAAACTAGAACATGTGAGAATTGGAAAGATTTGCGGAAAGAGAGATAGAGGAAGACGGTGCAAGTAAATTCTTCACAGTCTTGTGTCATGGCACGACAGGGAGTCAACGCATGAAATTGGAGATTGCCACTGGAGATCACAAGATGTGGAGAAGCATGACTGCCCACGCCAGTCGGCAAGGAATTTGACGATGATGACCACAATACAGGCTCTATGTAGCACTGTAACAGACACTGTCTTGGGCGGTGCAGTGGCTAGAACACTTGCCTATAGTCCGGTGGTCATGGGTTAGAGTTCACACCAAGGCAGACTTGTACACATGACCTTGGCCTCCAGGACAGCACTGCCTACACTAAGTACCAGGAGATGTCTCAGGAAGTAGAGACAGCCAGTGTGGTATTGACCACATCACACCTTGACTGTTGACTGGACCACATCACACCTTGACTGTTGACTGGACCACATCACACCTTGACTGTTGACTGGAGCACATCACACCTTGACTGTTGACTGGAGCACATCACACCTTGACTGTTGACTGGACCACATCACACCTTGACTGTTGACTGGAGCACATCACACCTTGACTGTTGACTGGACCACATCACACCTTGAGTGTTGATTGCTCTATAAAATTATGGGGCTACCAACATATCCCCAATAAGCCTCAAGGCATGTAAAATGGGGATTTTATTTAATAGCTCTTTTCTGACTACTACTGCCAGAATGGTACGCTTCATATTTAACAATCAAAAATAGGGCGCATATGTTGGATCCCCCACCCCAACCACGACATGCTGGTGTGGTGAGAAATGAGCAAGCAGACAGAATGACAGGGTCTGCACCACTTGGTGGGGTACTGGTGCATAAGGCAGATGTGGTTGGGGCCTTTTGGAATCATGCGTGTAGTGCAGAAGAATAGTTCATCACGGGTTGGAGAGAATGGTGCTGCAGGGAGTGACCAGAGGATATGGGTAGCACTCAAAACTCTGAGGAAAGGCCAGACGGGCATATAACCAGACCGGTACCATTTGTATTGGGACTCTTCGTTGGCTGTTGCAAATGAGGACAGATCATGTATGGGAATGTCTGAGTGCGGTGATGTCGGTTGTTAACTCAACTCACTACAATTGACAGCCTTTTATCGATTAGTATGGTTTCCATCTTACACGTTTCTTCTGGCATATTGATACTTTTATAAATAATACACAGCATCTTCCTTCAGATGCTATGACTGTCCTTAGATAGATGTAATAATTCACATGTTTAGAACATCTAGTAAAGTGACAAAAGAAAAATGGCTGGAGGACAATTGCAGAGAAACTTGACAAAACAAACACCACAAACCTTTATTCTGTTGACTGTTCTACTAGTAAGAATGTTTCTGGACAACAGCTGGTTGTAAAGTCCATCTAACATTCTGATGTTCTCAACAAGTTCTACTCTCCATCTCCGAAGTAGCTGACGCTCTTGTGGTTTCATGCCAGCACACATGACTGAAAATACACACATATTTTAGTCTTTCCTCTGCAACCTAACATCATAAAGGCAAATATTATAATAATATAAATAGGTTTAAATTACTTTTAATAGTATAACCTACAATTATTACTAAGATCTATTGGAATCCAGGATCTGAACACTGGAGAACACTGACTCATAAATGGTATCATGTTTTCAAAACTTGTCTTCAAGTGACGTGATATAAACTCCATCGCACAGCAAGCATGACAAAAGGCTCTGATCATCAGAAGCAGTCCCCCTTTACCGAGTGTTTCAGCCATATTACTTTCCTGACACTTTTCAGGGTGGGACCACCCAGGTCATGACTCATGAGTGTCTTTTTCCTGTCATGTATGTTCCTAAAAAATTGATTTAAAAAAAGTGATTTAATCAATCCATGATGCCACAAATAAAAATTAATCAGTATGGTGCTAATCCTAAGAAGTCCCATCAGTTGGGTGATAGTGATGCCCCCTGCCTTGATTGATTGATTGATTTAGGAACCGACATCACAGCATTCGGGACATTCCCATAAGCGCTCCGTCCCCATCCCCAGCAGCCAGCGAAGAGTTCCAACACTAATAGTTCCAGTAGCAATCTGATTATATGTCCGTCTCGCCTTTCCTCTGAGCGTCGAGCGTCGACCAGATCCCCTCGTCACACCTCGCTGTCTCATTCTTACCAGACTATGGTGATCCATCTGCTCCTCCGAGGTGTACACGTGCTCCCACAAGGCCACAACCACGTCTGCCTTGTCATGCATCAATACTCCACAAAGTTTTGCCGAGCCAGCCAATCTGTCCGCCCCCTGCCTTGAGGGGGTCCAACCAATCCTACTGGCGGTCACCTTCCCCTGTGCTGTGGAGTCAAGGCACAAAGGAGTAGGGTAAAAGCTATTGACCAAACACCTCGGACACTCAACATACTACAGTGGAATCCCGAAGGAGTTTTTAACAAGAAATTCCCCCTAACAAATCGTCTTCATAAAGATAGAATAGATATGGCATGCATTCAAGAGACACACTTCAACGCCAATCGTGATTTCTCAGTCAGAGGATATCAGGCCACACGTTTTGACTGTGAAGGATGCAAAAGCGGAGTTCTAATATTACACGAAATACAATACCTTGCAGCGAAGTATCTGTGATCTCTGACAACCAAATGGAAATTATAGGTGTTGATATAAAGATAAAGGATGTGAAAATAAGAATTTACAATCTGTATAGCCCAGCAGATAAGGACCTCAACATGAAAATAACTGACACAAACTGCATTATTGTCGGCGACTTTAATAGCCGTTCAGAAAGATGGGGATACCCAGATACTGACAACAGAGGAGATGAAGTGGAGGACTGGGAAATAGACTCCAATCTCCATCTACTCAACAAAGGGGATGACACACCGAGCTTCTACTCCAGAAGATGGTTTACCACTTCTACTCCAGACTTAGCTTTCTGCACAGGAGACATCCTCCACAAAATCGATCGCCATGTGCTTGACCAATTAGCAGGTAGTGACCACAGACCAATCAAGCTTGTAATGAATATGGAGTATGTTCCACGGGAGCATAAGCCCTTGCCCCGCTGGAATTACAAACGAGCAGATTGGGACAGATTTGCCATACTAACAGACAAATATTGTGAAAACATAAATACACGACATGGCAAAATGAAATAAATGGTGGAAAGTCTAAACAAAGCAATAATACAGGTGGCCACTGAGTCCATTCCAAGAGGAGTGAGGAAATATTACAAACCATACTGGACTGAAGAACTACACATTTTGGAGGACAAAGTTGAAGATGCCACGAAGACAGCAGAGAGAGAACAAACAACTGAAGCAAGCATCTCTCTCAAAGCCATCTCAGCAAAATATAACAGAATAGTAAATCAAACAACAAGAGATTATTGGAGGGAAAAAAAAGAAAACCTGAACTTTGACAGGGATGGAAACAAACTATGGAAACTAATGAAAGCCATGAACAATGAAGGACCCAGAAACAAAAAAATAATTAAACAAGGAAATGCCTTGCTTACATGAAAAAAGGCTACAAACGCATTAATGGAACACTATGCTAGTGCAAACCACATTGATATTACAACAGAACAGAAGAAAGCAATCAAAGATAAACAGACACATCTTAGTAATACAGAGACAGCAGCAGAATATATGATGGCAAATCTAAAAATGGATGGAATTGAACAGGCAATGAATACCCTAGAAAAAGAAGAAATCACAAGGAAAGAATGGAATCACAAATGAAATGCTAATAGAACTAAGCACTAAAGCAAAAAAGAAATACTAGCAGCCCTAAATTACAGCTGGAGGAGAGAAATAGTCCCACATGCATGGAAGGAAGCTATACTAATACCATTCCCAAAGAAAGGAAAAGACCTGGATGAACCAAATGGTCATCGACTTATCAGTTTTCTTAGCTGTCTAGGAAAATTAATGGAACACATTATCAATGGCAGGCTAACATGGCGTCTGGAAGAAAACCAACTCTTAACACCACACAAAGCAGGATTCAGAAAGTACAGATCCACTGAATATCAAATAACCTATATAGCTCAGGAAATAGAGGATGCCTTCCAAGAGAAAAAGCACACACTAGCGGTCTGGATAGACGTAGAAAAGCATTTGATTAAGTGTGGAAGGAAGGACTGAATGTAAAACTGAAAAAAAATGCTTGTTTGTGAGAAAATGTACAAATGGATCAGCCACTACCTTGAGAACAGAACTGCCAGGACAAAAGTACAAGGACAAACCAGCAAAGAGATGCTTTTAGAGCAAGGTGGCCCCCAAGGAGGAGTTTTTTCACAAGAATTATTCCTAGCATATATGAATGACATCACAGAAAAATTTTTCCAGCCAGAGTACATACATCCTCCTTTGCAGATGATCTAGCCATTTGGACATCTGAAGAATATATTAGTACAGCTAACAGCATAATACAGCAAGCCTTATTAGCACTAGAGAACTGGTCAAAATCATGGCTAGTGAAGATAAGTGATGAGAAAACAACAGAAAGCACAGTGTTCTCCCTCTCAAATAAAACTCAGCACCCTAAGCTGGTATTGAATGGAAAAATATTGCGCCATGAAGAAAATCCAAACTATCCAGGAGTCACCTTTGATCGTCGCTTGACATGGAAGACACAGGTTGAGAAAAATCGAACAAGGGCAAGGCAAAGAATGGCAATCATGAAAAAGCTTGCTGGTACAACGTGGGGAGCAGATGAGAAAGTTTTCAAGAAGTTATATGCTGGATTGGTGAGGCCAGTACTGTTCTGTTCTCAAGGTAGTGGATGATCCATTTGTACATTTTCCCACAAACATGCATTTTTTGCAGTTTTACTTTCAGTCCTTCCTTCCATACTTTATCAAATGATTTTTCATCATCTATCCAGACTGCTAGTGTGTGCTTTTTCTCTTGGAAGGCATCCTCTATTTCCTGAGCTATATAGGTTATTTGATATTCAGTGGATATGTACTTTCTGAATCCTGCTTGGTGTGGTGTTATGAGTTGATTTTCTGCCAGATTCCATGTTAGCCTGCCATTGATAATGTGCTCCATTAATTTTCCTACACAGCTAAGTAGACTGATAGGTCGATAGCCATTTGGTTCTTCCAGGTCTTTTCCTTTCTTCGGGACTGGTATTAGTATAGCTTCCTTCCATGCCTGTGGGACAATTCCTCTTTTCCAGCTGTCGTTTAGGACTGCTAGTAGTTTCTTTTTTGTTTTAGTGCCTAGTCCTATTAGCATTTCATTTGTGATTCCATCCTTTCCTGGTGATTTCTTCTTTTTTTAGGGTATTCATTGCCTGATATATTTCTTCCAATTTTAGATTTGCCATCATATATTCTGCTGCTGTCTCTGTATTACTATGGTGTGTCTGTTTATCTTTGATGGCTTTCTTCTGTTCAGTTGTAATATCAATATGGTTTGCACTAGCACAGTGTTCCATTAGTGCATTTGCAGCTTTTTTTCTGTAAGCAAAGCATTTCCTTGTTTAATTCTTATTTGTTTCTAGGTCCTTCATTGTTCATGGCTTTCACTAGTTTCCATAGTTTGTTTCTATCCCTGTCAAAGTTCAGGTTGTCTGTTTTTTTTCCCTCCAACAATCTCTTGATGTTAGTTTAACTGTTCTTTTATATTTTGCTGAGATGGCTTTGAGACAGATGTTCGCTTCAGTTGTTTGTTATCTCTCTGCTGTCTTCCTGGTATCTTCAACTTTGTCCTCCAAAATTTGTAGTTCTTCAGTCTAGTATGGTTTATAATTTTTCTTCGCTCCACTTGGAATGGACTCAGTGGCCACCTGTATTATTGCTTTGTGTAGACTTTCCACCATTTGTTTCATTTTGCCATGTCGTGTATTTATGTTTTCACAATATTTGTCTGTTAGTATGGCAAATCTGTCCAAATCTGCTCGTTTGTAATTCCAGCGGGGCAAAGGCTTTTGCTCCTGTGGAACATACTCCATATTCATTACAAGCTTGATTGGTCTGTGGTCACTGCCTGCTAATTGGGCAAAGCACATGGTGATCGATTTTGTGGAGGATGTCTCCTGTGCAGAAAGCTAAGTCTGGAGTAGAAGTGGTAAACCATCGTCTGGAGTAAAAGCTCGGTGTGTCATCCCCTTTGTTGAGTAGATGGAGATTGGAGTCTATTTCCCAGTCCTCCACTTCATCTCCTCTGTTGTCAGTATCTGGGTATCCCCATCTTTCTGAACGGCTATTAAAGTCGCCGACAATAATGCAGTTTGTGTCAGTTATTTTCATGTTTGAGAGTGTAAGGTCCTTATCTGCTGGACTATACAGATTGTAGATTCTTATTTTCACGTCCTTTATCATTATATCAACACCTATAATTTCTGTTTGGTTGTCAGAGATCACAGATACTTTGCTGCAAGGTATTGTATTTCGTGTAAGTATTAGAACTCCTCCTTTGTGTCCTTCGCGGTCGAAACGTGTGGCCTGATGTCACACGTCGTTCTTGATGATAATATCACGAAGTTCTTACGATGATATGTTCATGATATTGTCGTGTGATGGTCGTTGTCTAGGTAACGATACTCATGGTGTGTCAATGGAGATATCTAACTGTCTTGCAATATAACTCACCCCAGAAGTGCATATTCACCAGTCATTAAACAAGATTCCGTTGGCGCACATAATCCTTTATTACAGAAATAAGACGGACAGACGGAACATGTTTATACATCCAGAAATAATGTAATCCATAGAATATAAATATCCTCCTCACAATTTAACCAGCACACATCAATGCCTTCTCAAGCCTGCTTCATATCAAATCCACAAGACATTCAGTCCAGCTACTATCCACGGCTGGATCTCCCACAATACAACCCACACATTGGGTCGGAGCCACTGCTCAACTATGCAACCCACTCTGGGTTTAGGCCCTCACTCACTATAGAACCCACTCTGGTTCAGGCCTGTCTTCACAACTAGGAGAACAACACAACATACTATTTTATTTCTCAAGACTGGCTATGTCGATAAGCCAGTTGTCACCAAGTTCTCCAAGTCATTTCTTCTCATAACATGCCCAAAAAATTTTGACTGTCAACGTCTAATGACTCTAATCAGTTTACGATCTTCATATGGTATTCTATGTAGCACCTCAATATCTTTTTAGTGGTCAGTATATTTATGTGTGTGTGTGTGTGTATGTGGGTGTACATATGTATGTGTGTGTGGGTGTTTATGTGTGTCAAATGATTTTATGAGACCAACAAAGTTGAAGAAACATTTGTTGAATGTTCATCCTCAACACAAGGACAAGGACAAAACCTATTTTGAACATCTTGGGAATGCTGTCAAAAGGATGAGACTGGATTTAACAGGGGCATTCCTATGTCGTAGAAATTGTGTTGGGAAATGAATCCGAGAAAAAACTTGTAGCGATATGGCCAGTGACATCAAAAATCAAGTTGTGCAAGAGATCAAGTCTGCAGCATTTGGGCTCTATTCATTGCAAGTACCTGGATGGCTTGGCCTTGTGGCATGGTCGAGACAGAAACACGGAGCTGATCCATGACTCTGGTGATCAAGTGAGATGGCAGAACATGACCGCCCACGCTTACCGGCATGGCACATGATGGATGGATGGATTTGCTTCTTTTCCACACAAATGTTAAATGGCTGTCAAGAGGAAATGTAACTGCGTGAGTATATGAGCTGAGAGATGAGCTCAAATTATTTTGTGAAGTTCAGGGCTTTTATGAGCAAGCTGGAAAGCTGGAAAAGAATGTCAATATGACAAATTTTATCATCCATTCTCGTTGTTGATGGTAAAGACCAAGTACTTCCACAATTTGCAAAAAATTAAATTTTGCAGCATCTGAGCTGGATTTGGTGTGAAACCCATTCAAATTATCAGTTGAAAAAGTTTCTGATTGTCAAGATGAATTTCTGGAGCTGAGAAATGATTCAGGAGCAAGAGATGTGTTCGATGAGAAACCAATCACGGAATTTTGGCCTTTGATGTGCAATTCCGACCCAAAAGTGGCAGAAAAAGCAATCCGTGCATTGCTTCCATTTGCATCATCATATCTTTGTGAGTCAGGCTCTTCAGCTCTGTTGGAAATTAAAACGAAACGACGTAATAGATTAGATGTTGAAAAATATCTCAGTTGTGCCCTTTCAAGCACTCCTCCGAGTATTTCAAAATTGCCGTGGGAAAAACAATAAGTGTTCTCATTGATTACAATCTTCATTTAAATGAAGTTAATTACGAATCTACAATATCCTGGTTTTGTAATGAGAGTTTTGTTTGATGAAGCACAATTTTCTGGCATTCTGGTGTCGTATATTAAGCTACAATTCTTTGACTTCTTCTTCTTCTTTTGTTCGCTTGAAATATGTCTATAACTGCAATGTTGTCTCTTGTATGAATCTAACAGTCTTTTTTAGTTCACTCAGGGGTCCATAAATTTTATCTTCCACTGTTGTTTCTTTAGGCCAGAAGGTTTGCCTGGATATGTTGTAGTTTGGGCAGTCCTGGAGTATGTGTTCTGCTGTCTGCGATGCAAAACCACATGTGCACATGGCTGAGTCACCAATCTTGAATTTTGTATACATGTGGTTGCGTAATCTATTGTGTCCTGTTCTGAGGCACAGAATAATGACTTGTTCTGGTCTGTCCATAACGTGGTAGTCGTCTTGGGTAGGTTTTGGTGGCTTTCTGACTGATTTGATCATTCTTTTCTTTTGGTGGTATGTAATGGGCACATCAGGCTGTTCTTTTTTTACTCCTTCCTTAGCCAATCGGTCAGCTCTGTTGTTTCCAGGTACTCCACAGTGGGATGATATCCACTGTATGATGACCTTATGCTGACTGCTGAGTTCAGAAAGTAGTGTCCTTAGAACTGGCAATTTCCCAGACAGGAACACTTCTAGTACTGATTTTGCATCTATCAATAGCACCACAGGTTGTGTACCATGGCTGGTATTTAGTAATTTCTCTGCTCCTATCTTGATTGCCTCAATTCCAGCATCATAGTTATGGCAGTACTTTCCTGTTAGAACTCTGGCCGTGTCCCTAGTATTATTTGGGTATTCTATGTATACTCCCACTCCTCCATTTCGAACAGCTTTTATTGCTGACCCATTTGTGTAGTCTCAGATCCATAGGTCCTGTGGGTATTTGTCATCAAGAAAGCTGAGAGTGGCTGTTCTGCGCTGCATACTGTTCTGTTCTTTTGTCAAATAATCCTCTCACTTTTGTCAGGATTTGTAGTGATAGTCTATGTTCACCTTTCCATGGAGTTCACTCTGACGTTTCTCTGACGAATTCTTTGATGTTTTAACTGTTTGTTTATTGTAGTATGATTAATGTGTGTATCAATAAAATATTGTAAATATAAAAATGCTTTTATTTAAGTTTTAATAACCATCAGCATATTCATTTGCCATTATCTGTAAAGGTTATGTACAACTATGGAGAAAATAAGGATTTTCAATATTATAGGCATGTTAATTTTAATGCAACTTTTGAGGCTACCAATTTTGGAAAGATGGGGGGGGGGGGGGGGGGGGGGAGAAAGAGGGGGGAATGACAGTCTGAATATATAGTGAAGGGGGGCACGGGCAAAAAAAAGGTTGAGAACCACTGTGTTAGAGGGACTTTCTTGTTAAAAACTCCTTCGGTATTCCTCTATAGCATGTTGAGTTCTGGGGTGTTTGGTCAATAGCTCTTACCCTACTCTTCTGTGTCTTGACTCCACAGCGCAGGGGTAGGTGACCACCAGTAGCATTGGGTGGACCCCCTCGAGGCAGCGGGCCCGGCAATATCACCGCCTAATGGGACTTCATGGGATTAGCACCACACTTATTAATTATAATTTGTGGCATCATAGATTGATTAAGTCACGTTGCACTGTTTTGTCAAGCCTGTGGCTCAGTACATCCGGTTTCGACAAGCATTTTTTGGGTGTGCTCTCCCTAGCCGCAGACTGTCCACAGTCTACATACAAGGCAGCAGGTGTGTCTCTCTTGGTCTGGTTCCTATCCCTTGACCTGTCCAACATGGGATATCCTACCAGTAGCTGTGCTACCGTCGGTATAGCTCTCGGGGTCATCGGAACACCCAAACCCCTCTACCACGGTAAGGTAGAGACACAGCAGAGGGGGTCCGGATCCCATCAGCCACAAACAGCTACACTGAAGAAATATAATGGATACATAGCAAGGAGATGACCATGTAAAAGATGAGTGATGGTATCAAGAACAACCTTAGAGAAATAAATACCAACTTACAAAGAGCATTAGAAAGAGCACATAAGAGACATTTACAAAATTTACAAACCCCCCTGGACGCCTGTGATATAATTTGTCACAACCCGTAAAAGTGCTGTAAATATTCTTCGAACAACAATTAAAGGTGAACACCGCAACAATGCTGGTTTGTTTCGTATTTCTACAATCCCAGAATTTGCAAGGACGGACCCAGTTCGGCGAGATACCAAAAACTGGAATCGGGAAAAGGTACATAAAAAGACGAATGACCGGAACACGGCCTGTTTGTTAACCAACCCAGCACGAGGCGAGAAGATCTGAGATAGCGGACGGAGTGATGAAATGTGCCTAAACAAAATATTTAAATATAAGTATTATAAATGAAAATAGGAAACATTGGCCTACAACATCGCATTCAGATAAGGAAACCTGTCGCCAAAGTGTTGGAAGCCATCCTATTCGGATGAAGGCAAACAGAATATTTATTTTAAAATTAAGTTTAGTCTGTGAGTCTTTTTCCCAAAGAAGAATTGGTAAGTCAGTGTGTTGTGAACAATGTGATTAGTCTTTAAGAAATTAATATTATATTCAGTTATCATAGTCATAGATAAACTGTACATTAGGAGAAAATACAGTGTTTTAATTTTCTCCCAGCTAAACAACTTACTTAATGTATAAACATTAGACTGAAGTTGTACATTATATTTCTTAAGTAGTTCAACTCAATCAGTAGTGATTAGTGCAGTGGTAAGAAACTATGTTACATGTGCCAACACTGATAAGACAAATTAGTGTAATGTGTAATAAGTCAAGTAGATTTTTGTTACTTAGCACATGAAGACAAAGGAGTTTTTTTTTTTTATTCCATGACGCACATGAGAACCAAATAGATTCCTATAGGTATCATAATTTGTGTGATGGGTTAAAGCAACCATATGGTGAGGCAAATGTATTTTCATGTTGTTAAAGCATAGGAAATTAATATTTGTGCCACATAATAATACTTCACCAACCGCCATGCAAGTGTGGTTATGATCATGATGGATGAATGTAGATTGAGTATATCACATAAATCTATGATAGCATGTGGGGATCCATGTGTAAGTTCATTAATGCTACAAATGATGAATCCTCCTTTGTGAATCTAAGTATTCCTAATGATCACATCAGTCTATGTCATTGATGAGAGCATGTCTGGAGTGGTTTATGTGTAATTTCATTATTGTTAAACAGATGTGACTGTATCATTTGTAAAAACACATTACTATGCTTAATTATCATCAAGAAAATATTATAATTTCTGATGAAGGATGAAAATGATTAAGATTCCATTGTACTGTCATTGTTGTTGAATCTGTGAATTTACCATATGTAAAACACATCACTATGCTTAATTATCATCCAGGAAATATTATAATTTCTGATGAAGGATGAAAATGATTAAGATTCCATTGTACTGTCATTGTTGTTGAATCTGTGAATTTATCATCAGTAAAGCACAGGCATATGCTTGATTGTCATCTATACAGATATGATTGTGATTGTGGAATGATTAAGATTTCATTGTGATGTCAATGGTGTTAACATTTAAAGTTATCATTGGGAAATCACATAAGTATAATTACTTATCTTACATGCAAGTATGAATGATTTCTGATGAAAGAGTGAAACTAACATCCATGCATATATGAATATTATGTCTGAGAATGAGTGAAGGAAGTAACATGCTGAAAAGGAGTATAAGTGTCAGGGTCTTGATTAGATTACCAAAGGCTCGTGTTCACTAACAGGCATGAAACACTCACACACACATAATGAGTGTACAAACACATGGCGATATAACTCAAACACTTTAATCGCACCTCTCAAAACGCAGTCACATCAGGTATCGCTCAAAGTTAGTGATAATGCCATTGTCAGAAACACACAATGCAAGATATCAATAATATCATAAATACAAATGAATATATCACTCACGCAATCTTCACTCTACTCAAATAAAGCATACAGGCTTTCTTCCATCAGTCTCGACTCATACGCAGCAACACTATTTCATGTCCATCCGGTCTCACTGTCCTAGGCTGTCTGAGCTACCAGCAGTGAATCCCTCGTTGGCCCTGCTTTCCGCTTTCGTGGTCTGCGTGCACCACGCTGACCTCTGGCCATTGCTTGCATGGTAACTGTTAGTCTAGTTCACGGTCGTACCTGGTCGTTGCCAGGCGGGGGAGATGAAGCCTAGGAGATTCTGACAAAAAGGTAACAGTCAATCTCATGATAGAAGGCAGCTTTGATGTATATGAGCATTGTTCGTATAAATATCACTACGTGTTTAAAATACTGTCTTTATCATTCTAACCATTCATATATTCCACATATTCACTTGTTAAAAATATAATTTAAATAAATAGGATTATGTCCTTATCACAATAAATCACTTGTCACAGCGATCTTTGGATTACTTCCACAATAATTCGCTGGATTGTGATAGGTATCTGAGCGCTATATGAGACAGGCCATGTTCATTGCCTTAATCTTTGCGCTCCGGCTTAGTCAGCGTGTTGTCGGACATTTCGAGTGGACATCTGGAAAGTAAGTCTGCAATCGTATTTTCAGAGCCGCTGATGTGTCTAATCTCAAAGCTGTAACTTTGGAGTAACAAAGACCATCTTGCGATCCTATGGTTTGTCGGTGTACCCTGTAGTAATAATAGTTAACGGGTTGTTGTCTGTCTCCCCGATGAAATGTTTACCTAACAAAAATGTAGACAATTTCTTAACAGAATAAATTAGAGCCAGGGCTCCCAATTCTGGAGTCGACCATCTCCTTTCTCTTGGTGTCAATTTGCGACTTACGTAACAAACTGGATGTAGGATGTCATCATAGGTCTGTAACAAAACAGCCCCAATCGCTATGGAACTCACGTCAGTTCTCAATCTGAAAGGAATATCCAAATTTGGCAATTTAAGGATGGGATTACATGAGAAATACGACAATACTTTTGTAAATGCTGGTCTCAGGCCTTCCCTGTTTACAATCTTATTTGGTTGGTGTTTGGTTAGATTTGTAAAACTTTCTGTCAAATTAGAAAAATTAGGTATGAATCGTCTATAATAATTCAGTAAACCTAGCATGCTCCTTACTTCCTTCTTGGTTGTAGGAAATGACAATTTTAGAATTTTCGAAACAATATTGTCATCAGTTGTAACAAATCCATTAAAAATTTTATATCCTAAAAAAGTAATTTCATGGTAGGCAATATCTACCTTTGATGGTTTCACTGTTAGGCCATGGTGTCTGATGCGTTCAAATGTTTGTCGTAGTGTTGTTAGGTGTTCTGTCATTGTCCTAGTATGTATGCAGATGTTACACTAAGTCTGTCTCAGTCTGAGAAAGATCAGGACATAGTTTGACGTCTTGTAGTGTGTCAGTCGTATCAAGTGATGGAACTGGTATTTCGTCTGTATCTTCTGAGTCTGTGTGGTCCACTACAGTTGTGCTTGCTGCTGTCTCGTCTTGGTCTCCGTCTCTATTGTAGTAGGGTTTCAACATGTTAATGTGAAATATTTTGTTTTTGTTGTTTATTGCAACTTCGTAGTCTACAGTCAAGATTTGTTGTAAGATCTTGAACGGTCCTTGCCATGAGTCTGTTAAGAGGTGTTTGTCACTAGGCAATAGAAGTAGTACGTCCTGTCCTGGTGTCAGTGTTGTTGACCTATTTCCTCTGTTGGCATATTCTCTGTAGATGGCACAGATTGTTTTAATGATTCTTTAGCCAATAGGCATGATTTCATAATCCTGTCACGTAATGTTGTTACATGTTCATATGGCGACACAATTTTATATTAATTATCAAGTTCAGTTAACAAATTATGGTAAATTGATAATGGGTCGCGTGGTTTGGCACCATATACTAGCTCAAAAGGTGAAAACCCAGTGCTAGAGTGAGTTACTTCTCAGTAAATGAAAAGTGTGACAGGTAAAAAGGTGTCCCAGTCATTTGGGCATTCTTGGGTGACTTTCGCTAACATATGTTTCAAGTCACCATTCATCTTTTCTATGACACCCGTTGAATGAGGGTGATATAGGCTGTTGAAACACTGTTTTATGCCTAGCATTTTGTTAAAGGCTTGAGTCGCAGCAGAAATAAATTGACTTACTCTATCAGATAGAATCGTATCAGGAAAACCTATCCTCGCAAAGATGTGGAAAAAGACTTCTATGACATCCTTAGAAGTAATATTCTTAAGCGGAATAGCCTCCAGCCATCTTGTACATAGATCAATTACAGTTAGAATATACTTATTCCCTCTTGGTGTGACATGGTTTAAGGGACCTACTATATCTACTGAGATTTTCTCAAATGGCCTACTTGCAAGATCTGTTGTTTGCAGTTCTGCTTGAGGGTGTTTCCCTTTTTCACAAGCTTCTGGGAGATGTCACAAGATCTACAGTACTGCTTGATATCACTGCAGAACTTAGGCCAGTAGAACTGTGTTAAAATCCTTGCTCTGGTTTTGGCATAGGCCATATGCCCTGCAAAAAGTATGTCATGCTAATTGCAATGCTTTATTGCGGTGTTCAGTTGGTAACACTGTTTGTGCAATGGTATTGGCATCTTTTGTGTAGTGCCTTGTAAGGATACCACATTTCAAATCAAAGTGCCAGCTAGCATTCTTTGTTAGTTTTGGCTTTTGGCCCACAAGTTAAAAATATTTTTCTAATGATACATCGGCCTTTTGTGCCTTCACAAAATCTTCCCTCATGTTCTTAAGAGGTGTTATACTTGGACTTAATAGTTCTAACGTCTCAGTTTGCTCGGTCTAAGATTGTAGTTCAGCGGCTGATCTAGTTACTACATTTTCTAAAGTACTTTCACAGCAAGATGTTATACAATCATGTGGCATATCATTCACTTCTGGCAGGTTACCAACAATAATATCACAACATGGGTTACATAATGCTGCACATTTAACCAAGCCTGTCAAGAATGGTGTTTGAATATATGCCCATGCAAGTGGGTATTTCTCAATATTTCATGAGAAAGTTCTGCATGTCTCATGTTTGCCTTTTTAATCTTCAGGTAAGATAAAGTCTTTCTTCAAACCAATGAGGGTGCTTCCGCTGTCACGTAAAACACTGCCTACTTTGTCGTTAACATAACCTTGATGGATATTCAGCTTCCCTTTTGAATCTATAACAATATTTGCTTCCTCATTTGCTATAGGTATGAAGTGGCCGCATGTTAAAACGCCATCTTCATGGAAGCGGTTACAGGTTGAGCACTTTCCCAGATGAAAAACATCAATGGTTTCAGCGGCATTAGCTGGATGTTGACTCTCTCCTAGTTCTTCATCAGAGGAAGAGCTATCAAACATTGCCGCGTTGGCTTTTCTAGTCATCTGCTTTCCTTTACATGCATGACGCCAGTGGCCGTACGCTTTGCAAAGGTAGCATTTGGTTAAACGTTTATAGTTCTTTCTCTCTCTGTCTTGCTTGTCTATATAATTCTGTAAGTATGTATGATACCCAGGGTGTTTGTCACACATCTCACTTTCATTGTGTTGAAAATTACAATATTTACAATGATAATTGTTAACAGCAGTTTGCCTGAAAGGTGTCTGTCTGTTGTAAGTATGTGGTTTTGATCTTTCATAGGTAGCAGCAGCTACGAATTCAGTATCTTTCAGCATATTTGTAAAACAATCTTTATTTGCTGTAAAGTAAGCCGAACCACATTTTTCAATCTGCTGTACACTCTCACATTCGCACTCTTGCAAAAATTTTGAGAAGGGTGGTGTTAGAGAAGAGATGATTTTATCTCTTAATATGAGATCTTTCAACTTATCAAAATTGTTATCAATTGTAGCTGATGACAACCACTTACTAAATACATCCTGTACTACTGAAGTGTAGTCAGAGAACGTTTGTGTTGCTTTTGGAGATAACTTAGAAAACTGTTCTCTGTACCCTGCTTCATCTAATAGGAAATGAGCCATAATTTTAGCTTTCATATAATGATAGTCCTTTCTTAGTTCTTTAGGGATAGTCTCTATAACTTTTAGTGGTTCCCCAGACAAGACTCCTCATATAGATGATGTTCCAATCTGTAACTGGGTAATCCCTTGGTACTTTTTGTATTGATTTTCTTTTCCCTTCATTTCTAGCTTTCTGGTATCTCTATCGACTGATGTTTCGAGCTCTAGCTGTTTAATTTTTAACTGCATTTTGAGTTCCTCTCTTTTGCTCTGTGCAGTAATCTCAGCCTTTCTTAGCTCAGCGTCTGTTTCTGCCTGCTTATTCTTAGCATTTAACTCTGCCTTTCTCATATCAGCATCTGTTTCTGCTTTCCTAGCCTCTAACTCTGCCTTTTTAAGTTCCCTTTCAGAAGCTCTGTCCTTACTTTCTTTTGCTTTTTCCTGTAATTGGACATACTCTGCGTATTTTGCCTCACTCCACTTTGTTAATTCCTCTCCGGTTAACTTTAACTTTAAACCAGATTTAATAAAGTCATGTAACGAAGACATGGTGATGTTACAAAATAGTTACACAGGTTTATATGCAAAATAGTTATAATATGATACTAAATAATGTAATTATATTGTATACAATGAAAAAGTAAATATACAGTCAAGGCCTAGTCCCGCACAAAAGTATATAAGAAAAAAAACACAAGTGATACTGGAATTTTGAAACTCTGGAAGTCTGTTGGCAATTTCACCAGAGAAGGGATGATTGGTCTTCTACAGCCAGGAAAATGACCTTGGTACTTTACAATTTCAGATGAAAAACCTGTTTACTTTTGGAGGGAGAAAATATTAGTATGTGTATGTTTTTTGTGGTGTATGTGTTGTCAGCTAAGTGTTATTGGTTTGTATGCACGTCAAGTATGTTTGTACAGTCATCTCGTCGTACGTTCAGATTTCAATTCAGTATGACTTCTTCTCCGATGCTTTCATTCACTTTACAGAACTATTTCAATCCATTGCATTTTAACACATGTTCTTACCCTTTCACTCATATTTGCCATCTATCGTTCAAAAGTCGTTCAATCATCTTTCTTCTGGTCCAAACATGGACGATGATCTCACGTTCAATCTTAATACAAACACTGGTTCAAACATGGAAAAGCTTCTCACGTTCACTCCTCTTCACCTATACGGGTTCAAACACGGACGAGCTTCCCACGTTCACTCCTCTTCACACACTATCTTTCATATGGTCCAAACACGGACGAGCTTCCCATGTTCACTCCTGTCAGGGTCTTGATTAGATGACCAAAGGCTCGTGTTCACTAACAGGCGTGAAACACTCACACACACATAATGAGTGTACAAACACATGGCGATATAACTCAAACACTTTAATCGCACCTCTCAAAACACAGTCACATCAGGCATCGCTCAAAGTTAGCAATAATGCCATTGGCAGAAACAAACAATGCAAGATATCAATAATATCATAAATACAAATGAATATATCACTTACGCAATCTTCACTCTACTCAAACAAAGCATACAGGCTTTCTTCCATCAGTCTCAACTCATACGCAGCAACACTCTTTCATGTCCGTCAGGTCTCGCTGTCCTAGGCTGTCAGAGCTACCATCAGTGATTCCCTCGTTGGCCCTGCTTTCCGCTTTCGTGGTCTGCGTGCACCACACTGACCTCTGGCCATCGCCTGCATGGTAACTGTTAGTCTAGTTCACGGTCGTACCTGGTCGTTGCCAGGTGGGGGAGATGAAGCCTCGGCGATTCTGACAATAAGCTAACAGTCAATCTCATGATAGAAGGCAGCTTTGATGTATAATGTCCTGTCTATCACAAGAGAATATGTTTCAGCATAACCCAAACACTAATTAATCATTTAGTGCACTCCGACGCATGACAACACTTTGTAATATATATCACTTATGGTACCATCATCTCGGTTTGTGCCCTAAGCACGACACAACCCATTTCATTACGCATACTACAAGCATCTGGTTTTGTATCTTAAGCAAAATCCCACTTTGTATTTCATGTCACTCCTGTTACCACATATGGTCTTGTGTCCTGATGAATGTAATACAATGATGATGGTGATGATGACTGTAATGAAGATGATAATAATGTAATAATAATGATGATGATGAAAAAGATATAATGATGTTGATGATAATGATATAATGATGTTAATGATAATGATATGATGATGATGATGATGATGATGATGATAATGATATAATGATAATGATGAGAATGATGATGATGATTATAATGAGAATGATGATGATGATGACGATGATGATAAATGAAGTAAACACTTATTACAGACACGGTGAAGAGGAGAGAATATACTCGCCTGAAAACTTTTGATTAGAAAAGAATTCACCTGAATACTACACAAGAATTGATACCATGATGTACTTATATTGTTTATAAGCATATACTCATTGCAATAGGAAATGATCTGCAAAACCCATAATGTATGAGACCCTTTTTCTTGAATAGAAGAAGATGGAGAAAAAATAACTAGGTACAGAAGAGAATGGGAAATATAATTGTCAATTCTAAATCAATTGATTATGTGGTTGTTTCGGGATTTGAAATTTAAATATTGAGCACAACCCACTACTGGCAACGCCGATCGCATTCCGGTATGAACCTAAGGCCTATCCACGTCAATATGGAAGCACTATACTCGAGTTTCGCCCTTGTTTGAGCTCGTCAGTAGTGCATATCCCTGACCGGATCCGGAAACAGTCCCGGATCACGCGTGTGAAGCGGGTGTGTAACCACGCAGCACACACTGGACACACCAAATTATCACAACAGAACACCACAACGCTACCCATCGTAGGCTATGCTCAAGATTGCCCAATCGCCGCGACCGACGTCCGTCAATCGATGGGACCCGAACGATCAGGACTTCTCACTGGCAAGGAACACCAGGCCTCCTAAATCCAGTGAGCAATAATAAATTGATTATGTGGTTGTTTCAGGATTTGAAATTTAAATATTGAGCACAACCCACTACTGGCAACGCCGATCGCATTCCGGTATGAACCTAAGGCCTATCCATGAAGCTACGGATCTAATTTGCTGATACAAATGTTGTAAATACTACTAAAGTTGATTAGAGAAAATAAATTACTTCAACTGTGGATAGAAACAAACTAACAGAGTGTACTTACCCACAGCATCGGAGCGGGACAACCCACTTTGGTCCATGAAGCCAGGGTCCCGTACGGGTGGAGACGTGGACATCATAGGTAAAGGCTCTGTGGAGGGTGTCAGTACATCTGATGGGCTTGAAAACTCGTTTGGACTTGTGGAATGACTGATGTTGACATTGCTGGATGTTGTAATTTGAGACACGCTGTAACAAAGTTTACAATTTTTCATTTATTAGTTGGAATAATAATAACCATAACAACAATAACAACAATAATAAAAGTTAAGTTAGTTGCATGTCCTATACAGAACAAAGCTACCAACCCCAGCATTTACTGGCTGTTTGAGACTTTCTGTCACAGTCTCACATAAGGGCGGTATCAACATAAAAATAATAGAGAGTGGAGAAGGGATAGAACTCCAGCTAAAGAGAAAGAACCGAGTCACTCGAGGGCTCGAATAATCCAGAGCCTTCTCGAAGGACCGGTCAGCGTGTCCACAGCCCCGTGGACACCGATGGAGCCTGCCGATTGCGGGGTCCACGAGAAACTCGGAGAGAGTTACCACCCGTGTCGGATTGCGACACGTGTGGAAAGGCAGACACGGACTGGACATCGAAGAAGCAACAGGGCTTACCTTAAGGGGGACTTGATAGCTTAAAACCCAAGTGTATTTAGGGGTCTTATGCATACGTTAGATAGCTGATAGAGTTGTTGTAATAATCATGTATTATTGCTTTATTGTAAACTCCTGTGATACGCAACTTGAGGGTTGCTGGCTTGCGAAAACCTTTCTTCGCCAGCTTACTGTAACATAATATAAATAAATGATGTTAGATTGTATCTGAACGGAGTTTGTTGCCTGTATGACCCCGAGTTTCATTCCCCTAGGTATCTAGGACGGTGACACTTTCTAAACAATTTTATATTTGGTAGTTTGCCTGCAGCTGACTTTGAACACATTATGAAGGGATTGTGAAAACTGCGTTCACTACCCTCAAGCTACATCTACCAATAATAATAATATAAATAATAGTAAAAGAAATTAATGATTATAACTGATCAGGGGCAAATGATAAATAACTTATATAGGAAAATTTGCCATATTCAGCAACAACATAACTAAACAAGAGGTTTCAATTACATTGTTACTATTCCTATCTGTTTTGATAAAATTTCTACCATCTTTGTCAGGTTAAAAAAACACTCATTGTTTGTTGTGTTTGCTCGCTTTGAACACAAACATAGTCCATACACATGCTACTATTTCTTGTACACTGAACTGATTTATGCATGTGGATTAGCTATACTCTCTCATAACTGCTTGAATCGTCTATTGATCTGACACCTATTGTCGCCGAA
This sequence comes from Cepaea hortensis, assembly GCA_963921405.1. NCBI lineage: Eukaryota > Metazoa > Mollusca > Gastropoda > Stylommatophora > Helicidae > Cepaea > Cepaea hortensis. Next base: position 10,260,793 of record OY992896.1, read on the forward strand.
ACTGATGAAATCCATTCCACGCTATGCGTTTTCAAAGTTTTATTTGCTTTCATAGATGGACTTGAGATAATTATCAACTACGGCAATTCTTTCTGTCTTCTGATTCTTTAGGGTAGATAATGAGAAGCCATGCTTAGCAGGATTGTTATAGGGGATGTATCACTAGTGCATCATTAATGAATGAAAACATTCTTGTTCACCTTCAATCACAGGTAGAAAAAATTAAACATAAGCCAGGAGCCAGCCCCTTTTTCTCAGAAGCTGCCATATTTATTTTTGCAAGTGTGGGTTAGAAAATGATTGAAAACTCAGGTGCCAGGTAAAAATGTGCAGACACCATGGCGACCGGGCACCTGCATTTCTCTACCTCAGCCTTAATTCAAGAAAATCAAGGTTTTGCCATGAGCAGGGAAAGGTTTTTCTTGCAGTGTTCTGGGATTCCAATGGAGTTTTGCTATGCCATTTCCAGAAGAAAGATGACAACATGAATGTTTTATCCTACTGTGAAGCTCTAATGATGCTGTATGATACAACAGATCTAACTACTGGGGTACTGCTTCTTCATGACAATGCCAGACCCTGCACAGCTCGATTAACCAATTAAAAATGCTCAACTAGGGTGGCAACTTCTTGAATGACCGACTTACAGTTCCAACCTATTCCCAAGGGATTTCACATCTTTATCCCATTAAATAATATGAACATATAGTTCTTAATTATTATTCTCCTGCCTTTCACCTCCAAGGGAAGTATAGGCCCTCAACTAACTCATGCCAAGCCCTCATATTTAAAACTTATTCATAATTGGTTGGATTTTACTGCTAAAGTTTTCTACAGAATGAGTTGGCCAGTCTCATGCCAAGCCCTCAAATTTTAAACTTGTCCACGATTAGTTCGATTTTACAGCCTAAAGAGAAATAAACTGGAAAACGTAGTGACAACTGGAAAGATTGATGGGAAAAGATCAAGAGAAGGGCAGAGAGATCAATATCTGGATGCCTGAGTCACATGGCACAATCGAGAATAGAACACAGAGATGATCCAAGACTTTGGTGATCATATGACATGGTGAACCATGACCACCCACACTCATTGCCATGGCATATGACATGGTGAACCATGACCACCCACACTCATTGCCATGGGAAATGACATGGTAAACCATGACACCAACACTCATTGCCATGGCATATGACATGGTGAACCATGACCACCCACACTCATTGCCATGGGAAATGACATGGTAAACCATGACACCCACACTCATTGCCATGGGAAATGACATGGTAAACCATGACACCAACACTCATTGCCATGGCATACAACATGGTAAACCATGACACCAACACTCATTGCCATGGCATATGACATGGTGACCCATGACCACCCACACTCATTGCCATGGCATATGACATGGTGACCCATGACCACCCACACTCATTGCCATGGCATATGACATGGTAAACCATGACACCAACACTCATTGCCATGGCATATGACATGGTAAACCATGACCACCCACACTCATTGCCATAGCATATGACATGGTGAATCATGACACCAACACTCATTGCCATGGCATATGACATGGTAAACCATGACCACCCACACTCATTGCCATGGCATATGACATGGTAAACCATGACACCAACACTCATTGCCATGGCATATGACATGGTAAACCATGACACCAACACTCATTGCCATGGCATATGACATGGTAAACCATGACACCAACACTCATTGCCATGGCATATGACATGGTGACCCATGACCACCCACACTCATTGCCATGGCATATGACATGGTGAACCATGACACCAACACTCATTGCCATGGCATATGACATGGTAAACCATGACCACCCACACTCATTGCCATGGCATATGACATGGTAAACCATGACACCAACACTCATTACCATGGCATATGACATGGTGAACCATGACCACCCACACTCATTGCCATGGCATATGACATGGTAAACCATGACACCAACACTCATTGCCATGGCATATGACATGGTGAACCATGACACCAACACTCATTGCCATGGCATATGACATGGTGAACCATGACACCAACACTCATTGCCATGGCATATGACATGGTGAACCATGACACCAACACTCATTGCCATGGCATATGACATGGTGAACCATGACACCAACACTCATTGCCATGGCATATGACATGGTGAACCATGACACCAACACTCATTGCCATGGCATATGACATGGTGAACCATGACACCAACACTCATTGCCATGGCATATGACATGGTGAACCATGACACCAACACTCATTGCCATGGCATATGACATGGTGACCCATGACATCAACACTCATTGCCATGGCATATGACATGGGAAATCATGACACCAACACTCATTGCCATGGCATATGACATGGTAAACCATGACACCAACACTCATTGCCATGGCATATGACATGGTGAACCATGACACCAACACTCATTGCCATGGCATATGATATGGTAAACCATGACACCAACACTCATTGCCATGGCATATGACATGGTGACCCATGACATCAACACTCATTGCCATGGCATATGACATGGTGAACCTTGACACCTCTTTCCCCCCCCCCCCCCCCCCCACTCATTGCCATGGGAAATGGGAAATGACGTGGTGAACCATGACCACCCACACTTATCGCCATGGCATATAATGATGATGGTGACGACAGGTGAAGAAAACAATATATCCACAAACATCTCTAAAACTATTAAAACATTTCTACAACTATTAACACAATGAAGTTTAAACATCAATCACTGGGAGGAGCTTTTGGACTGTTGACTTTAAACAGATAAAAAATAAATTAGTTTGAATATAAATAGTAGGCTGCCACAATTTATTGCCTGGCATGTTTTGCTGCATCTCATCAGGTGCACACTGCAGAGTTATACATTACATTGGCCGAATGGATATGAACACCTGTCCTTAAACATTCAGTGTACTGATGCAGAGGCAGCCAGTTCAACCTCTACATCGGTTAGTTGACTAAAAATGTTGACTTCTCGTTCTGACTTGGGGACGTAAATTACTAGTACCTCAAAAGTTGGAGTGAGTTCGCCTGACGGCGAGGTGAATAGATGAATCATATGTTGGCTGAATGATTACAACACACACAATAAGGTAGTTGCATATCATATCCTTTAACAGGATGTTGCAAGCAACCCCAGCATTTATTGGCTGTTTGTGATTTACTAGGACATGTAACATTCAGTAGTTTGCCACTGCTTTCAAACAGCCTGCAACTGATGTCAACCCCGCTACACGGTGTATCAGAAAATTATGTCAACAGATAGCTAAAGATAATTTGTTTTAAAAACTTACGTAATAAACTCAGGGCGGTTCTGAACAATAGAAGATGAAGACGTGGCTGTGGACTGATCAGGCTGTCTGTCGTCCAGAGATGATGTGGTTTGTCTTAGGAACTTCCTGACAATATGCTCCTGGCCATCACCTATGAGTGCTTGACACAGCTGCTCAAAGCAGTCTATTTCCACCAGTTCATCGAGCAGCTCCTCTACTTGGTCCTGTGGTGTTCTGTTGTCCTATTACAGACAATGAAATACCAGGTGTAAGTTTACAAGTTATTTTGACAGGATTCTACTAATTTTAAGATTAATCAGGCTTATTAATTCTGCAATCCCAATAAAAGTGAGTGTATTAATTTAGCGAAGTATTAAAAACCGAGACATAGTCAAGGTGACAAATCTAGCTTTACAACAAAACATATGAAATGTGTTCTTTCACAAAACAGCAAGTGTGTACCAACATAGACAACAGAAACAACCAATGTCAACATGACATACATAGACAAATAAATAGACAGACAGATGGGGAGGTAGACAAGCATACAGTTATGCTGATAGACAAAGTGATGAAAAAGTCATGCTAGCTGTCAATTTTTCACATGCATTATAGTTTGTTTGATAACTTATCTTAAAGGGAATTCCGGTCAAAATGGCGGTGGATGGTTGTGTTGTGTTGTGACCGTTCCCTTTTTTCGTGCAAGAGATGAATATTTTCATCGCCTGCGTGTAATTTGAGTGTCAGGATGTAAAACCAGGAGTTTCTTCTCAAGATCTGTGCCGATGCAACGGAGTTCGTGCATTGTGCGAAGAAATCCTTGAGTGTTTTTTTCACAGCATGTGTGGTTCTGTGGTGTTCAGTTTCTCATCCTGGCGGAACATGTGTGCTCCGTGTGGAGGGCAGCCAACTCAACAAGACAACAGGGACAGCGTGGTGACCGCAAACGACAAGGATGCGAGGTGGGGTAAGACATTTTAGGCTTAAGTGTGACTGTCTGGGCCTCAGGAATACCTGCATTCTATACTGGAACTGTGCCAGCGTAAAACAGCGGGGCCCTATTCTAGAAAACCTGGTATACAGAAACGACATTGTAGCACTGCAGGAGACGAGACTGGGTGATCAGTTACTCCAAATTGCCGGCTTCCAATGTTTCTACAACAGGCGACATCTGGGAATGGCGGTTCTCGTTCAAAAAAGCTTGGTGGTTTCAGAACTAGACATGTCCAGTTGGGACAATGACGAGAGTTCAATCCGGTCTACCATTCGTGTTGGTTAATGTTTATGCCACTATGCGTGTGTGGATTCCCAGAAGTGGCAGTGCTTAAGTGACATTTTAGGTCTCGAGAGAAATGTTATTTTCTGTGGCAATTTCAGCGCTAAAGGCAGATCATGAGGAAACATTTCCTCCAACACACAGGGGGAGGAGCTCGAAACTGCACTTGAAACCATTGACCTGGTTTGTATCAACAGTGGCTGTGTCACTAGTACAGCAAGCCACCCAGGTGATGAGGACAGTGCTATTGATCTAGCGCTGGTTTCGCCTTCACTCACTGCAATGTGTAGATGAGGTGTCCTAGGGTACCATGGCAGAGACCACCACCCTTGCAGCATTTTGGTGGAGAAAGGCATAACCAGACAGCACAAGTCAACGGTCAAGACTTTCCAGTAAGACAGTACAGGGCAAGATGTGGTGAGTAAAATAAGGCGTGACAAGCGCAGGAAGCTTCAGGGCAGGAAAAAAGCTGGGAGCAGCCACCTTGGTGGAATTTTGAAGTGGATAAGGCCTGGGTGGATTAGCGCAGTGCTGTAAGGAAATGTGCTGTAAGCAAATAAGGAAATGGGGTGTCAGGTCTTAGTCAGATATGACTGAGCTACCGTATAACAGTAGACGGTACTACATGCTTTCTGTTAGCGCCAAACGTTGGGCGGTGCTTACCAAACCCGACACCCCACATTGTGCCGACGGCTTCGGGCAGAAGAGCGCAAGTGGGAGGGTACAAGCCTTACCCTGGTGCGAGGAAATGCAACCTAAAGACAAAATGTCATGGCAGGGCAGACCAGGCCCTAAGCCTTGGTTAGCGGCTGGTCTAGGATCGAAGCTCAGACAGGCGGACAGTTAGAGCATTGCTTTGCTGATCTGGCAGCTTCTGCAGCTTGTCTTGTTCCAGATGTAGAGGTGTTACCTTTCCTCTGGATTGAACTAGGCAGGCCGATCATAGGCAACACATGATCTCTATATTTTAGCCCAGGCTTTGTGCTATGGAGGGGCAATAACTCCATCCCTGGTCTTAACCGGTCTCGGAATCAAAGTGAGAGGCAACTGTTACGAGTTATAGGTCCCTGTCAATTGGCGTAGACATGGGGCACCACGCGTTGCCTCTGACGGTGGGAGACACCTACAGGTGTCACTGATCAGCTATCGCCCACCTCAAGCTGAGCAGCCCTCGGCCAATTGGGTGCTGATCCGCCACAGCCTGCCTGCTTCAATGGGTGCTAGAGGCTAGGACAAAATCTGAATCGCAGGCTGTAAAACCAATGCACCAGGTACTAATAAAAAGAAAAATAGAAACCTCAAGCTACGGCTTGCAACCTGTAACTTGAGAACCATGTGTCCAGGATTTTCCACTGACTTGACCAATATTGATGATGTGAGAAAAACGGCTGTGATTGATGCTGAACTCAATCGTCTTAACATTGATATTGCTGGCCTGCAGGAGACTCACCTCGCTGAGGAAGGGTCACTCAGGGAAAACAATTACACCTTTTTTGGAAGGGTAGAGGGCAGGCAGAAAAAAGGCAACACGGTGTGGGCTTTGCAGTGAAGAATTCGCTACTGGGAAAATTCCAGCAGGAGAAAATGAAAGACTATTATCCCTGCGCTTGGCAACCTCTTGTGGTTTTGCCACCATTATTACTGCATATGCACCGACACTCGATTCCTCTGATGATGTGAAGGATTCGTTCTCCGTGATAGAGGCAGTTCCAAAATCTGACTACATTTATATGCTCGGTTATTTCAATGCTCCTGTAGGCAAGGACTCGAGTTCATGGCCAGTGTGCCTTGGAAAATACAACATCGGTCGCATGAATGAAAACGGGCAAAGGCTGCTGGAGCATTGCACCAGAAAGTTAGTTAGTCAGTTAGTTAGTCGCAGTTCCAATTTCACAGCAACGGGTCGTCCCCATTATGCTCCGTTCCTGTGCCAGTGAATATCACACAAAATGCTCCCCACTGTCCAATGTGAAAAGTGGAAAAGACAGGAGTCTCGACAAACAACAGCCCGCACAGATACACTGTGCATAATGCCGCCGCCAGAATGTCAACACAATAGTCCCCCCCAAAACACCAAGTTCATTTCTGATGGCAGTCATTATCCCATCTGGATGTTTCCTAGATGTTCACCCACACAGTCCACGAAATACAGTTCATCGTCGATGGTAGTGGCAGTCAGCCAGAAGCCCAGCAGCCACGCATTTCTGCATAAGGCAAAAACCGGTCAACTCTGGGACATAGCCATCTGCCATCGCTCCGAACATGCAGTCATGTTCCAAACAACCTCAGGCAGATTCAAAAGCATTTCATACGAAACTCACAGCTCACAGTGTCGCGCCACGCACTCACTCAGTAGCAGGGCGACGGAACCATCAAGCCTCCTTAGTCGCCTCTTACGACATGCGTGGTAGGCTGCAGTGTTGCTATTCTTTGCTTCCCTTATGGGCCCCGGCAACACACGGGAGCACCAGAAATGACCTATGTATTACAAACTCCTTTTTTAAAACAAAAGAGCTGCATAAGGTCACATGGAAACATCCAAGATCCGGCTATTGGCACCAGCTGGACTTCATCATCACACAGAGACAACATCTGAACCATATATCATTGACTCGAAGTTACCACACTGCTGACTGTGATACGGATCATTCTTTGGTTGTTGCAAGGGTTAGACTGAGACCAAAGAGAATCTACACAGCTAAGCACAAATCTAGCCCCAGGACTAATATTATTAACACTCACGATCCTGAAAAGTGCTTTCAGTTTCAACAGCAACTTGAAGACGCTTTCATTGATACACCAGAAAATTGTACAGTAAATGAAAAGTGGGGTCAACTTAAGGAAACTCTTTATAAAACTGCCGTAGGGGTTACGGCACTGTGGATCATAAGAGGCAGGACTGGTTTGCGGCAAACAACCAGACTCTGCAGCCCTTGACTGATAAGAAGAAGATAGCTCTCTTAAGAAACAAGGAAAGACCAATGCGTAACACTCTGAGTGAGCTAGGAAGGATGTGCAAAAGGCTGCCAGGCAGTGTGCAAATGATTATTGGATCAAGTTATGTGAGTAAATTCAAATCGCAAGTGATAAGGGAAACATCAGATACAAATATGAAGGAATAAAGAAAGCCTGTTGTCAAAGACTTGAGAGGAAGCTCTGAGCTCTGAGAGAGCTAAAATAGAGCTTATTAGGGGACAGGTGACATAATAGGACAGGAGACCAGACAGGAGAGGCACCAACGCTATAAATAGCTATAACGGGACACACTTGTGTCAACAAGAGGGGCAACCAGTGCAGACGAGCTGGTGTTACCCAAGAACCGGGGAAACCTTGTTCACGAGGTGAGGACCAAGTAACTGTGCTCAACACAGCCCAGGGCCCAGCACGTAAACCAAACATCGCACGCTGAGCTGAATTGCTAGTGGCTGAACACGCCACGCTCAGCGAGCTCAGACAGGACCGAGACGGCGTAGGAATCAGATGTGTATTTCGCTAGGAAGACTTTGTAGTTATGAAGGACAGTACAATAGTTATAATAGTCTAGCTTAGCTTCAGTGATTATAATATTTATATCATCCTCTCATCCCATCTTATCATCATCACATTCTAAGATGTTTAATACCGTTGTGGATATTCCGCTCGTGGAGCCTTTGTTCTGCTCCGAATAAAAATGTATCCTTTTGCAACCGAGACGAGTTGTCACTTTCGTTTAGTGCAAAAGAAGGGAATCCGTGTATGCCTGTCGCAAAGTAGGTTGCTGACACCTGTGGTTTAATGATCAAAAGAAGTGCACCATTGAAAACCTTGACTGGAGAAATCATAACTGATAAGAAACAGCAGATGGATAGATGGGTAGAGCACTATTTGGAGCTTTACTCAAGTGAGACCAAACTAGCGGATGATGCCCTCAACGCCATAGAGGCTCTACCAACTCTTGACCACCTGGACACACTTCCCACCATAGCAGAAGTTAAGTGTGCTATAAATGAACTTGCATCTGGCAAGGCTCCAGGAAAGGATGGGATTCCAATAGACGTTATCAGGAGTGGGCAAGACACACTCACTCTACAGATCCACCAGCTAATAGAGCTATGCTGGCGAGAAGGACATGTCCCACAGGATTTCAAAGATTCAAGCATCATAACACTGTACAAGAACAAGGGTGATCGGAGCGACTGCAACAACTATAGGGGTATCTCATTTCTGTGTATTGTTGGAAAAGTATTTGCCAGAATTTTTCTGTGCAGACTTCAAGTCATAGGAGATCAAGTCTACCCCGAATCACAGTGTGGCTTTCGACAGAACCTGTCTACCATTGATATGATATTCTCATTGTGACAAATGCAAGAAAAATGCTGTGAACAGAATCAGCCACTGTTTATTGCCTTCATTGACCTCACAAAGGCATTTGATTTGGTCAGTCGTGAGGGTCTGTTCAAGGCACTAAAGAAGATTGGCTGCCCACCAACTCTTCTGTCCATTGTGGAATCGTTCCAAACAGGCATGAAGGGTATAATCATGTTTGATGGTGAAACTTCTGAAGAATTTGAAATCAAGAGTGGAGTTAAGCAAGGTTGTGTACTAGCTCCCACCTTCTTTAGAATATACTTTTCACTTCTACTGAAATATGCCTTTCATGATCAGGATGGTGGTATATGCATTCACTCACACTCGGATGGCGGCCTCTACGAAGCTCAGAGATTGAAGGCCAAGACCAAAATTAAGAGGGTACTGATCAGAGAGTTGCTTTTTGCAGATGATGCTGCAGTTACGACCCACTCTGAGGAAGAATTGCAATGTCTACTATCTGCATTCTCCAATGCTTGTTCTGAATTTGGTTTAACAATTAGCAAAAAGAAGAGACAGATTATGTCACAAGGTGCACATGGGGTACCATCAATCTTTATTGACGACGCCGAACTAGAGATGGTAGACCATTTTACATATCTAGGATCAGTGGTAAATAGCAAATTATTCCTAGATCAGGAAATCAACATCCGGATTGGTAAGGCAGCAACAACAATGAACAGGTTAAGAAAAAGAGTCTGGGAGAACAGGAAGCTTACTGCCAAAACAAAAACCGCTGAACGTGTTGCATGGAGGGCAAACATCAGAAACGGAATAAAGACAAAGGAGACAATTATTTAAGATAAGTCACACACTGAGCGTGTGAGACGTAAGATGTTGCATGATGGTGGAAATGACCACGTGTTCACATGCACCCACTGTGAACGAACATTTACAGCGCGAATTGGCCTTATCAGTCACATTCGCTACCGCCATAGGTAAAAGTTATTATGCCTTTTTAAAGCACAAACTATCATCTGTCAAGACGGCAAGGTGCCAATGTGTGTGTGTGTAAGGAAATAGCGAAATGCCAAGAAGAACAGATTGCCCATTCCAGTCCCTGCATGCACTTAGAAAGAGAGATGCATACAAAAGTAAGCTATTTAAAACATCTGGTTAAGGTGGTTAAAAGTGAAAAATGGGCAGAGGTATGTCAAAGAGTAAGCACAGACAAGTCACTGAAAGTGTTCTGGCGACTACATAAAATCATGAGTGGGGTAGCCAAGTCACTGAAAGTGTTCTGGCTACTACATAAAATCATGAGTGGGGTAGCCAAGAATAAGAGAATCTTTGACTTCCAAGGTGCTGACCTCATCTGCAGAGGACCGACGAGAACAAAGGCAAAGCCCTCTTTATCTAGAGCTGACATGAGAGGCCGAAACCTTGCCAGGGAGGTCACCTCAGACAGGTGCAAGGCCCAGAACATTTAGGATGAAGACACAGTGACAGTGCAAGAAATCAAGGCTGTGCTTCGACGATAAAAAAAAAAAAACAGCACTCCAGGGCCAGATGGCATAAGATATGATGACATCAATAGGTGTACCGACAACGAGCTTGAGAAACTAGCAGACATGTACAACAGTATAGGAAGTGATAGCATCAAAAGGAGTGGTTACACTGCTATATGATTCCCTTGCAGAAGCCTGGCAAAGACCACACAAAAATTCAGGGATATCGAGTAATAACCATGCAGAATACAATAGGCAAGCTGTTGGAGAAGTTAACTGCCAGAAAAATATCAAGCCAGCTAGAGAGGCAAGGTGTTTTCCCACCTACCCTGGGAGAGTACCGTCCAAAAAGAGAAACCTGGACTAATGCAGCAGTTTTTGCCCATGATGTCTATGAAGGCTTCCACTCAGGCAGTGAAACCTTTGCTGCAGCGATTGATCTTGAGGACACGTACAACTGAGTACCATTGGATTTTTTAATGTTTCAGCTTCTGGAACTCAAGATAAATCCTTTCCTCCTGAGTTGGATCGTTGCAGCCCTCTTCCAACGGAAAGTAGTTTTTAGATGTGCAGTTGGACTTCGGAACCAACAACAATATATCCTGGCCTACAACAGGGATCACCATTATCTCCAGACCGTGAGAATCACCAGCTAGCAGATCACGGGACCTGGGAGGATAATGTCAAATGCCGATGATGTTTTATTGTATTATCAGGGTAAGGATAGAGATCAGGTTGCTGTGGAACTACAAACCGAACTAAATCGCATAAGTACTTGGTGTTTGAAGCTGGGGCAATGGTAAACCCAACAAAGGCAACAGTGGCATGGTTCTCCTTGAATAATCAAATTGTCAACACTTTAACACCAACTGTAAATCTGTTTTCAGAGACTGTGTAAAGAACGCAGGCAATGAATTACTTGGGGATACGTTTTGATAGAAGCCTTGCTTATAACGAGCACATAGACCAGGTGATAACAAAGGCCAAGCATGGTTTGGCTGCGATGCGGGTGATGGCAGCAGCAAACTGTGAGCAGCGCCATCTATGTCTTCTGTACGAGGGGCTGGTCATGTCTGTTTTGGAGTATGCGATGGCAATCCTGACTCTCAGCCGTAAGCAGATAGAAAGGATGGAAAGGATACAGAACAAAGCTATGCGCATTATTCTTGGATGTACAAGAGATACAGCATGCAGGGCGATGCGCTACCTTCTTGATTTTCCGATCATTGAAGACAGAATACAAATTTGCAGAGCATGTGCCTACCTCAGAGTTAACACAAACACACAACATCCACTGCATTGTGAAATTAAGAAGGTGAAGGGCAGCAGGTTAAAAAGAGGAAGTCTGATGAAGAAACTGAGAAACTGCAAAGTCAATGGAAGAATGTACAAATGGGTGAAAGCATACATGCACAATAGAAGAGTCCGAGTACAGATAGATGGACTCAAGAGCAAGAAAGTACTACTGCGTCATGGTGTTCCCCAGGGCGGAGTCTTGTCCCCCACACTTTTTCTAATCTTCATCAATGATCTTGTTGCTAATCTACCGCATGGAATTAAAGCGGCAATGTACACCGATGACCTGGTTTTATGGAGCACAAATGAACATGCATCAGTGGCCACCAAATTGCTACAAAGAGCTGTAGATACATTTCTTGCATGGGCAAATAGATGGTGTGTTAGCATAAACACTGACAAGTGCAGCACCACTCTATTTACCCTCTTCAAAACAAAAGGCAGGGATCATCCAGAAAAATGGAACACCCCTAAGAGAAGATAAAGAACCAACATACCTTGGAGTAACATTTGATGGCAGGCTGACATGGAGAAAGCACATCAACAAAGCAGTAGCAAAAGCCAGAAGGAAAATAGCCATCCTGAGAAAGCTAAGTGGAACCACATGAGGAGCCAGTGGGAAAATACTTAGCAAAGTTTACCAACAGAGCATACGACCACACCTGGAATATGGGTCAACTGCGTGGTGTTCAGCATCATAAACCGCACTACAAGAGCTGGACAAGGTGCAAAATCAAGCACTTAGAGTCACCACAGGAGGGATGAGATCAACCCCTATAGTGAAAATGGAGAAGATCGGGAGAACACAAGCACTGAGAGAGCGCAGAGATATGAAAATGCTAATACAAGCAGAAAAGTTCCTCAGCTTGCCAGGTCACCCTATGAAGAACAGATTTGAAAACCTAGCTATGGGGCAGTTGAAAAGAAGTAGTTTTATCCACCAGGCCAAACGACTCTGCAGAGAAACCACCGATCTGCCCACAGTTGGTATCCCCCTAACAACTATTCCAGAGTGAACTCCATGGAAAGATGAGCATAGACCATCATTACAAATCCAGACAAAAAGTGAGAGGAATATTTGACAAGAAAGAAAAGAACAGTGTGCAGCACAGAACAGCCACTCTCAGCTTCCTTGATGAAGAATACCCACAGGACCTCTGGATCCGAGTCTACACAGATGGGTCAGCACAAAATGCTGTTCGAAATGGAGGAGCGGGAGTGTACATAGAATACCCAAATAATACCAGAGTACCAACAGGAAAGTACTGCCATAACTAAGATGCTGAAATTGAGGCAATCAAGATAGCAATAGAGAAATCACTAAATACCAGCAATGGTACACAACCTGTGGTGCTACTGACAGATACAAAATCAGTACTCGAGGCGCTCCTGTCTGGGAAATTGCCAGTACTAAGGACATTACTTTCTGAACTTAGCAGTCAGCATAAAGTCACCATACAGTGGATACCATCCCACTGTGGAGTACCCGGAAACGACAAAGCTGATCAATTGGCTAAGGAAGGAGCCAAGGAAGAACAGCCTGATGTGCCCGTTACATACCACCAAAAGAAAAGAATGATCAAATCAGTCAGAAAGCCACCAAAACCTGCTCAAGATGACTACCACGTTATGGACAGACCAGAACAAGTCATTATTTTGCGCCTCAGAACAGGACACAATAGATTACGCAACCACATGTATACAAAATTCAAGATTGGTGAAACAGCGATGTGCACATGTAGACTGGCCTTGCAGACAGCAGAGCACATACTCCAAGACTGCCCAAAATATAACATATCTAGGCAAACCTTCTGGTCTAGAGAGACGACAGTGGAAGATAAACTCTGTGGACCACTGTGTGAACTGAAAAAGACAGTTAAATTCATACAAGAGACAAAATTGCAGATATAGACATATTTCAAGCGAACAAAAGAAGAAGAAGAAAAAGAGGAAGGTCATGGATGGGTCAAGCCGAAGACATTCTTCAAAAGGTGTTTAATTAGTCCTGCCAGACCTTGGCCTATAAATCTCTGTTGTCTCGACTGGTGAGACGAATTGTTGAAAAGCCAGTCATGCCATATCGGGAGTGGGTTGACAGTTGGCCAATCCAACTAAGCATCTTGATCTTGGCATGACCTGGGAACGAATCTGAGCAATATATTTCCCCAGATGATGTCGCTTGTTCTTGGCAGCAGATGGGCGGGTGCTATCTTTCTTCCTACGGCCTGAACTCTGCATAGTGTCGTCTTTAATTTGAATATAAACATGACATATATACGGTATGCCGGAAGGAGGGGAGGGCTCCGTGGGGACGGGTTCCAACCATCTATGTTCTGTCTTCTTGAGGCGGAAGAGGGTCTACAGTGTGCTTTCTCTTTTGTCTTTTAGCAGATAGGGTAGCCAAGTGGACCGAATAGTTACGGGTCGTTAAGATGATGCCAGAGATATAAATAGATCTCTTTATCTCACGGAGAGAACCTGAACTCATCTAAACATACAGGTTATGCGAGGCACTGCCTGTGCATTGCGGCAACAGCTTAGACGAGAGAAGCGGCCGGAAGGGGTAGTTTCTTCTTTCCTATTCTTGCTAGGGATAGGGAACTACACTTCGTTCCATACAGACCCACTACTATAATATTAGTTAAGCGGGAAATACCGAACCATATAAGCCATAAGAGGCTATTCAATAGGGCACGGAAGATGGGTCCCGAGAACACGGGGTATGATTTACACGTTCCCCTTCACATATTAAAGGAGAGGGGAAGGGGGGGGAAACACACATAATTACGCACACAACACCACAAGAGCTCGTGAGAAAGAAAGGGTTTGCAAGTGAGAGGGAGGCAGGGAAACGAATGTGCCCAGTAATAATAAAGGCATGGCATGAGAGAAGGGAGTGAATCTTGTATGCAAAGAGTTCCTAGGGTAACCAACAGGACCTATGCAAGCTGGAGGTCTAATCAAGCAGGGACGTAGCCAATCCAGGACCTCTTGACAGGTCAGACCAATTCACTCAGGTCTCCTGTATAGTTCTATTATGTATATATTTTGTTTATGCCAACTGATATGCTGAGACCATTAGGAGTCTCCATGTCGGCTGTACCTGAAGTTTAAGCTAGAGGCTTTCACAAATGTTTGTCATCTCCAGGGTCCTTCTTTTGGAAGTGAATAGAGCTGAAAGTATCGACAGGGCCTTTACGCATAAAGCTATATTCAACTGATGAAGCCAGGTCAAGTTATTGGCCATACCAGGCATAATGTTACCCTCTCTGCTGGAGAGGCACAACTAATATTGAACGAGTGACAATCCTCAGTGATAACGCAACTCAAGTCATCTCGTCGACATAGGGTCGAGTGTTTTTATGATCCTGGCTGGACCTACGCCTAATTCTCAGTCATACCCATTCTTGTCCATGACAGTGAAAGGCACCTACCCATTCCCCATTCATGAACTGTTCCCATTGTATTAATTCCTACCCAACATTGTGCTAAGTGATACCATGGGGCTTCGAAGAACACTACAATGAATATATAAAGAGGTCCACTCAAACCTGGAAGCCTGGTTCTACAGAGGCCTGTTGTTCACACAATGTACCTGGAAGGAAAGAACTGAAGGCACACTCGGTGATGTGTATGTGGACGGATCGGACAGTGTCTTAAGCTTGGTCTATGAAGAAAAGCCACCTGAGGCTCTGTGCCTGACTGAACACTTTCTCCCTGTTTGTTTGTAGAGAACTATCTGTTGTAACTGTCTTGATATTTTCCTGTGCTTTCCTGTATTAAGTTATTAAATTGAAATTATAGTTTACTATGACAATCACCATGTTATATGTTGTCAACCAGAAAGACACCTCAGGGAATAGGCCCCGAGGTCAAGAGTGAGAGTGACAGTGAGTCCGGGGAACGGAGGAGGTTTGGCAGGCAAAGACCTATCCCAGCCAGGGTTAAAGAATAATAATTGCAACATTGTGACGGGGTATTTGGCACCCTCCACGTAACCTGTAACCTGTAACCTGGCGAGGAGTGGGTACAAGTGCCAACAGATTTATGTACGTCTCTTTCAGTTTGCATCAAACTAGATAGAAAATGCAGACAAGAAAATCCGGCTGCTGTGAAGGCTGAAGTACAATCGTTGATTTTCGAGAATTCGCTAGGCAGTGATGCTGTCATCTACACAGATGGGTCGGTCGTCCGACATGTGAGAAGCTCATGGGCCTTTACAGCTCAGGCCGGAGGGAGAATTGTGAAGGAGGACTCTGGTGCTTTCACTGAAACCACAAGTAGCCTGACTATGGAAGTCATCGCAGTAAGTAAAGCAATAACATGGCTCGAGACACAGACACTCACAAGGGCAAGGGCATTAGCGACTTAATGAGCATGCCCAAGAGGATAGAGATGGGGTGGATCCGAAGAGAGTGATTGCTGTCTCTGGAGTGGTTTCGGCTGGCAAAGATTAGTTTCATCTTCGTGCCAGGGCATGCGGGAGTACGAGGAAATGAGTGGGCTTACAAGCTCGCAGGTAAGACTACTGTGGAGGGCGGGCACGTCATGGACCAGGCTGACATTTTGAATGCTCTACGAGAAGTAAGACTTTTGTGAGAAACAAATGATGACTGTGAATCTACAACCATGGTCAGACTATGAGAACAGCAAATTAAAAGAGGTGTGGCCAAACAAGAACACTATGCAGCAAACCAAAGAAGATTGATTAACCAACACATAACTGGTGTCGTTAACCACTACACGCTGCCAGATTTACTGAGGAGGGGATCCGAGCACTTATGGACGGAATGGTTCGATGTGCAGTGAGGATGATCTGTCGACTAACTAACTAACTAACTTATCTCAAAAATCAGAAAGATGCAGTCATCATTATTTGCCCACATTATTGGCAGACAAAAACTAGAACATGTGAGAATTGGAAAGATTTGCGGAAAGAAAGATAGAGGAACTTTTTTGTAGCATGTTACTTGAGAGATTGAAAAAGGCGATAGATGAAAGGCTCAGAGAAGAACAAGCAGGCTTCAGACCAAAACGGTCATGCATAGACCACATTTTCACCCTCAGAATAATCATTGAAGACTCCATAGAATTCCAGTCGAAATTAATCACCAACTTTGTCGACTTTCAAAAAGCCTTCGACAGTATCCACCGTCCTTCACTTTGGAATCTACTTAACATCTATGGTTTTCCTACCAAATATACCAACGTCATAAAATCTTTCTACAAAGAAACACGTTGCTGCGTAAGAACAGAAACAGGCAACTCTGACTGGTTCTCAGTCGAAACAGGAGTGAAACAGGGTTGTGTCTTATCACCGATGCTTTTTGGAATAGCTATCGACTGGGTCATGCGCAAATGCACAAACAACACAAATATGGGTATCCATTGGGTTGACAAAATTCTAGAAGACCTGGTCTTTGCCAACGCCATAGTGCTTTTGAGTTCAACACACCCGGATGCCCAAGAGAAAATAAACCACCTCCAAAATGTTTCAGGGCAAATTGGTCTCCAAATTAACACCACAAAAACAAAGACTATTGATCTTACCAACAGTTCAGATGACACCAAATTGAACAGCTACGTTCTTGAAAAAGTCAACAGCTTCACATACCTAGGAAGCAAAATGACATCTACAGGGGACTCAACACCAGAAATATCATCTATAATCGCACTGGCATCTAGTGCCTTCAATAAACTGTCAAACATCTGGAAATCAAAGACACTCAGCAAACACACAAAACTTAAAATCTTCAACTCTTGTGTGATTCCAGTGTTAACGTATGGATGTGAAAGTTCGAAATCAACGGTAGCTTTAGATAAAAAATTATACAATTTTGAGAACAAATGTCTTAGAAGACTTCTAAACATCCACTGAACAGACTTCAGAACCAATTCGCAAATAAGACAAGAGACTAAGCAAGATACAGTATCCAATTTCATAAGAAGACGCCGTTGGAACTACATCGGCCATGTACTCAGAATGGACAAGTCAAGACTCCCCTACCAAGCCCTCATATGGTCACCAGTAGGGAAAAGAAAACGGGGAAGACCAAGAGAGACCCTGCGTAGAACCATCATTAGAGAAGGCTCATTCAATGGCCAATTAAATATCCAAGATCTACAAAAGGTAGCAGCGAACCGCCAAGCCTGGAGAGACAGGACTTCTGCCCTATGCGCCACCTTAGGCCCAAGAGGAAAGACTAACTAACTAACTAACTAACTAGATAGAGGAAGACGGTGCAAGTAAATTCTTCACAGTCTTGTGTCATGGCACGACAGGGAGTCAACGCATGAAATTGGAGATTGCCACTGGAGATCGCAAGATGTGGAGAAGCATGACTGCCCACGCCAGTCGGCAAGGAATTTGACGATGATGACCACAATACAGGCTCTATGTAGCACTGTAACAGACACTGTCTTGGGCGGTGCAGTGGCTAGAACACTTGCCTATAGTCCGGTGGTCATGGGTTAGAGTTCACACCAAGGCAGACTTGTACACATGACCTTGGCCTCCAGGACAGCACTGCCTACACTAAGTACCAGGAGATGTCTCAGGAAGTAGAGACAGCCAGTGTGGTATTGACCACATCACACCTTGACTGTTGACTGGACCACATCACACCTTGACTGTTGACTGGACCACATCACACCTTGAGTGTTGACTGCTCTATAAAATTATGGGGTTTCCAACATATACCCAATAAGCCTCAAGGCATGTAAAATTTAATTCACATGTTTAGAACATCATGTAAAGTGACAAAACAAAAATGGCTGGAGGACAATTGCAGAGAGACTTGACAAAACAAACACCACAAACCTTTATTCTGTTGACTATTCTACTAGTAAGAATGTTTCTGGACAACAGCTGGCTGTACAGTCCATCTAATATGTTGATGTTCTCAACGAGTTCTACTCTCCATCTCTGAAGTATCTGACGCTGTGCTGGTTCCATGCTGCGACACGTTACTGAAACTACACACATACAAGGGCGACTCAATAAGTAAATCACACACAGTTCTGTGGGATGGCAGGTAAATGTAGTTGGTGTTTTCTACAGGTGTCATTAGATGACAGCAACATCAAACTTTATATTCCCCTTCATCAGGCGGCGATAGGTGTCTCATTTGCATGTGCAGCACAAAAATAAAATGGCAACTGTACTTACAGAGTGTACAACCAAAGAGCAACGTGCTGTTGTGCGTTTTTTGTGTGTGGGCAAAAGGACTGCCTGCAAAGGACATTCATAAAGAAATGCTTCCTGTTTATGCTGACAAATGTTTGTCCCGTAAAGCGGTGCATAGCCGGGTAGAAACATTTTCTCCAGGACGCTCTAAAATTGTTGATGAAATCCAATCTGGTCGTTCTGTTGAGATTGCAACAGAAGCATCCATGCAGCGGGTGGAGGAGATGATTAGAGGTGACAGGCGAGTGACGATAGACTCTGTAGCATCTGCAATAGGGTGCTCACATGGTTCAGCATACAGCAGAATGCATGATATATTGAAATTTAAGAAAGTGTGTTCAAGGTGGGTACCCAGACAATTGACGGAGGAACACAAAATGAACCAATTTGGCCTGTCCTTGTATCATCTCTTTCGATATGAAGATGAAGGAGAGAACATGCTGAATAGGATTGTTAATGGGGACGAATCATGGGTGCATCATTACCAGCCCGAATCAAAGCGTGCTTCAATGCAATGGAAACATCCTTCTTCACCTTGTGTCAAAAAATTCAAGGTTACGTCATCAGCAGGGAAGGTTATGCTGACAGTGTTCTGGGATTGTCAAGGCGTGCTTTTAACCAATTTCAAGAAGAAAGGTGACAATGTGAATTCTGAATCGTACTGTGAAGTTCTATCGATGCTTCATGATGCAATTAAAAAAAAAAACGTCCAGGACTGCTGACTAGAGGAGTGTTGCGTCTTCATGACAATGCCAGACCACATACGGCTCGATTAACTCAGTAGAAATTTAACCAACTAAGGTGGGAAGTTCTGGATCATCCACCTTACAGCCCCGACTCTCTCCCCCGATGTGTCTCAACCTTGCCGTGGTAGGGGAGCTTGCGTGTCCCAGTGACCTCATGTGCTGTCGATGGATAAAAACTACATATCGGACAGCTTATGGGATAGGGGCCAGACTAAGCGAGACACAACCTGCTGCTCTGCAGGTGGACTGAGGATAGCAGTCAAAAATTTAAATCAGGAGCACGAAGGCAGAAGTTCTTGGTCCGGACACATACTCAAGGCTCTCTGTCAAGGGTTGAGGCTTAACGCCTCTAAGCCTTAAACCCTCAGATGGGAGAGCCAGGCCGTTACCCACCTACCGAAAAATAGAGATGAGATACTGAGAAAGCTACATGCCCAGTTCAGATACTTGTCTGAAGGCTCTCAGCTGGGGGATATGAGGGGTCCCCGGATGAGAGGGCCTGGCTGTTTCTTGCTCACTGCTGCACGGAGGTAAGGTGCTGAGCCGGCAGCACATGTAGCCTACCTCGTGAGCGAGTACTAAAAGGTAGAAGAAGCCTCCAGTCGAATGAAATGGTTACGAAAACTGTCTGTATCTAACTCATAGAGAGTGTAGGCAAAGGTTGTCTCAATAACAAGAAATGGAACACACGGCTAGCGAATCCATTGCGTGGTCTGAAGTCAAAAGCAAAAGCTTAACCTAGTGGATGTCGCCCACAGACTGACCGTTCCTGGTGTGTGCTTGAGCGACTAGTGGCAAACAAGATGCCCAACACATGAAGTAAGGAACTAAAGCAACCATGAGCAGGACGTGGCAACTCCTCGGGTGAGCCCAGTCTCAGAGCAATATGTGCCGGCTCTGCAATTATGGAAGCCTCCTTGGATAGCAAGGAAATGTCCATGGTCTGCCCCTGCCTTCCTTGAGGGTTGACCGTGTCTTTGACCATTCTATCTTGACCAGATGAGATGTGGGCGACATCACAACAATAAGTCTAACGTGTCTCGAAACCTGAGGAAGGCTAACCTCATTAAAAATGCCGCTCTTGTTCGGAACAGCTCTGACTAGGTAGTTTTCCGAATTTCCGTCATGCATGGAAAAGCTCTGACGGGCACAATGACAAGCACATGTCCGAACCGAAAACTTGCTGAGTGGATACCGTCTGCAGACCTGTCTGGTTTGTGCGGGAATGGCCTGGGGCAAACAAAATGCCCAATATACTGAAGTGAGGAATTAAAGCAGCCATGAACAGGACGTGACGATTCCCTCGGTGAGCCCAGCACCAGAGCGCTATGTGTCGGCTCTGCAAATATGGAAGCCACCCAGGATGGCGGAAAATGCCATGGACTGTCCCTGCCTTCCGTTGAGGGCTGATCGTGAAGCATTTGACCATTCCAACTTGACCAGTTGGGATGTGGACGGCACCCAAAAGTGAGAGTCCCACAGGAATGGTAGCCTGTCAAAAATTCACGCTGAAAGTCGGATGTGTTGGCCTAACGGTTTCGGCCCAAGGGTGCCTAACCAGACACACCACAATCACATCTGAAAAAAACACTCCGGATGAACGCAAAGAAGAAGATACGTCATACTCTCCTTTTTCAAGAATTGTCCATTAGCCTTCACAATGAAACCCCAACCTCTCCGTCTGTTTCTCACCCCTGACCCTTCAGTATAGATCACCATGTCAGTTTTGTGTGTATTACTCTGGATCAGTTGTTGCACCTCAAACCCTGTGCGTCCCACTGCCCATTCTCTGCACTCACGACCCAGTGTTATTATTACATTGTGCCAGTCTGTCCTGTCCGCCGGTACTTCAACCCACTCTTTTTCACGAATGATGGTCTCTAGATCACACACCTGATGTATAGATATTTCTGCCTGTGCCATCCAGGACCTGCCTCGTCTTAGTCTATGACCCTTGGCCACATCCATGGGGTGATCCCTGTCTACTGCAGCTCTCAGGTACCATTTGGCCTGAAGGACCCTATGCCTATCCACCATTGCTGGTAGCACCAGGATGTCTCATGCATATAATTGGTGTGTCCTTTGTGAGCCTACAGATCGGCAGATCTCTGCATAATATCCCTTTGAAGGGAGTGCGATGCGTTGGTCTCCCTTGAATTTAATATCAATTAATAGGGGATTTCCCATCTGAAGTAGTGCGTGGCGGCGCTATACTAGTTATTTATAGAGAAATCTAGAATGTTCCCCCAAGTGCGTACGTTGTCGAGATCTCTAGGTTCACAAGTGCTTCATGCAGCACGGGTTGGTAATCGTAACTCTGGTTTTCTCCATGGATCATGGAATTCACGCGGCCCGTGTAGGCAAGTTGAAGGCGCACTGAGTTAGTCGTAATCAGTCGCCAGCCGGACCTCAGCGTAAGACAGATCACAGCCACAGGGCTGCTGTAATTTTGATGTCAATGTGCGCGGCCAGAGCGGACATCTGCAGTCAAGTTTGTGATTGTTAAATCACAGGTTAGTTGAATACTTATTCTATTGTTTAACTGTTGTCTTTATGCCGTGCCGACCTTCCCGAACGAATTAATTGCCGTCGGAAATGAGTAGTCGCGTAGCGTTACAATTTACAGCTGGCTGTCTGCATATTTAATTAGCCTTTATCGATCAGCGACGTAATGTGTTACCTGACGGAACAAGCCTTATTCCACAGCGAGAAGTGTGTAAATAAAATAGGCCGAACGATGTGCTTTCGAGGACTGGTGAAAATCCCTTGTGTTTAGATAGATATATTTGTTAACTGATTGTTTACAAATGAGATGCAGGGACAGTGATATGTATATTATTACTGCGTTGTGCTAGGGAGATCCCGGTTCTTTACAAAGTGTGTAGCAGTTACTTGTTTGGTTTATTATTATGCAAGGCAGGAAGTTTGTCAGTCATTACATCGATATGCTAGACGCTGTAAATAATAAGGTAGATCTTATTATTATAGATGTGTAATGTGCTTCGTGACATTAGAAGTGGAACTTAGTTGTTCTATCAGAGGTGGTGATTTTTCGAGGAATCAAGGTGAGATCGGCCGTGGTGTAGTTGCTGTGTGAGGATAGCAGTGTTATTCCGCGTAAGCAGAATAGTGATGCATCGATAGGATAACAGTCGATAGGAAATATTTATGATACTAGTGTTACTGCTTGTTTTCATGTCCGTCCGCTAGAATGACCGTGCGTGTTCCATCTGACGTTTGTCTAGGCAGCCGACTGGGAGGTAGGCCGGTACGCCCAACCCGTTAGGTTATAGGTCCGACCCAAAGCGATAGTGCATATCCGATGGTTGAACATACCCGATCGAGGGTGATGCGGCACTCCGTAATTCGAGGCTGTTGTGTCTAGATAGATCTAGGATTTGAACCTAACCGTTTCTGTCTCTAATATTCTACTCTTCTGGAAACCTGACTCTGTTCATGGAGTACTGGAAGTACTGCCGGGAAGTAGTAGTATATGAGGGGAATAAACCCCCCCAAAAAGGTGGAACCAGAGTGTGGTAGTGGAGAGTCTGGAGGCTTGCTACATTGGATGACGTGACTTAATTCGTCACGGGACAAGGTGCACGGGACCCACAGTAGCTGTGGGAAAGTGTAATGGTGGATGGCCACCAAAGCTGTGCTCGACCGGCACAGGTATAACTGACCTGGAAGATAGTCAGTGAATAAAAGGGCAACTCAGGATCTGGGACAGGGATCCCAGAACTGACACTATGGCTGTGATATGAGTTGGTTATTTAAGTGTAACAATTCATGAGTTCTCCTTAGTTAATACTATAGTAATGAATTATCAGGAGTATAATTTATTATGGTCATATAGTTATTATTGTGTGTAATTGATCAGTCCATGGGTTAAGGGATTGGTGAATTGATGAGTCTGTCGGGAAGGAGATGTCCGGCTGGACACCTTCTCGATAAAGTAATCACTACACTGAAAGGGAAGTAGGTGTATATGTTGATTGATGATGGTAGATGAAACAGGATTGGACTGGCACCAGACGAAAGATGCTTTGACAGAGTCATACAGTCGACTCTGGTGCTAGGGGTTATATGTAGCCCAGAAGTGTTACATGACTGAACAGGTGTGCTATTTCTTTCTCTAACATCATTATGCCTATACATTATGGTTACTAGCAGATCTATGATGTGATGATTTCATACTCATGTTGATAGACATGAGGAATGTCTGAGAGGCAGGTGACATGGTGGAGATGCTGTTAGTCTTTGTTGTAGTTGAGTACTCACACCAACCTCTCCGTGTTTCAGGATCTGTTATTGCTATACTGAAGAAGATTTGAGAGCTTCACCATGAGCTCTATGGGTCCACTCATTCCAGTGCCTATCAAGATGTTGATTGAGGCCATACTGGGAGTGGTCTTCTGATTCTGCGAGATCAATGTTGGAAGGAGCTGAGTGCTGAATATGTCGGTAAGTCTATGTTAGGACCTCCGCCAAGAGTCCGACGAGTGTCATCCGGTCCTGAGAGAATCCAACACTGAAACGTCTGGTGATTCTAGCCAGTGAAGCACTGGTGAAATTCAAACTCAGTGTAAACCTTGGTGATTGCAAGGTCGTGAACTTTCAAGTTGAGCCAAGTGATCATTGTTACCGGTCATTATGGCCTGTGTGCTATGCTTCCGGCCCGGCTGGGTTGTCATGGAACACCGTGTATAATTTTGTGCTTGAATAGTATATCTACATTGGTTTACCTTTATGAAGCCAACACGTGGTCCAGTGACCTAAGACATTGATTACATAA
Source organism: Cepaea hortensis (assembly GCA_963921405.1). Taxonomy (NCBI): domain Eukaryota; kingdom Metazoa; phylum Mollusca; class Gastropoda; order Stylommatophora; family Helicidae; genus Cepaea; species Cepaea hortensis. Next base: position 10,285,231 of record OY992896.1, read on the forward strand.
GTGGTGGGAACACCAGAGGGACATGTTTGTTAAGGTAGGGAGCTACCTCATTCCAACGTGGTGAACTGTTGACAGTGTATGCTAGGTTGTGCTTGATACCCATCGATCAGGGTAGTTACATGGTACTGTGTGAAGATCTATTGATCCAAGGACATGGAAATAAGGTGAAGTGTTTAGTCACCTGATAGACTTTGCCAGTGACATTTTGTGTTCATGTGGAGCAACCGCTCATTTTGTAGGTGACATATCAGTGTGTGGGTCACTTATGAGATAGAAGAGTGACCAGGCTCTTGTGTATTGTGATACGGTGCTACATGTACTTTTTCTGCAAGTGGGAGACCGCTAATATTCTAGGGTCGGCCCAGACTTCATTATGAGTGTGACGAGTGAAATAGTACGACAGCAAGGAAGGATCCTTGTTCATCGGTGCAGTGTCAGTCAGGCAGTGGTACTGCGCTTGATCAGCCCGTGATTGGTTCTCTGTGTGAAGAGGGAACTTTGGAGAGGCAGCAGACCTTGGAGTTCCGGTCCACTGGAGGAGCCTGGGTGAGTCGCTACCACGACTGGACAACCGCATGAGCTATCGTCCGCCTCCATGATGAAGAATCCTCATCTGCATATCTGATCTTGTACATAGTATCTTCTTGTCTGGCTTTCAGCCATCCTTCTCTGTGTTGTGATTGACTTAGTTCAGAATTAAATTTTTCTTCTCTTAGCTATGACTTTGTGCAGTGATATGACTGGTGTCTTGTCCGAGCCCCCTTGGGGTAGGGAACCCTAGGTGAGGGAGGGGAGGTCCAGCTGTCCCGGCTTGTGTGGGGCCTGGTAGATGTAGAGTGCTATTGAGGTGGTTGGAGCAAAGGCTGGGGATAATATATATCGTGGCAAACCAGTCCAAGCCCCGGCGGTCTTGTCACAAGAGAGAGTGGGGGCTCATCCGGGATCTTCTCTTTGTTCTGACATCTCGTAGGAATAGGTTATAGTGTCATCTGTCCTATACCTATTGTCTACTTGACGAGTAGGGCTACTGATACCTTTCTCTTCGACGTGGACAGACATTTAGTTAAGTTAGTATAGATACATAGTTACAGTGTTGGTTGGAGTACAGTTAGCATTGTGATTGGGTATTGCATATCTATACTGATACTAAGTTACACTAAGCATGGCTACTCGTACTTTAGATTTAGCTAAGGTGCGGGCAGCTGCAACTGAGATGGGATTGGAAGGTGAGGAGTTCAAAGCCTATGTACTGGAAGTAGAGAGAAACTTCAGAGCAGAAGAGAGGGAGCGAAGAAAGTCAGAAATTGAGCTTGAAGCTCGAAAGTTAGCACTTGAAGAGCAAAAGTTGGTGGCAGACCAACAGGCACAAAAACTGGCAGATGACCTAGAGTCTAAGAAATTAGAAGCTAGGAAATTGGAAATGGAACATGAGTTCCGTATGATGCAACTTGAGGTAGAGGCTAAATCTGTTGGTGATTCTGAGGGAGCAGTAGGTGGAGTAGCTTTACCTAGCTCATCAGCAGCCAGCAGACCAGCTTACCATGCTATGAAATGGCCGTTTCCACCATTTGAACCGGACCAAGAGAAGATAGATCAATTCTTAGAGAAGTTCGAGGCAATGTGTAAAGCTATGGGCTTAGAGCCTGAGCGTTGGAATCTTAAGCTTTCACAAGGACTCCGTGGCACCGCGTACGAAGTGTATGCGCGTCTTCCCCCAGGGATGGAAAATGATTATCCAACCCTGAAATCGGCTCTTTTGAAAAGATTCGAAATGACAGCCCATGCTTACAGGCGGAGGTTCAGAACTTCCAAAAGAGAACCAGGTGAGATGTTCTCGGCCTATAGTGTGAGGCTGAACTCATACCTGTTGAAATGGATGGCGTTGGCCAATTTCAAAGAGGATTATGGGAGTCTGAGAGAGTTGATGGTGGTGGATCAAATGAAAATGCAGATGTCCAAGCCTTTAAAGAATTTCTTAGGGGGAAAATGGGGCGGAAAGGCTAGACATAGTAAATAAGTTAGCTGAAAGGTGTGTGGAAGTCTATGGTGAGACTGGGGATTCCAGTCAGACTGATTCACAGAAAAGGCAGAAGGGGCTTGAACAGAAGCCCAAGACCAAAGGTCCCAAAGAATCATCCAATGTAGCAGATCCTGTGGTAAAAGACTCTGGTAAGAAACCCGATAAGCAAAGCCCTCCCGCCTCCCCAAAACAGAAGTGGAGTAAGAGGTGGTGTAAATACTGTAAGTCTCCTTCCCATAATACTGTAGATTGTCTGAGGAAGCCAAAGGACTTGCACTTTGCTTGTCTCGCGTCTAATAGGGGTAGACCTAGCGAGACTACACCTAAGGGTCGGGAGAAACCAAAGTCTGAGGAATCACCTGTGGTCGAAACGATAGAGGTGAATGGGAAGCAGGTGGAATGTCTATAAGATACAGGATTGCAGTTTGAAGCTGTAATCTCATCCCACCTCGTGAGCCCAGGGCAGCTCACCGGCGAGACAAGAGAATTCCAGCTGGCCATGAAGAGCTCTGTAGCTACGAACTTGCCGATTGCTGGGATTGACATTCGGTGCAAGTATGTTACTGGTAGCATCAAGGCGGCTGTGCTGCCTGATCCTATTTACCCTTTGATCCTCGGTCGTCCACATGTATTCCTGGGGGACCCCAGGGAACATTGTCTAGTTAGCGCTAGGCAGGCCAGGGCTAAGGATGGAGAAAGGCAGTGTGGTAAGTTGATAGACCATTCTCTTGCGAGGTTAGTGAGCAGTGCTCAAAGTAGGGACCAGACATTGCGTCCTTACTTACTGGAGGTGTCCCAAAGTTCTGACCCGCCAACTCCAGGTCAGTTCTATGTAGAAAACCGGTTGCTTTATCGTAGAGCCGGGCAAGGGGATAGCCAGTATGGTCAGATGGTAGTCCCTACTGACTACAGATCCCGCTTGATACATAGAGTGCATACCTTATCCTTAACCGGACATAAGGATGTGGGGACAACAGTCCAGTGTCTTTCCAGCCACTACCACTGGTCTGGAATGACAGGCGACGTACGGAGATATATCCGGTCGTGCCCAACGTGTTGTCTGGCAGCACCAAAGCACAGGACCAGAAACGGTTTATCTCTGCAGATTGGAGATAGGGTTCTCGCGCTTCTCCCAACCGAGGGGGCGGAATTCAAACTCGGATGGCAGGGCCCTTTTCCTGTGGAATGGATAATGTCCCGATCCACGTATGAGGTGAATGTCCGCGGGGAATTGCGTAAGTTCCATTGTACTCTCCTTCAGAATTTGGAGAGGTCCGAGGTAGTTTCTCCAGAAGATAGTGCGACTACCATCGCGCTAAATGCGGTTCTGGGTCCAGACGAGGGCGAGGAAGATTCAGTCCTACGCAGTACATCCTGTAGGGAGGGTCTGCGGTCTCCTGAGCATTCAACCGTAGATAGGGCGAACAGGCTCCGTCGGGAAGAGGCCCATGGTGTTAAGCACACTGGGAATCGAAGTCGGACAGGCGAAGTCACATCTGGCACGACGGGATCGTCGGGTGACTCGATACGCCGACAGGCTTACTGTCCTTACTCGCGGGAGAGAAGGCAGGAGCAAGGGTATTCCAGACGAACCTGGAGTAAGTGACCATTCATTTCGGTCGACATCCGCGAACAGTCCACGAGGGTGATGCTTAGTCGGGATAGGAAAAATCCTATTGTCGGAAGGGATGAACGAACCTTCAGTAAAGTAACCGATGGCCTACACCAGGTGGATGCGGAACAGTCCAGTGTAGAGGACAGATCCTGTAAGCCAATCACCAGGCCGTTACGTTTCAGGCCTAATCTGGAGATAACGTATGTTTGAGGCGGTGGTTGGTGATCCAGCATCCTTACCATTCTGGTAGATCTCCCCAGGGAAAGTGAACGTTATGGAACGTCCTTTCCTGGAAATCCAATCTTGATAGAGTAGTGATTCAGAGTTCAGACCGATCTTTGTCTAGTGAGTTCGACCGGGTTGACCATCTTAAGTGGGGGCCTATGTGACGAAACGCCTACAGATCGGCAGATCTCTGCATAATATCCCTTTGAAGGGAGTGCGATGCGTTGTTCTCCCATGAATTTAATATCAATTAATAGGGGATTTCCCATCTGAAGTAGTGCGTGGCGGCGGTATACGTTATTTATAGAGAAATCTAGAATGTTCCCCCAAGTGCATACGTGGTCGAGATCTCTAGGTTCATGAGTGCTTCATACAACACGGGTTGGTGGACCTTATCGTGACTCTGGTTTTCTCCATGGATCATGGAAGTCACGCGGCCCGTGTAGGCAAGTTGAAGGCGCACTGAGTTAGTTGTGATCAGTCGCCAGCCGGACCTCAGTGTAAGACAGATCACAGCCACAGGGCTGCTGTAATTTTGATGTCAATGTGCGCGGCCAGAGCGGACATCTGCAGTCAAGTTTGTGATTGTTAAATCACAGGTTAGTTGAATACTTATTCTATTGTTTAACTGTTGTCTTTATGCCGTGCCGACCTCCCCGAACGAAGTAATTGCCGTCGGAAATGATTAGTCGCGTAGCGTTACAATATACAGCTGGCTGTCTGCATATTTAATTAGCCTTTATCGATCAGCGACGTAATGTATTACCTGATGGAACAAGCCTTATTCCACAGTGAGTGGTGTGTAAACAAAATAGGCCGAACTATGTGCTTTCGAGGACTGGTGAAAATCCCTTGTGTTTAGATAGATATATTTGTTAACTGATTGTTTACAAATGAGATGCAGGGACAGTGATATGTATATTATTACTGCGTTGTGCTAGGGAGATCCCGGTTCTTTACAAAGTGTGTAGCAGTTACTTGTTTGGTTTATTAATTACGCATGCAAGGCAGGAAGTTTGTCAGTCATTACATCGATATGCTAGACGCTGTAAATAATAAGGTAGATCTTATTATTATAGATGTGTAATGTGCTTCGTGACATTAGAAGTGGAACTTAGTTCTATCAGAGGTGGTGATTTTTCGAGGAATCAAGGTGAGATCGGCCATGGTGTAGTTGCTGTGTGAGGATAGCAGTGTTATTCCGCGTAAGCAGAATAGTGATGCATCGATAGGATAACAGTCGATAGGAAGTATTTATGATACTAGTGTTACTGCTTGTTTTCATGTCCGTCCGCTAGAATGACCGTGCGTGTTCCATCTGACGTTTGTCTAGGCAGCCGACTGGGAGGTAGGCCGGTACGCCCAACTCGTTAGGTTATAGGTCCGACCCAAAGCGATCGTGCATATCCGATGGTTGAACATACCCGATCGAGGGTGATGCGGCACTCCGTAATTCGAGGCCGTTGTGTCTAGATAGATCTAGGATTTGAACCTAACCGTTTCTGTCTCTAATATTCTACTCTTCTGGAAACCTGACTCTGTTCATGGAGTACTGGAAGTACTGCAGGGAAGTAGTAGTATATGAGGGGAATAAACCCCCCCCCCCCCCCCCAAAAGGTGGAGCCAGAGTGTGGTAGTGGAGAGTCTGGAGGCTTGCTACATTGGATGACGTGACTTAATTCGTCACGGGACAAGGTGCACGGGACCCACAGTAGCTGTGGGAAAGTGTAATGGTGGATGGCCACCAAAGCTGTGCTCGACCGGCACAGATATAACTGACCTGGAAGATAGTCAGTGAATAAAAGGGCAACTCAGGATCTGGGACAGGGATCCCAGAACTGACACTATGGCTGTGATATGAGTTGGTTATTTAAGTGTAACAATTCATGAGTTCTCCTTAGTTAATACTATAGTAATGAATTATCAGGAGTATAATTTATTATGGTCATATAGTTATTAATGTGTGTAATTGATCAGTCCATGGGTTAAGGGATTGGTGAATTGATGAGTCTGTCGGGAAGGAGATGTCCGGCTGGACACCTTCTCGATAAAGTAATCACTACACTGAAAGGGAAGTAGGTGTATATGTTGATTGATGATGGTAGATGAAACCGGATTGGACTGGCACCAGGCGAAAGATGCTTTGACAGAGTCATACAGTCGACTCTGGTGCTAGGGGTTATATGTAGCCCAGAAGTGTTACTTGACTGAACAGGTGTGCTATTTCTTTCTCTAACATCATTATGCCTATACATTATGGTTACTAGCAGATCTATGATGTGATGATTTCATACTCATGTTGGTAGACATGAGGAATGTCTGAGAGGCAGGTGATATGGTGGAGATGCTGTTAGTCTTTGTTGTAGTTGAGTACTCACACCAACCTCTCCGTGTTTCAGGATCTGTTATTGCTATACTGAAGAAGATTCGAGAGCTTCACCATGAGCTCTATGGGTCCACTCATTCCAGTGCCTATCAAGATGTTGATTGAGGCCATACTGGGAGTGGTCTTCTGATTCTTCGAGATCAATGTTGGAAGGAGCTGAGTGCTGAATATGTCGGTAGGTCTATGTTAGGACCTCCGCCAAGAGTCCGACGAGTGTCATCCGATCCTGAGAGGATCCAACACTGAAACGTCTGGTGATTCTAGCCAGTGAAGCACTGGTGAAATTCAAACTCAGTGTAAACCTTGGTGATTGCAAGGTCGTGAACTTTCAAGTTGAGCCAAGTGATCATTGTTACCGGTCATCATGGCCTGTGTGCTATGCTTCCGGCCCGGCTGGGTTGTCATGGGACACTGTGTATAATTTTGTGCTTGAATAGTATATCTACATTGGTTTACCTTTATGAAGCCAACACGTGGTCCAGTGACCTAAGACATTGATTACATAAGTGGTGGGAACACCAGAGGGACATGTTTGTTAAGGTAGGGAGCTACCTCATTCCAACGTGGTGAACTGTTGACAGTGTATGCTAGGTTGTGCTTGATACTCATCGATCAGGGTAGTTACATGGTACTGTGTGAAGATCTATTGATCCAAGGACATGGAAATAAGGTGAAGTGTTTAGTCACCTGATAGACTTTGCCAGTGACATTTTGTGTTCATGTGGAGCAACCGCTCATTTTGTAGGTGACATATCAGTGTGTGGGTCACTTATGAGATAGAAGAGTGACCAGGCTCTTGTGTATTGTGATACGGTGCTACATGTACTTTTTCTGCAAGTGGGAGACCGCTAATATTCTAGGGTCGGCCCAGACTTCATCAGGAGTGTGACGAGTGAAATAGTACGACAGCAAGGAAGGATCCTTGTTCATCGGTGCAGTGTCAGTCAGGCAGTGGTACTGCGCTTGATCAGCCCATGATTGGTTCTCTGTGTGAAGAGGGAACTTTGGAGAGGCAGCAGACCTTGGAGTTCCGGTCCACTGGAGGAGCCTGGGTGAGTCGCTACCACGACTGGACAACCGCACGAGCTATCGTCCGCCTCCATGATGAAGAATCCTCATCTGCATATCTGATCTTGTACATAGTATCTTCTAGTCTGGCTTTCAGCCAACCTTCTCTGTGTTGTGGTTGACTTAGTTCAGAATTAAATTTTTGTTCTCTTAGCTATGACTTTGTGCAGTGATATGACTGGTGTCTTGTCCGAGCCCCCTTGGGGTAGGGAACCCTAGGTGAGGGAGGGGAGGTCCAGCTGTCCCGGCTTGTGTGGGGCCTGGTAGATGTAGAGTGCTATTGAGGTGGTTGGAGCAAAGGCTGGGGATAATATCTATTGTGGCAAACCAGTCCAAGCCCCGGCGGTCTTGTCACACACCCGCATGGCCACATTTTATGCGCTCCAATTATTCAAGCTGGCTCTTTGATACTGTTAGGAGCCCCGAACCATACTCAATGACAGAAATTATTAACTGCTGAAAGAGCATATAAAGCATCCTCTGCTCTGCCCTGGTTGCTGTCATCGCCCTCAAAGCATTAAATCCCCTACCAGCCTTCATCACCAAGGCCTTCACATGATCTTTAAAAGACATTCACCTGTCGAAGGTGATACCCAAGTACTTCAATTTACTCTCTACATAGAGGCCATCCATTTAATATAATACATGGGACATCTGCCTTCACAATCTGGTTATCTAGGGAGTACCACACAACCGATGCCTTGTCTGGGTTTACAACGGCCCCTACGTCCCTGCACCACTCTGCCACCCTGTTTACTGCCACCAGTAAATCTGCAGCCAGACTTTCCCTATCTCTGCCCTGTCTGCACACCAGCACATCATCCACAAATCTCATGATTCTACCAACACCTGGTGTCTCAATAGCTATGACTTTGCTGGTGTAGACATTAAAGAGGACTGGGGACATGGCAGATCCCTGTGGCAACCCAGGTTGCAGTGTAATTTGTACAGGGGTCAGAAGTCCAGGAACCCATGCGCAGTGCAACCTTACGCTCATAAAGGACTGCTGCAACCCATCTAACAAGGCAAGGGCAGACTTCCATGTCCAACAGAGTCTATATCAGCCGATCATACCTGACCCTGTTATATGCATCCTCCATATCAAGATCTACCACCACTGTCTTTTGTTTATCCTGGAAGCCCTCATAGACATCAAATACAAAAGTAGCCGCTTTGGCCCAGGTGTCCTCCCAGGTCGATAACTCTTGACCCCTTTGGGAAGCAGATTGTGACTTTTCAAATGTCGCTGGAGCCTACGGGCAACTATCTTTTCTAGGACTTTGCCAAAGGTGTTTTGCAGGAAAATGATTCGGTATCCATTAAGTCTGGAGTGATTATTAACTGGTTTTGGGAGTGGGACCAGTTAGCTGTGCAGCCAATCCTGAGGTATTTCCGCCAGTTGAAACAAAGAGCCATCTCCTCCAAGTCCCCATCCTTCATGCTACTCATGTGGGTGTACCTCAACCCATTCAGGCCTGACACGATGTCTTTAGCCCTTTTCAGTACCCATTTATTAAGAGCGTTGATTTGAAATCCGTTCGTGCCACACCGCGCATAATTGCGTACATTGAACATGATCATGTCATAGTCATGTGATAAGTACTGACCAATGAATAAAAGAGCAGGTGCTTATCGTCTCATGATGCACAGGTTCTGTTTCTGATCATTGAGAAAATGGCCGGGTTGATCCAAAATCCGTCCAAAGATGCTCAACGAGCAGTGATTCAGTTTCTTTCATTTGAAGGATGTCGACCAGTGAACATTCATCGAAGAATGCAGACAGCGTATGGTAACAAATGTGTGTCGAAGACAACAGTGACAGACTGGGCATGAATGTTTAGGAAAGGACGTCAGTTCACGACAGATCTTAGACGGCCAGGTCAAGTGCATATTGTTGCAACAGAAAAAAAACCATCGGCAAAATTGATTCAGCAGTACAGATAAACCATTGTCGAAGCATACGTTACGCTAGCGAAATAATTTGATGTGTCAATTGGGACAATTCAAAAGTTTGTTCGTAAGAAACTGCAATATCGGAAGGTGTGTTCACTGTAGGTACCATGGATGTTGACCAACCACCAAAAAGAGGAACGCATGGGATGGTGTTTGAACCACTTGTTGCATTACAGAGTGGAGGGATGATGATTTCTCTTCCGCATAGTGGCAGGTGATGAATCATGGTGTCATCACTTTGAGCCGAGCAGCAAAGGAGAGAGCATGCAATGGAAGCATGCTGGATCACCAAAAGCCAAAACATTCAAGTTACAGGTTTTCACTGGTAAGGCTATGCTGAGTGCATTTTTTTACCATGAAGGGCTATTGTTGGCCAACTTTAAAGAACCTGGTGTCAACATCAACTCTACCCACTACTTGGAAACACTAGACAAGCTGCAAAAAGCCATCAAGAATAAACAACCCGGCATGCTTTCTCGCAGTGTGATTTTGTTGCACGATAATGCTTATCTGCACGTCACAAAGATTGTGCAGGAAGCATTAGCAAGGAAGAAGTGGGAAATTCTGCATCATCCAGCCTATAGTCCTGATTTGTTGTCATGCGATTTTCATTTGTTCGGACCTCTAAAATAAGCTCTCAAAGGGCAACGATTTCACACAGATGCAGACGTAATGAACGTGGTAAACACTTGGTTCAGTGAGCTCATGCACACATCATAGATGAGTAGGAGCCATAGCAGCTTCGGAATCAGTATTAACTGGAGGCACCAGATTTTCCAACGAGTCTGCTCTTATTGATGGCTCACAGACCGTTTTCTGTTGTTTCGCGTATGTGTTGTACTGCATTCTTGTCGGTCAGCGAGAAATCGTACACAAGACTGAGACTCTTGACGGGTTCCTCCATTACAGTGGGGATCACCTGGTTAGCCACCTTGAATGCAGTTGCCACAACTTTGTCCTTCACAATCGACAGGCTTCTTGACTTCATGGGTTTGAAGCTCATCCTGCACCAGTCGATCAGTTGATCAAGCCTTGGAGCATGCAGTGTAGATGACTCTCATCTGGTATCAAGATAGTCATGTTGTCCATGAAGGCCTTGAGTGATGACATCCTACATTCCTCCTTGAGTCACAGTCCTTGTGTGTAACTGGATGCTGCATCCAGAATGACCTGCATGGCCATGACAAACAATATCAGCAAATCCCATCGATTTACCCACTTGGAGGTCAATCCATCTGGTTGTGAATGTCGAGGTAGAAAAATGGAGAATGAACCCGGCGAAATACTGCTTAAGCATCGATGTGATCTCCTCGGGCACTTGGTACATCCTAAGGGCCTGCCACAGCATCAGGTGGGGCACTGACCCGTGGGCGTTAGCCAGGTCCAACCATACCATGTGAAGGTTTGACTTTTTGGTCTTCACTCTCTGGATAGCTTCCCAGATCATGGTAGCATGTTCCACACATCCGGGGAAATCAGATATGCCCCCTTTTTGAACCGCCTTATCGATAGACCTGTTTGCCATGATTCTGCTGGCCATGACTGAGAATATTTTGCCCTCAACGTTCAGACGAGAGATTGGCTTAAACAGGGTAATGTTTGTTGAGTTTTGTTCCTAGGGTATGTAGATTCCATTGACATTGCTTCACTCTGGACCTATCCGTTGGTGCCTCCACGTGGATCTCAGTATCTGGTGGAGCCTTTTCAGGACGTTTGGCATCGTTGTACACTGTGTACGAGACACTATTGGGACCCAGTGTCGATTTACCTTTGGCCTTCTTCACAACAGATGTCGTCCCACATCGGTGGCTTGGCACTGAAACCTACTGTAGGTTCTTCTGGCGATACCAGCCCTTCTATTTCTCCGAGTGGAACATCATGCTGTGCATCTGAGTACATGTGTACCAGATGCTCCTCCAGCTCCTCATTCTCAATGCAGAGGTTGCCAGATCATGGCTGCTCGAACAAGTTTTGTGGACAAATTTATCATGTGCTCTCCGTGTTCTGTGCCCTTTTCTGCAGAATCATTCTGCTCAACAGAGGGAGCTGTGTCTGGCTTTGAGGTGCTGCCACACCTCTTGCAGGCCCTCTTTCTCACTTACATCTGCCTTTTTAAATCGTTTCCGATCAGCTTTCTTCTGCTCTCTCACCTCAGCTATTAGCTTTTGTCGCCTGCTCATCTGCAGGCTGGTAACCTTCTTCCTTTCGCTGCAAACCAAATTGACGCAGGAAGCGGAGGTATACAATTTCTCCAAACCTGTCTATTTTCTCATTCAGCAGTGTCTCCTTCAGTTCTTCATCCAGTGCTTGGGACAGTATGTTCTCTAGTCGTTCCCATGTCTCCCTTTCACAGGCTGGTGGGATCTTGATCTTCACGCGTGGATCGTCAGAAAGGTTTAAAAAGTCTCTTAAAAGTTGACGGTCGACTTCATTGCACAGGGTTACTATCCCATATGGCTCAGTCTCTTTCCGCAGCGTGGAAAGCGTAGCACAAAGCACAAACTCTGTAGCTCCAGCGATGACCCTCAGAGGTCTTAAAGAAATGCACTATGAACCGAAGGATGCGGCCCAGAATTGAACCAAACTTCCGAGCCCGAGTCAGACGGATTGACCACTTCACGCCGGAGACTCCCCATCAGAAAGGTGCTCGGTTGCACTGCCAGAACGATCAACATGAATATTCTCAGCACTGTCGGGTTCGTCCTGGTTGAGATCTTCTACCGACTCACCTGCCACAGCAGTGACATTGTGACTTTGACCATCCCGTGGTGCACTCGTGCACTTCTTAAGCCCAGCGTGAATTAGCATCCCCCACTGCGTGGTGAAGCTTTTACCACAGACACAGAGCCAGTCTGGATGTGAGGCTAGAGTCAAAGTCTGTATGTCGTTCCGAGTTGTTACCATTAGGGCACCACTGGATCCATCATTCTCTCCCCCCCCCCCCCCCCTTTCCACCCCCTTTCAGTGGGTCCTGGGGGAATTTATTACCATCTTTTGTTGTGAAGACGGCAAGCGATTTGATCTGTCAATTACCTGACAGCCCTTTGTCAGTGTTCACCATAAAGTTACATGAACGAATGCCTGGAACTTTTAATTTACAGATTCAGTGCCAAACAAAAAAAAAGTAAGTTTGAACCAAACAAAAATTGATGGTAAAAAAAATGGGGAGTGGGGGTGTGCCACAGTTATGTAGTAACAGACATTGTATTATAACGCTATGACAACATTTTGGCGATGTATGAGCCTATGGCAGATACTGGAAGTCACTTAAGACAATCATTCCATGCTACTTAGTTAAACTTAACACAGCATCAGTGATGTCAGTCAAGCCATACTAAATATTTCTCTCAAAGCAGGGGGTCGATCAAATCGTCGATGGAAACTGAACATTAAAGACACACTAGGCTTGAGACAATTTAAATACAGTATAAAGATTATGATAACATTAAGAGGCGAATGGAAAAACTGAATGGTGAAAGACAGTACTGGAGATTCACTGCAGCCACCCTTTGGTGGCACTAAGTGTCAAATGTTCAAGAATCTGGGCAGGATCTAACTGTCAGATTCCAAATGTTGCTGTTATGTAGCCGGGGGCGGGGTTCGGGTGAGTGCCCAACCTTTTATAAACACCCCATGGCTCGTGCATTCATCACCTCTGCAGCAAAAGTCCAACTCCTGGCCTTCTCGTGGCGGACCTGTTTTGACTAACAGGAGAAGGGGTGGCGGCGAGTCTCTGGCACCGAAAAATAACCAGAACGCTCTAGATGTGTATGCACGTACATGCATGCGCAGACACACGTGTGCATGCCTACACATCTAAACTTGAGTAAGACCACAGTCTGCTCTAGCAAAGGAAAGGTGCTGAAGAAAGAGACAACCAGCCAGGAGGCGCACCACAGAAATCAGGATGCCATGCAATTATGCCATGAAATATGTCAAATACTGCTAAATGTTACGGTGCTCGCCCTGCTTTGGACAATCAGGCAGGTGCAGTGCCGGGCCTTATGCCTCGAAAGGGCCCAACCAAAACAACTGGAGGTCCTTCTCAGATGTCCTGTGGAGCCAGGGGACCTGAGAATAGAGCATCTGGCCATATAAAACAAAGACTAAAAATAATTCACTGGAATGTGGAGGGAGTTAGCAACAAACAAAAATAGAACTAGAAACATCTTGGACCAAGAAAACGTAAGTGTATATGACTTGCAATAAACTCATTTCAACAAAAATATAGTCTTCGAAATCAGAGGCTACCAATATTACTGATCTGACCGAAAGAACAGGCGAAAGGGTAGGATACTGACCCTTGTAAAATATAACATCACTGGAGTATCGGACACTTAAAGCAGGCGACACAGACCTACATCTGGTCAATTACTTCTGTTCAAGTGACAGCCCACAGGCACTGGACACACTACCATTACAAGAAAAAAATGACTGGGTGTGGCGATTTCAGCAGGCACTCGCAGAGCAGGGGTTATGATCACATGGACCAGAGAGTAGAGAGACTGGAAAGCTGGCAGGATGAGAATAGATTCATCTTGATTAACAAGCCATCTTACCCACATACTTTCTACTCGAGATCATGGCACTCTACAACTATACCTGGCCTGGCTTTTCATTCACCAGACCTGAAGTGGAACATTACACAAATTGTTGGGAAACAACTTGGTGGCAGTGACCATTGGCCAGTCTTTCTAACTGTAGAAAAAGAGTGAAAGCAGCACCCTCTCGAGGTGGAACTACAAGAAAGCAGACTGGGCAATGTACAAGCTTCGCACCAGCTTACTGGTTAGAAACCTGAACACTGAGAAAGACACAGTAATTGAAGAGTTTGGGAAATGCATACTACAGTCATCGGAGAGTAGTGCAGCAGAAACTTCGGCACATGGGAGACTCCTGGCTGAGCAACAAAGCTGATGAAATTCAAGGCTTTGCTGACAGACATGATATGAAAAACTTCTACAACTCAATGAAAGCGGTCTGCGGTCCTCCATCACCAGGCATAGTTCTCCTCCTCAGTGCAGATGGGGGAACACTGGTCACCGATAAGAAAGAAATCCTTCAACGCTGGGCAGAGCATTTCAGCAACATCCTAAATGCAACTTCTTTCTTCAATGATGAAACCATCAACTGCCCTCCTCAAGTTCCCACTAATGATACACTTGATGACCTGCCAACCATAGTGGAAGTAAACAAAGCCATCCAGCAACTTTCAAGTGGAAAGGCGCCTGTTCCTCACTCCATCCCAGCAGAGATATACAAGGTAGGTGGGCCGGTCCTAGTAGAGCAGCTTCACCAAGTCTTTACAAACATATGGGTGAACAAGACCATGCCACAAGATTTCAAGGACGCGTCAATAGTCCACCTTTACAAACGTAAAGTAAACCGCCAATCCTGTGACAACCACCAAGGCATTTCATTGCTCTCAATCGCAGGGAAGATACTCACCAGAATTCTTCTCAATCACCTCACGGCCCATCTCGATCAAGGTCTTCTTCCTGAGAGTCAATGTGGCTTCAGAAAAGAATGAGGAACTGTTGACATGATTTTCGCTGCAATGCAACTGCAAGAGAAATGTCAGGAACAGAACTCTGAAATGTTCTCCACTTTCATTGACATTACCAAGGCTTTTGATACAGTCAGCAGAGAAGGACTGTGGAAGATTATGGCGAAATATGGCTGTCCACAAAAGTTTGTCCAAATAGTGCGGCTATTTCACTTTGGTATGCAGGCAAGAGTACAGGAAAATGGTGAACTGTCTGAGCCCTTTCCTGTCACCAATGGAGTGAAGCAAGGATGTGTCCTGGCACCAACACTGTTCAGCCTTATGTTTTCAGCTATGCTGATGAATGCCTTTGAAAACAGTGATATTGGAATAGACATCAACTACCGCATGGATGGAAAGTTCTTCAATCTCAAAAGGCTGACAGCCAAAACCAAAACTAACAACGACACCGTCAGAGAACTACTGTTTGCTGATGATTGCGCTCTATACGCCAACTCAGAGGCAGACATGCAACACAATGTTTCAGCATTCTCATATGCCTGTGCCAACTTTGGGCTCAATATAAACTTGGAGAAGACTGTAGTTATGTACCAGCCAGCTCCAGGAAATAATCACACCGTGCCTAATATCCACACCGTGAACGGTCATAGACTAAGTGATGTGGACAAATTAACCTATCTTGGCAGCAATGTGTCACAAACTGCCACAATTGATGATGAAGTGAATGCAAGAATCTCCAAGGCCCAGCGCGGCCTTTGGCAGACTGTACAAGAATGTATGGGACAGAAATGGAATAAGCCTGCAAACAAAGCTAAAAGTCTACAAAGCAGTTGTATTATCCACACTGCTATATGCTTGTGAAACATGGACTGTTTATCAGCGACACGCTAGGAAATTAAACCACTTCCACAGTCTGCCTCAGGAAACTATTGAAGATTAAATGGCAAGACAAGATCCCAGACACTGAAGTTCTAGAAAGAGCATCCATGCCCAGTATCCACACTCTTTTTTTTTTTTTTGCATATCCTTTACAGGACATCGCTGTCAACACCAGCATCTTTCAGCTGTATGTTGATGTCTTGGCAAGATTACGCTCAGTAGTTTGCCATTGCTTTCTGAGCGGCCAACTCACATACCCCGTAAGTTACCGCTGCGATTCGAACCACTGCTGATTCTCACCGTCATCACGTTACCGACGAGAGTATACGAGATTACGGAGAAACGTCATAACCTCTAAGCCACACTAATGAAAA
The DNA here is from genome assembly GCA_963921405.1 of Cepaea hortensis. Lineage (NCBI taxonomy): Eukaryota > Metazoa > Mollusca > Gastropoda > Stylommatophora > Helicidae > Cepaea > Cepaea hortensis. The sequence goes on from OY992896.1 coordinate 10,301,257, forward strand.
ATCAGATTTGCTGGGCTGGTCACTTAACTTGTATGCCAGATCACAGACTCCCTAAACACATTTTTTATGGCGAGCTGCATTGTGGTAAACGCTCCCAAGGCGGCCAAAGGAAATGCTTTAAAGACACTGAAAGCTTTTGGAATTCATCCCGACACCTGGGAGACTGCTGCTAAAGACCGTAATTCATGGCGTACACCATTACATAAGAGTGCAGTCACTTGTGAAGCAACCAGGACTGCAAGAGCTGTGAAGAAAAGGCTGGACAGAAAGGCTGGACACTGCAGGAGATCCTCCTGCTGGAACGTCAAGCATTCTTTGCCCGCAATGTCAAAGAACATTTCGAGCCAAAATAGGCCTAATCAGCCATCTTAGAACTCACGGCTCGATTCTTCCAACCCCACTGGATGAAATGAATAATTGAATGGTCATCATAATTCTTAACGGACAAACAACAACAACACTGTACTATACTGGCAGTAAATGACCGTTTATCAAGAAAGCAAATCAAAAGTCAAGAACAAGAGTTGATAAATTAGTCATATAAAACTGCATACGTGTATTGTTATTATCATCAGTGTGGAACCAGCCTGAAAACAACTCACCAAGTTTGAAGTCCAGCAGATTTCAAGAAATCTGTTGATTTCTGCGTTGAAAATTATAACCGTGAACATAGCGAAACAAATATACTGCACACATTCAATGTATTATTAAATGAATAGGTCTGTTTTAGAAATTTAAAACTACGTTTTTCCTTGGTGAAATTGAATAATGTATAAATGAAATTCCGACATTATATGGTATTTAAAATTTTGAAAATGTCCACCCAAACATTAGATCTCATTCTCTTTAAGAGCTTCTTTTTTTATTTTCTAAAGTTATTTTTAGAAAGAAAAATTGTTGGTTCAATAGTTTAACGTTTCAGAAACACTAATAGTAACACCCCCGCCCCCTCCCCGCAGTGGGCTGCGTGGTCTCGGGGTATGGTGTCCGCCTCGAGTGCTGGAGGTCCCGGGTTCAAGCCCCGGTGAGGACCGGGATTTTTTCTCGTGGACTTCTAGTAATAAATTTCCCCTGGTCTCTGGGTAGTGAGATCGGACGCCCGTGTGTATTGTTGCGCACGTAAAAAATGCCTTGTTTCTCCAGACTCAGGTCTAGGAGGAGAACGGAGCACCTATGGGTTACACCCGTGTGCCGTGATGTTGATCCATCGACTAAACTAATTAAACTAGACTAAAACCCACACTTACTCATACACATTCACATGCACATACGCTCTCCAACTGCAACTGGATCTAGCCATGATAAACCCCTCTTCAACTCGATCCCTGTTCTTCTGTTGAGTGCTTCGAGCAATTGTAGCTCCACTTAATTAGAAATATTCACATGCTTGCTTGCTTGATTCAACAACAAAAATTCCAAATTCGGTCTCGTTCAACCTGCTTCTTCAGCATTGGTTAGAGTTGAGATCCGTGGTTTTTGTAGATTGTATCATGTTTCTGTCTGTGCGCTCTTACGAGTGGGTCCTAACTCGGGCTGGTTTTATAAGCGTTTGTGTCTGTTACGTCAGCTGGAGATTGGTCGGCGAGTTATCCTTTGTACCCATCTCCTCTGGCAGTTTGTTTGTTCTGGCTCGTCTGGTTTGCTAGGATGCAGTCCTTATAAGGACGCATCCTTTGGTTTGCTTACTTTTGTTTCCTTGATTTGTGGTCGGCCGAGAACAATCTCATCTGAGTTACCAGTCACTCGATTCTTCGTCGGTCCACTCTCTCTCTCTCTCTCTCTCTCTCTCTCTCTCTCTCTCTCTCTCTCTCTCTCTCTCTCTCTCTCTCTCTCTCTCTCTCTCTCTCTCTCTCTCTCTCTCTCTCTCTCTCTCTCTCTCTCTCTCTCTCTCTCTCTCTCTCTCTCTCTCTCTCTCTCTCGTTGAAGACTGATTTCCCCTTGAACTTGTTCGTCAATGAAAATGGGTTGTTGGGTTCATCTTGGAGTTCCTCACTAGTCTTTTGCGTGGCTTCTGCTTGCGGCTTCTCTGCGATATTTTGCGTGGCTTTTGCTTGTTTCTTTTGGTACTGTTCCTTTCGGCTTTTAGCAGTTCTCCCTCTGTCTTGATGGCTTTTAGGACTTCTTTGTTTTCCTTCTTCATCTCGGTCATGCGCGACATCTCTTGTTGGATGCTGTGCTGGATTTCTTTCATGTCCGCCTGCAGTTGTTTGCTGTTGCTGGTCGGAGTTGGCGCCAGCAGTGCCTTGACTTGCTTCTTATCTCGTCAATCTAGTTTTGTAGCTGTGATTTTTCGGCTTGTGAGATGCCTGTTGCTGTTTCGCACCTCCGCAGTGCTTCCTTGTATGGTATCTTTGTAGTTATGGCGGTCTTTATGACATCTCTGTGTCTTTGGGGGTACGAACAGCCCAGGTATCTTGCCCCATGCTTGCTAAGGCAGTTGGCACACTTTCTGTTATCGTTGGGTGCTCGGAAGTCCTTGTCCTATTTAGCCAGCGGACACTCCATGAATGAATGGTATTCGGCGCAGTATCGAAAGACCTCTGTCTTGCTGCGGCATGTTGTTCTGCTGTGGCCGGCCCTCTGGCATCTTGAGCATTGAGTGATTCTCAGAATGAATCTTTCGGGCTTTTGAATTTTCTTGTTCATAGATACCGTGGTTGGAATACGTCAGAATCCGCTCCGGCTTCAAGATTCGGATATGGAGATTCTCCTTGTAGCTGCTTCAGGATTTGTTCATCTGTCAGCTCCACCTGGACACGTTTGGCAATCCATCTGGTCATCTGTGAGTCGGTGTTTCCGGCTCTGGTGTCTTTCTCCTCACTTTCCTTCTCAGTTGTCTCGGCTCTTGTCCGTGGTGGGTTGATGTCGGTCTTCCTCGTGGTAGCTTCAGTAGTATCTGTAGGTTCAGGCTCGTTGCTGCAGCTCACATGCAGGTTCTCTCCGGACGTCTTCTTCAAGGTTTTTAGCGGCTTCCACGCTGCTCATCTTGCGAGTCGGGTGTCTTTTGATGTTTTTCTTGTAACGTGCCATTTTCACCCCCCCCCCCCCCCGCCCACTCCCGTATCAGGTTTCTCGAACAGTTCAGGCGACTTGTGCTCGATAGAGCTCCACGGTTGCGAATGTGAAAATAGAGCATTATTGTTATCCTTAAATAGGAATATTCTCAAACAAGTGAATCGGCACAACTGTCTCGGAACAGTCATAACACATGATGAGAAGTGCGTTGACTTGAAGAGATTAGAACTAGAATCGCTATGGCAAAATGGAAAACAAACTGATTACTGACCAATAAAAAGATGTCAAGTGCAACGAGAAAAAGAATGTTGACGTACTAAATAGAACCTGTACTTTTGAATGGATATCTTCTTCTCCTTATTCTTCTTGTGTGTGTGTGTGTGTGTAAGAAGAGAGAGAGAGAGAGAGAGAGAGAGAGAGAGAGAGAGAGAGAGAGAGAGAGAGAGAGAGAGAGAGAGAGAGAGAGAGAGAGAGAGAGAGAGAGAGAGAGAGAGTTGAATTGCATCACTAATTTTTACTTACAAAATGTATATGTACAATTTTTTCCCCATTTATTTTACAATTTTGCGAGAATGCTCACGACAATTGTCACTTAATGTGTGTGTAAAATGTGGCAGTTTGTTCATAATAGTAGGTTGGGGGATGGTGGGGGATGTGTGTGTAGGTGGATTCGTGGTGTGTGTGGGTGGGCTCAGGATGTGTGGGTGGGTTGGGGGAGATGGGAGATTGTGTGGGTAGGTGCGAGATATGTGAGATGGTGGGGAAATGTGTGTGTGTGCGTGGGGGATGTGTGGTTGAGGGATGTGTGTTTGGCTGGGTGGTTGGAGGTGTGTGGGTGGAGGAGGATATGTGGGTGAGTGATTGTTGGTGAGTAATGGGACGGGTGGAGGATATGTGAGTGTGTGGGGCGATGTGTGTGGGTGGGGGATGTGTGGGTTGGGGAATGTATGTGTGCTTAAGGTGTGGGTGGATGGGATGTGTGGTTGATGGGAGTGTGTCTGGGTGGGGAGATGTGTAGGCGTGGGGATGTGGTGGATGAGTGGGGGAATGTATGTGTGCCTGTGGTGTGTGTGTGTGTGGTTGGGTGGGGATGTGTGGTTGGGTGGGGATGTGTGGGTAAATGGGGGATATGTGAGTGGGTGGTGAATGAAAGATGAGTGATTGGAAGGGCCGAATTTAAGACGGGCCTGCGTGTCCAATTTGTTACCCTTTGAAAAAAAAGTTTGTTCGTTCGTTCGTTCATTCGTTCCTTCTTCTTCTTCTTCTTCTTCTTCTTCTTCTTCTTCTTCTTCTTCTTCTTCTTCTTCTTCTTCTTCTTCTTCTTCTTCTTCTTCTTCTTCTTCTTCTTCTTCTTCTTCTTCTTCTTCTTCTTCTTCTGCATTCATCCGGAATGTTGTTTTAGATGTAACTGCGTTGTGCCTGTTTACAGCAGAGCTGTGATATTTGAATCTTTCGGCCGACGCATCCGACTTCTTCAGACATTTGTTGGTCTGGTTACCTTCCCGGGTGTTTCGTAGGACGATTGATTCTCATTGTTGTGGTGTTATCTTCATCCCAACTGAACCATTTAGAATCTCCGAAAATATCCTGGCCAGCCCTCAGGTGAAGACAAGGGCAGACCATGAGCATTCCCTGCCATCAAAGGAGGCTTCCATAATTGCAGAGCCAAAACATAGCGTTCTGGTACTGGGCTCAAACAAAGAATTGTCACTTACTGCACATGGCTGCTTAACCTCACTTCCGTATAATGGGCCTTCCGTTCACCACAGGCTGCTCATCTGGTAACCAGAAGAATGCAATCTGCAGATGACATCCACACAGTGAGCTTTCGATTCGGACTTTCCAAGCAATGGATTTGCTTTTGACGCAATATTCCATTTCGTGCCACTGGGGCGCTTTTTCCACCTTTGATGACGCCCACACAGTGAGCTTTTGATTCAGACTTTCCACTTAATGAATTTGCTAGCCAAACAATATTTCATTTCGTTTCACTGGGACGTAAGCTTGCAAAGCAAGCAGTAAATTTATTATTCATCAGTCTACTGGCTATGTGGGAAATGGAATGTGACACAGACGGGCTATGACACCACACAGACATACTGGCGCCTTCTCACCAGGTAGACCCTGGCTAAATCAACAATGAACTGGGCCAGTGGTTGAATAAAGACCATTACCTGTAGAGAGGTGGAGAATATCAGAGATAATGAAATAAAAACACCCAGGTGTGAACAACATATTGACCCAGGTGGAGACAATAGCCCTAGGGCTGGCTGTAAACATGCCAAGATCAGCTGACCACACAGAGTGGCCTAGGGGCAATTAACCCCATGGAAGGGCGGGAATTGAAACTGCACAGACTAACCGACTCAGTAGAGTGTGAAATAGACCTTGTAAAGCCGGCCCAACACTTGAATAGAATTATTTACCTGTAGGTCAGGCACGTGTACCCCAACCCAGACAGAAAGGTGTCAAGGAGATAATAGTTGTCTGCTGGACTCAGTTTAAATAAGGTTCCCTAGACCTGTTTCATGTTAGATACGAAAATCAGTCGAAACAGGTAGGCAACCATTTCAATGTCTGTAGTCATATTTCTGCTAGACTTCACTAGTAAGGTTAGTTCTTAGTGACTATCTAAGTATTTTAGATGCATGTACTGATTTTCAGTCTATATCAGACCTAGGTTATTTCAAGAAATGTCATTGTCTAAGGTTACTTGAGTGTGCACAATTCTTTCTCAGTTCAGTGTACAATATTATAGTGCTTTATGTGTTCTTCATCTGAGACGTAGGAACCTTATGTTAAGCAGATCCTGGCTATGTCTAGATAGACTTTTTATTGTCATGTGTCTTAGTAGATGCTTGTCATTTCTTTGTAAACTAGCCTAGTTGCCTTTTGGTGTGTGTGTTTGGTGTACAGAATATAGTCAACTGGCTATTTCTTTAATTCTTACCACAGCAGTGGCTAAGTGGTGACTAAACCGGGCAGATCAGCAATATGACTGTTCTGTGTGGTCACTTCAATTAGACTTGTTGTATATCTCATTTTGTAGCTATACAATATTATTACTAATTAACTTTGCATAATGCTATTATGTTAAAGTATCATTATGTGTCCATTTTGAAGTAATATAAAGTATGTGTATTGGATGTTTGATATATTTGAATTGTCATGTGCATAAGTTTTGTTATACTTGGGACATGCACTCGGCAGACTTTTATTTGGTCTGTAACGTATATGGAAACTATGTTTCCCAGTTTGTTGTAGATAAGGATATTACTTCCTTTTTGCATTCATACTACGTAGGTAGGAATAACCTTATATGCCATTGTGAATTCGCATACCTTAGATTTAGTGGAGGTTGATTTGTTATATGGTAACTCACTAAGAAGAATTTGGTGTTATGCTATGGTGTGCGCATTGGCACATTGGCCATCGATTGCATTGGAAGCAGAGGTGTAATGGTACATATATTACCCACACTTGGTATAGGGTATATGGTGCTTACACGTTTCAGTGTATGGTGGACGAGCGTTCAAGGTAATTCACGGAAGCATAGCTCAGATACTGGTCACGGCTGGTAAGCCCGGATGATCAGGTACTATTATAATACCATTACCGACCCTGTGAGCTGCTAAACCAACTTTGGACAGAGCGACTGTACGACCCAGTCTGTCTGTATTAGTGACATGGACATATACGGCAGAAATGTAATAAATACAGGCGTGTGAGACAACTGAAAAGCCCGTCCCAGACTAAGACAGTATGGAGAAGGAGGAGAGTTACCGCACAGAAAAGCTGGAAGAGAAACGCGGCCAGACTGGTCATTGTATTAGGGGGGGGGGTGATAGAATGTATGTATTAATTAGGGTTGTACTGATGTAGAACTAGATAATACACATTCTTGATGTTCTCTTCCAAGCTCTCAACAGGAGCCCAGTACCCGTGCTGTGACAACGGAGGAACTAGGGGGACAGGACAGACACTATTGTTCTGAACACCGTCCGGCTGTTCGCTGATCTGACCACGGCTGTTTGCTGATCTGAACATCACTGCTGTTAGCTCTCTTGGAGGCGGGACACTGATCCAGATAGGATCTAGAGTTATGTATTTTATATTAATCATTTCAATTTCATGATTACTGTAGTGCATAAACTTATATGATTTCATCATCATCATCTTGAAAAACATCAGATGTCTAAAAATAATAATAATAGCCAATTAATGTTGTAGTTTATTTTAACTCATAGTTCAGTCGTTATACTTTTTAATTCCAATTGTGCATACGTGTTGGGTGTGTACATTGGTGGGGGTTCACTTAGACCGAGGAAGGGAACAGTCAGGGGAGAAAAACCTGCACTGGAATAGTTATCAATTACTCTTAAATCTAGACTTAAAAATCTACCTCAGCTAACCTTCTCCTTCCCACTCCTTGACGAATATTCAGCACAGTTTATTTCATTTTGTTACGAGCCACTTGGAGTTGTACGTTAGATAAAGTCGCTTACAAGTCGACAGGGTCGACTTCATTGCACCGGGTTTTATCCCATATGGCTCTGCCTCTTTCCGTAGCACGGAAAGCGTCGCACAAAGCACGAACTCCGTAGCTTTTAGCGACGACCCACAGGAGTCTCCGAAACATTTAGCTCGTAAAACCGAAGGGCGCGGCCCGGAATCGAACCAGCAACCTTCGGAACACGAGTCAAACGGCTTGACCACTTCGCCACACAGATTCCCTATAGTCTCTCTAGACTCCCTAGAGACTCCCTCACGTTAGATATTCATGGGCTTAATCTGTAGTTCAGCCATATAGATTTCGGCCTTAATCAAATTCTGACTATTTGGGGTTGCTCGCCAGTGAGTAATACTCTCATCTAGGCGGTGGCCTCCCAAACTTCTGACACACTGGGGACCTTTTTCCACCTTTCATGACGCCCACACAATGAGCTTTTGATTCAGACTTTCCACATAATGAATTTGCTAGCCAAACAATATTTCATTTCGTTTCACTGGGACGTCTTTGCCACCGACATATCTGTGGTATGAATTGTGGCAAGCTAAGAACTTCTTCACGCACCTTTAGAAGTTATTCTGAATATAGATAAGCTATGTCACTTTTTTAATGTGGATTGGTCGCCTCGTAGTGCCTCCTAGCCGCTTTATAGGGCAGGTTAGTTTTGATGGCAATCTTCATTGCTTCTTTGCTGTCTTGCTAGAGGTACCTGGCGCCGTGTTTGCCGAGGCAATTGGCGCATTTTCTGTTAGGGTTAAGCCTCCTAAAGTCCGTATCGATATTTGCTTGCTGGAACTGGCTGTATGAATGGGGAGTAGTGGTGTGGAATGTGGAAAGACGCCCGTGTTTTGCGAAGGCGGAGATTTATTACTAAGATTGATTGATTGATTTAGGAACCGATATCACAGCGTTCGGGGCATTCCCATAAGCGCTCAGTCCCCATCCTCAGCAGCCAGCGAAGAGTTCCCACACCAATAGTACCAGTAGCAATCTGATTATATGTCCGTCTCGCCTTTCCTCTGAGCGTCGAGCGTCGGCCAGATCCCCTCCTCACTCCTCGCTGCCTCATTCTTGCCAGACCATGGTGATTCATTTGCTCCTCCGAGATGTACACGTGCTCCCACAAAGCTGCAACAACGTCTGCCTTGTCACGCATCAATACTCCACAGAGTTTTCCAGAGCCAGCCAATCTGTCCGCCTATTCATTCCCCAGCACACCGGTATGCCCTGGAGAAAAGATCCAGGCGATGCTTGACACCCGTGACCTCCAAAGCGAAGCAAACCACTCTGCACGAAGCTTGCCTGTCCTCACCTGCCTCAGCATGCTATCTGAGTAATGTACAATCACTATGTGTGTGTGTAACGTATTCTCCATCCAGCGGAAAACCGCACTGGCCGCCTCTACCTCCATTCTTAAGCTAGATGTTGTGGTATCATATGCCAGGCTCTCCTGCACCAAACGTCGACCATTAGCTGTGGACTAAAACCCCAGGCACTTCTCCTAATAATAAAATAGTAAGTGCAAAGAAGGAGGTGCAAAAGGGGGGGGGGGGATAAAACATGAATAAATAATCGTGTGTTGTGCACTTGTACATCCCTTTATTTACGTGTCGGACAGAGTTCTACTAGTTAAATTAAATGGCAGAACTTTTAGCATAAATATTATTCAAGTATATGCCCCAACAGGAGAATCCAGTGAAGATAGTGTAGAGAAATTTTATAATGACATAGAGACTGCCTTAAAGAAATGTGAAAATTAAGAAATAAACATCATAATAGGAGACTTCAATGCAAAAGTGGGAAATCAAGGTGATAGATACACAGTAGGAAACTATGGTTTATGTGAGAGAAATGAAAGAGGATACAGACTCGTAGAGTGGGCAAAAGAACGGGAAATGATTGTAGGAAACACCTGGTTTAAGCAACACCCTAGAAGATTATGGACATGGAGGAGTCCTGATAGCAGGATTAGAAACAAGATCGACTACATTCTCATTAGCAGAAGATTTAGAAACGCGCTAACAGTAGCAAAAACAGTTCCCAGTGCTGATTGTTATAGTGACCACAGACTACTTACAGGAACCACTGAGAATAAAACTGAAGAAAGTCAAGTATATAACAGGAAACACTAAATATGATTTGTGTACATTGAGTAATGACAAGGAAATACAAAACAAATTCAACATAGAAGTAAAGAACAGATTTGATATATTATCTGATCTAGAGATATTATTCCAGGATGTGGATGATCAATGGGAAATGTTGAAGAATTCAATCAGTTTGGCTGCAGAAACAACTATTCCAAAATTAAAGAAGGTGGGTCGTAAGAAATGGATGACAGAAGAAATTTTACACCTAATGAAAACAAGAAGACTCAACAAAAATAATTCTGCCAAATATGAAGAAATTCACAGACAAGTGAGAATATTATGTGAGGAGGCAAAAGAAGCATGGTTTGAGGAAAAGTGCTTAGACATTGAAAAACAACACAACAGTCAAAATACCAAATTAGTGCACAAAAGAATTCAGGAACTTACTAATAAACGAACAAGTACATCAACAGGCTGTCTAAAAACTAAAGATGACAAAAGCATAATAGAAAAAGATCAGATTTTACATGTATGTACAGATTATGTGAAAAACCTTTATAATGATAACAGAGAGGAACAGTATGATATTAGATTTAGTAATGAAGGGCCGCCAATTTTGAAAATGGAGGTTCGAAATGTTCTTAAGCATATGAAAGGTGGCAAGGTTCCCGGTGCAGATAACATCACAACAGGAATGTTTAAATCTTTAGAAGAATTTGGATTAGATCAAGTCACCAGACTGCTGAACACATTATATGATACTGGTGATATACCTTCTGAATTATGTAACTCTGTATTTATTGCAATCCCAAAGAAATCAGGATCCTTGGAATGTGATCAACATAGAACAATTAGTATAATGAGCCACATCACAAGGATTTTGCTACGAATTATCATGCAAAGAGTGAGGAAGAAAATGCAACCTGAAATAGGGGAAGAACAATGTTGGTTTGTAGAAGGAAAGGGTACAGTAAATGCTGTGTATATGCTGCGAACAGTTATTGAACGTGCTATAGAAGTAAACAAGGATACAAACTTTTGCTTTATTGACTACACAAAGGCTTTTGATAGAGTTAGACATGTCAACATGGTAGATATGCTTGCAGATCTACAAATTGATGGGAAAGACATTAGACTTATAAAAACATATATTGGAAACAACAAGCTGTCATAAGAGTTGATAATGAAGTGGGACAATATCAACATATTAAGAGAGGTGTTAGGCAGGGATGTGTAATGTCTCCAGATCTTTTTTCCCTATACAGTGAACATATTTTCAGGAATGTAGAAGATATAAATGGAATCAGCATTGGAAGACGAAACATCAATAACATTAGATATGCAGATAATACAGTATTGATTGCATACAACGCACAAGATCTACAACAGTTAGTAGACGCAGTTGTTGTACACAGTGTGCAGCTGGGGTTGGAATTAAATTGTAAGAAGACACAGGTTATGGTCGTCACTAGGAAGAACGAAGTACCACAATGTAATATACAAGCAAATGGGAATATTCTTCAACATGTGAATCGGTACAATTATCTTGGAACAGTAATAACATCTTATGGGAGATGCCTTGAAGAGATTGGAACAAGAACCGCCATAGCGAAAGTAGCCTTTAGCAAGATGAAAAACATTCTGACCAATAAAAAGATGTCAACTAAAACGAGAAAAAGAGTGTTGAGGGGATACATAGAGCCTGTGGTTTCTGAGGAAAATGCAAGGAATACCATGTACAGACAGAAAAACCAATGACCAAGTACTACAGGAGACAAATGAAAATTGTAAATTGATTAGAGAAATTAGACGTAGACAGTCACAATTTTTTGGACATGTTATGAGAAGAAATGGATTGGAGAACTTAGTGACAACTGGCAAGATCGAAGGGAACAGACCAAGAAGAAGACATAGACGAAAATTCCTGGACGGCTTGGCCACATGGCATGGACGAGACAGGAACACAGAGCTGATCCACGATTTTGGTGATCGAGTGAAATGGCGAGTCATTACCGCCCACGCTTTCCGGCATGGCGCATGATTGATTGATTTTGAGAATTTTATTATTTTTTTTTACATTAAAATATAGAGAATTATGTTATTATTGGTTGTTGTGGGTATGACTTAGTGTCATTCGTTGTTAAGGGATGGGTGAGTGGTGGGTTAGGTAGATAAGTGCATCCGAATACTATCATCATACCGGTTACAGCTCTTCAACTGAAAACCTTAAAAGAGTCAAGATGGTCAGTTGTACTGGTTGCAGTTGGTATGGCTTTGTGAAAGTCTTTGGTAAAGGGTGGGTAAGTATGGGAGTAGCTAGATAAGTGCTTCCGAACACTATCATCAAAGGGATTACAGCTCTTCAAATGAAAACCTTAAAAATGTAAATATGGCCGGTATTACTGGTTGTAGTGGGTATCTTTTCTTCTTCTTCTTCTTCGTTCATCCGGAGTTTTTTTCCGGATGTGATTGCGTTGTGCCTGTTTACAGCAGAGCTGCGTTCTTGCGCCGTTAGGCCGACACATCCGACTTCTGCGGGCATTTGTTGACCGGGTTAACCTTACCGGGGGTAGTGGGTATGACTTGGTATCATTCTTTGTTAAGGGGTGGGTGCGCGGAGAAGTAGCTAGATAAGTGCTTCTAATCATTTTCAAGGGTGGGCAAGTGGCGGGATGGCTAAATAAATACGTCAGCTCCTTGCTAAGAGACAGATGTGTTGCAAGATAAAGGATACAGGTCGGTGTTAAGGGGTAGGTGTGTGTATGAATAGCTAGATAACTGCTTCCGATCATTGTTAAGAGGTGGGCGGGGGGAAAGTGGCTATATAATTACGCCTGTTCCTTGGTAAGAGTCAGGGTAATCGAGCCGAGGGATGGGTAAATAAAGACATTAAGGTCTACCACCGACAAATTCAACGCATAATTGTGGCTTCGGTCGTCAGAAGACCTAGGATATTCACATTATATGTCTATTTTAAAGTGGTCGACTGTTTGTTATAATGGTGGTTACTATTATCTGTAGTGGATGGGACTTAAACACTATCATCATGCCACTGGTGCTGTGTTAGGCATACAATCCTCGGCCTCGGACTGTGTGACAGTGTACATCCAAGACACGTGGGTAATGGCTACAGGCGGTCATAGGGGTAGTTGCTTCAGGTTGCAAGCATAAAGATACATCAGGAAAAATGGGTAATTGTTACATCCGGTCAAAGGTGGCGTTTCATTATGTCACACGTGTAAGGGTACAACCAAGACACGTGGTTAAGATAGATACTACACAAAATGGTTTTATGTTGGCTGTCGAACCAGGGGACCTAACTCTTGATTACCACCATGTATGGGAGTGATTCTACCCCTCATCAACAAGGGGTCGGAAGTTTAAAATGGTCTCCCTTCTCTCGCATGAAAAATTTTAATTTATCTTTATTGTTTCCAATTTTAATGTTTCATGTAGCTATTTAATTTTTAAAATTTTATTGTCGAAATTTAATTTGTTCCCCCATTCAATGAGAGTGACTTATTGCATGAGATAAATTTCATTTTCTGAAATACAACTTTCGCTTGCCCTATTCTTTTCTTAAGCATACCAGCTGTACATACCGGCTGATAAATTCCCATAAGTATATGACATTATTCACTTGGTTATGCCTTTTCTCTTCTATTTTGATCTTTCTTTCAGTGTTCGTAATGTATATCTTGCTTATAGTGTCCTTTTTGCTTCCACACACATATACTGCTCTTCACCAATTTTCAACATTTATTGTCTTTCTTATTCTTCTCATTATAATTCTGAATAGAATCAGAATTGTATAGGCATCTGTAAAGAATATCGTTTGTCATTTATGTCTTTCTTAGCATTGACCATACTGGTCGATGACCATATTCATTGTCTAAAAAAAGGGTCTAGTAGGATATGGAACAGATGATTGATCTCCAGTAGGTTGGCTAATTTGCCCAATCAGATGAAAACCGGTTGTGTTGCAATAAAAGATAATGTTAGTGTTAAGTGGTGTAAAATGTTGAAAGTCGGTTAGAAGATGTGGTAGCTGGTGTTCAAGTGATCAATCAGGCAGATGTGGTTTTAAGAAAGGCCGACTTCATAACAGACACTGTTAGTTGGTTGGAAACTTGACGCTATTGCGGATGTGAAATGCCAAAGTGAGATAGAGGTGGACAAAGTAAGAAATATTATTTTAGCTAGACTTTGAGATAATCCATGTGTTGTTGAGAGTTGGAACAATGGAAGTTAGCGTAACAGACATTGTGGTATAGAAAGTGGAAGATGTCAGCCGAGGGAAATACCATTTTGATGTCGTATACTCATGTGATATCGAAACTATCGCAGATGGAGCCGTAGACTGCATTGCCATAATGTTGTTATGAATGTTTCATTGGCTTTCATGCACAACGAATGTTTGGAGTTCCTGGTGCTGTGACATGGAAAAGTTGTGAAGCTATCTATGAAAGACAGAGACATTTTATTGTAGAAAGTAAAACCAAGGGTGTGAAGAGATGCGTGAGTGGTCTGTATAAGTGCTTCTTTAGCAGACACGGTGGAATGGTAAGTTGAAGCTTTCGGTAATGTAAAAGGGAGAAGTGCTGATGTTGCTGATTATGTAGTGTGAAATGTCTTTTCGGATAAAAGTTAAGACACTCTTGACATAACTACGGAAGCTAAATGTTCTCCTAACTTGGGTAACACATTTTTCTTAATTTGGTCGACATATTTCTTACTTTTCCATACCTATTTCTTAGTTTGGATGCTTATTTCCTAGTTTTTATCACTTTGGACGACATATTTATAAATTTGCATGAAATATGTTTTTACTTGGTCAATATATTTTCACATTTGGTTAACAAAGTTTCCTACTTTTCATAAGGTTTGGGTGTGATATTTATAAGTTTGGTCAACATTTTAGTTGATTTGGCAAATATGTTTTCCTACTTTATATATATATATATATATATATATATATATATATATATATATATATATATATATATATATATATATATATATATATATATATATATATTTCATTGGCACCTTTCCGTCTTGACAGACGATAGTTTGGTACATTGTGCTTTAAAAAGGCTTCATAACTACGATCCATGGCGGTTAAGACCAGGGATGGAGTTATTGCCTCTCCATAGCACAAAGCCTGGGCTAAAATAAAGAAACCATGTGTTGCCCATGCAGCATGATCCCTCTCTCGGCCTGCCTAGTTCACTCCAGAGGAAAGTTGACACCTATAATCTGGAACAAGACAAGCTGCAGAAGCTGCCGGATCAGCAAAGCAATGCTCTAACTGTCCGCCTGTCGGAGCTTCCATCCTAGACCAGCTGCCAACCAAGGCTTAGGGCCTGGTCTGCCCTGCCATGACTTATTTTGTCTTTGGTTGCATTTCCTCGCACCAGGATAAGGCTAGTACCCTCCCAATTGCGCTCTTCCACCCGAAGCCGTTGGCACAATCTGGGGTGTCGGGTTTGGTAAGCGCCGCCCAACATTCGGCGCTGACAGAAAGCAGGTAGTACCGTCTACTGTCATACGATAGCTCAGTCATATCTGACTAAGACCTGACACACATATATATATATAACAGCAATTCAAGACATAAGGTGGCCAGGAGAGGGTACTTTAGAACAAAATGGAATGATTATATGGAGGAAACAACCAAAATAAACACGAATTAGGAACAGGATTTGTCATCAAAAAAGAGTTATGGGGGAACGTTTTAAACTTTAAAGCTTTTAATGACAGGATTAGTAAATTACGAATAAAAGGTAAATGGAAAAATATAACGATGATTAATGTACATGCACCTACTGAAGAGAAAGAAGATGATATTAAAGAAGACTTTTATAATGATCTGGAAGATGTCATAGAAGAAACCCCCAAACAGGACATCCTGATTGTGCTGGGAGACTTCAATGCAAAAATAGGTAGAGAGCAAACTAATAAAAAAGTGGCTGGTATGGAAAGCCTACATACAACTTCAAATGATAATGGATGGAGAGTCATCAACCTGGCAGAAGCCAAAGGACTGCAGATTAGCAGTACCAGACTACAAAGAAAGGATATACACAAACAAACTTAGAAATCATGTGACAAGAGAACCTATAATCAAATAGATCACATTTTAATTAACAACAGAAATGCATCAAACATACAGCAAGTCAGAAGTTATAGAGGAGCTGAGTGCCACAGTGACCACTTCCTCGTTGGAGCAAAATTTAAAATAAAACTTAAGAGAGCTTTCTATACTAAATTACAAAGATTACACCCAACATATAACAGAGAAAAACTACAAGACATTACAGTCAAAGAGAAATTTACAGATGAAATAAAATGTAAACTTGAAACTCTGCAAAACCCTTCGGAGGAAAGCGTTGACCAAACTTGGTTGAACATCAAGAATACAATTCAATCTACCGCAGAAGAATGTCTCGGTGTGTTAACCACGCATAGAAAGAACAGATGGTTCAATCAAAAATCTGAAGAAGCAGTCATTAGGAAGAAGAATGCCAGACATGTATGGTTAAATGACATCAATAACATCCAAAAGGAAGAGCATTATAGAAATGAATGTACAGAGGCTACAAAAATAGTCAGACAGCAGAAGCGAGAATATATGAGTAATATAATCAAAGATATGGAAACTAATCACCAGAAAAATTAATCCAGAAAATTTTTTAAAGAACTGAAGTCAATGAAACGAGGGCACCAACAAAACACATATGGTTTAAAAGACAAAAATGGGAATATGATAAATACCAATGAGGAAATGTGCAACACATGAAAGGAATATTTTATTGAATTATTAAATTGTGAAGCTCCAAGTAACATTTTCCCACAGGAAGAGGTTCTAACATGCGAACCACAAATTGAAGAACCTACATTTGAAGAAATCCTATATGTAATCATACGACTTAAAAACAATAAGGCAACTGGGACTGATGGAATTGCTGCTGAATTTATAAAGGCAGGTGGCCATGCATTACATCTAAAGCTATACGACCTAATAATAAAAATCTGGAGGACAGAAGAATTACCCCATGACTGGAAAGAGTCATTATTGATACCGATCTTTAAGAAAGGAGACAAGTTCCAATGTGGAAATTATAGAGGAATATCACTGTCAGTGCCTGTTTTACAGCGATGAGGGCAGACTACAAAATCATATTACTAATCTGAGTTCAACCTGCAGCAGATACAATATGAGTATAAACACAGCCAAAACCGAAGTAATGCAAGTTAGCAGATCGCCAGGCCCACTAAATATACAGATAAATAACACACCTCTGAAACAAGTTAAAGAATTCAAATACCTTGGAAGTATGATCACAGAAGATGGCAGATTGGACAGAGAAATTGACATCAGATGTCAAAAAGCTAGTGCACTTACATATCAACTATCACCCTTACTGAAACATCCAAACATACCCATGTCCGCAAAACGACAGATAATAAACAGCATATTCACACCAACCCTATGCTACCAATCTCAAACCTGGACTTTATCCAAATTACACCTTCGCAAAATCAACACCTGCGAAATGAGATGCCTGAGGAGAGCTGCCAACTTAACAATCCGAGACCGAGTAAGAAATGCTACTATCAGACAGACTGTGGGATCAACACCTTGTGCCACATTTATTGACAGACAGAAGATCAAGTGGTTTGGCCATGTCATTAGAATGCAACATCAACAACTACCATCACTGGCCTTACATCAAAGATCATCTGCGACGAGACCACGAGGACGTCCAAGAAGAAAATGGATTGACGACATCAGAGACATTGTACAACCTCACGGAATGACACTATCCAGTGCCGTCCACCGGGCGCTGGAACGCAAATTATTCCTCCCCACGACGCTTGACGGCAGAAGTGGAAGATGATGATGATGATGATGATGATCACTACTGTCCACAAGCTATAAGATACTATCCGCAGTATTACTAAATAGACTAAAACCATATTCAGAAGACATATTAGGTGACTACCAGGCGGGTTTTAGATAAAACAGATCAACAATAGATCAGATATTTATCTTACGACAAATAGCCGAGAAACATTGGGAATATAAAAGAGATCTCCATAACATTTTTGTGGATTGTAAAAAAGGCTTATGATAGTGTCCATAGGAATAGTCTATGGAATGCTTTGCAGGAATTTGGAATACCAAGGAAGTTAATCAACATGACCAGACTATGCATGGAAGATACTTATAATATAGTAACATATAAAGGCAGGAAATCAGACCCCTTCCAAATAACATCTGGCTTGAAACAGGATGATGCACTATCGCCGCTACTCTTCAATCTGGCTCTAGAGAAAGTTGTAAGGAAGATAAAGGAGGAATGTGATATTGGAGGAACATCCAAGCTGCTTGGTTATGCAGATGATATATATATATATATATATATATATATATATATATATATATATATATATATATATATATATATATATATATATATATATATATATATATATATATATATAATATCTTCTTCTTTTATATATAAAACAAAGTGTATGTATGTAAATATATATGTATGTCCTTTATTTTTTCGCTAACGGCCCATCCGATTGAGATGAAATTTTCTACACGTCTTCTTTTCATTCCAGAGCTGCCAACTGTGATATTTTATTAGTGTGAAATCGCCTGCTTACTCAGTATTATTTCATTTTTCATTTTTCATTAAAATTTATATATAGCTAAGGGACTTAACTCTATAAAAAGTTATTTCAAGGGCATAACTTTTAATAACATTGTTGTATAACTTATAGTCATATTGTTGTATCGTTTTCAAAGATTTATAAACTCTTTGTCTATAGTTATGTACCGGCATATGAGTTATAATAAATAATGATACAATCTTTTAGACATTTTCAAAGTTTACATAAAAATAATGCATAATGCATAACATTGTAACTCATCTTTCTATACTTAAGAAGTTATCTAAAAGATGTTGAACAATATCATCGCATCTTTAGTGTTTTCCGCCATCATATCGACACGATTCGCTTGACAGCACTTCTCAGCGCTATCAAGCCAAGACGCCTTACACATTTCAAGCAGCCTGATACGGGGGGAAAATGGCACGTCGTAATAGCACAAAGAAACAAGCAGCTTCCAAGATGCATAGTGAGAAAACCGACCAGACTATCAAGAAGACGAACCTGCCTTTGGAGAGTCTGCATGCAAGCTGTAATAAAGTATCTGAACCTACAGTCAATGAAACTACCAATAAGAAGAGCGACGACTACCCACAGACGAACACAAAAACTTGTGAGAGGAAGGAGGACCAAGACACCAGAATCAGAAACACTGATTCAAACACAGTCAGATGGGTGGTCAAGCGGCTAAAAATGGAGCTTACTGATCAACAAATACAGAAGCAGCTGCAGGAAGAAAATCTTCACGTCAACATTTTGAAGGCAGAGCGGATTCTTACCTAACCAGAATTAAATGAGATGCTCCACACCAGGGACTGGGCGAACCCGGGCCGGGTCAGGCAGACAGAAAGACAGAAAGACAGACAGACAGACAGACAGACAGACAGACAGACAGACAGACAGACAGACAGACAGACAGACAGACAGACAGACAGACAGACAGACAGACAGACAGACAGACAGACAGACAGACAGACAGACAGATAAACAGACAGGGAGATAGGGAGGGAGGGATAGACGGAGGGAGAGACAGAGGGATGGGTCTATTAGACAGACAGACAGACAGACAGACAGACAGACAGACAGAGATAGACAGACAGACAGACAGACAGACAGACAGACAGACAGACAGACAGACAGACAGACAGACAGTCGGTAACGGGAACGAGAACTTATATGACTACTTATATGAATTAAATGAGATGCTCCCCACCAGGGACTGGGCGAAGCCGGGCCGGGTCAGGCAGACAGACAGACAGACAGACAGACAGACAGGCAGACAGATAGATAGATAGATAGATAGATAGATAGATAGATAGATAGATAGATAGGTAGATAGATAGATAGATAGATAGATAGATAGATAGACAAACAGACAGGGAGGGAGGGAGGGAGGGATAGACGGAGGGAGGGATAGACGGAGGGAGAGACAGAGGGATGGGTCTATTAGACAGACAGAGATAGATAGATAGACAAACAGACAGACAGACAGACACAGACAGACAGACAGACAGACAGACAGACAGTCAGTCGGTAACGGGAACGAGAACTTATATGACTACTTATATGAATTAAATGAGATGCTCCCCACCAGGGACTAGGCGAAGCCGGGCCGGGTCAGACAGACAGACAGACAGACAGACAGACAGACAGACAGACAGACAGACAGACAGATAGATAGATAGATAGATAGATAGATAGATAGATAGATAGATAGATAGACAAACAGACAGGGAGGGAGGGAGGGATAGACGGAGGGAGAGACAGAGGGATGGGTCTATTAGACAGACAGACAGACAGACAGAGATAGATAGATAGACAAACAGACAGACAGACAGACAGACAGACACAGACAGACAGACAGACAGACAGACAGACAGACAGACAGACAGACAGACAGACAGACAGACAGACAGACAGACAGACAGACAGATAGTTGGTAACGGGAACGAGAACTTATATGACTACTTATATGAATTAAATGAGATGCTCCCCACCAGGGACTGGGCGAAGCCGGGCCGGGTCAGCTAGTATATATATATATATATATATATATATATATATATATATATATATATATATATATATATATATATATATATATTACAGGGCAACGTGAACAAAAGACATTGGAAATATTGACTCACTTAAAGGAAAAAGCCCAACAGATGGGGCTGGTTATCAACCAAGATAAGACAGAATATATGGTAATTTCAAGAGACGGAATGGCTAAAAACTCTGGCCACATACAAATAGATAATATGACCATTAAAAGAACGGAAACATACAAATACCTGGGTACAATCTTCAACTGCTCCAACATCATAAGGGAAGAAATACAAACTAGAATCAACTCTGGAAATAAGATATACTATGTACTACAACATCTACTAAAATCAAATGCGCTATCTCGTAACACCAAAATCACAATATACAAAACACTGATCAGACCAGTTGTGCTGTATGGCTCTGAAACCTGGAGTACAACGAAAGGAGACGAAGCCTTGTTACAAACCATTGAGAACAAAATTTTAAGACGCATCTTTGGATCAGTGTTGAGGGGATACATAGAGCCTGTTCTTTTGTATGGATGTGAAACTTGGACAATGAGCAGTCAAGCTGAAAAGCATCTGATGGCTGCAGAAATGTGGTTTCTGAGGAAAATGCAAAGAATACCATGGACAGACAGAAAAACCAATGACCAAGTACTACAGGAGACAAATGAAAATCGTAAACTGATTAGAGAAATTAGACGTAGACAGTCAAAATTTTTTGGACATGTTATGAGAAGAAATGGATTGGAGAACTTAGTGACAACTGGCAAGATCGAGGGGAACAGACCAAGAGGAAGACCGAGAGGAAAATACCTGGATGGCTTGGCCACATGGCATGGACGAGACAGGAACACTGAGCTGATCCACGACACTGGTGATCGAGTGAAATGGTGAGTTATGACCGCCCACGCTTTCCGGCATGGCACATGATTGATTGATTGGACCCATTAGGGGTACACAAAGTGGAGAGTGGAAAACAAAGACATTTATGATCTGTTTAAGTCCCCGCTAATCACTGGTATCATGAAGGCTAATAGACTACAATGGCTGGGGCATATAGAAAGAATGGAAGATAATAGGGAAACAAAACTCGCTTACACTCAGGAAATAAATGACCGTAGACCCCGAGGTAGACCAAGAAGACGGTGGAGAGATAATACATGTACAGACCTACACGCACCTGGAATCAAAGACTGGCAAGAGAAGGTCCACACACACGATATGCAGATGACACAGTAATGGTGGCGGATAAATCAACAGACCTACAACAATTGTTGTACACTGCAGTAACAGAGAGTGCAAGGAAAGGACTCTCCTTGAATATCAAGAAAACAGTAACAATGGTGATATAAAAGAAAATGGTGACACCAAAATGTTACATAGAAATAGGAGGAAAAATTCTTAACCAAGTGGATAATTTTAGATACCTAGGGACATTTATAACATAAGATGGAAGATGTACAACAGAGATTAAGAGCAGAATAGGGCAAGCAAAAGCCGTATTTCAGAAAATGAAGAGTATCTTATGCAATAAGTCACTATCACTGAATGTAAGAAAGAGAGTGCTGAAATGCTGTGTAGAACCAGCTTTGCTGTATGACCGTGAATCTTGGAATGTAAATGTCAACAACTCATGTGTAAGGCATCATCAGATTACTTCTCTCGCACCACACAAGAAACTTGCAAGTCGTGTGAGAGGAAATAAATGATACATTTTATTGCCGTTGGCTCTCTACAAGTACATAACAGTCGCTATCAAAACCACACACAAAGCCACAGAATTACTATCCCTAGTTTCTAAACATTAATGCTAATTCTATCTATTTGGTTACACAAATCTCCTATCAATTCTACAACGAGGTGCCCGCTACAAAGTCAGTCCCCAGTCTGACTAGCTTGCTCGCGTGGTTACACACCACGCGGAAGGACCTTGGGGTGTCCTTCGGCTTTCTGCGTGCCGTTCTGGGTGGCACGCTTACATTAGCTGTTTTCGGTTGATTTGCAATCGTGGCTATCATGTAGGCGCCGTGATTCTGTCGTGACCAGAGTTATAACTATCTGGTCACCGTCTCAGTGTCTCATGAGAGAACTAGTTAATAGTTCTCCATTCTATCCCCTACCCTGCCCTTACCTCGGGCAATGTATCCTCTCTAATCTAAATGAGGTTGACCACATCCCGGTGGTGTTCTATCTTGAGGCAGACCTCTGGCCTCGTATTCCAGTCTTTGACACACACCCTCCCCTCCTGTGTTGCGTCATCAACTTTGACTCATTGGTTGTGACGCAAGAGGTTTGTAAAAAATTAGTGTATCTAATTTTTGTCAAAGACTGTAGATAACCTGGCTTTGGGCTACTCAATAGACTTCTACTGCCTAATGTCACAATGTCGTCTCACTTTACTTGGTTACTGGCAATCGCCACAAACTTGTTTGGTTGGCGTGAGCCCCTATTCTCAATCGCAATATTATATTAATTAGAGGTATGTCTGAACCGGACCGTTGTCTAATAAGACCTGCCCTCAAATAGTAAATTAACTCACTACCCATACAAAGTTGACTTTCTTAGGGTCAACACATGAATTGCTTCATGTCCCCCATATAATATTAAACAACCATTACACAAGCTGTGTGCGACAGGCTTTACCTATCTCGCTTCCGCGTGTAAAGTTATCTTTCACTGTTAAGTTAGTGTTTCGTTGTCTATTATGTCCCCTGACCCGGAGTTATCTCCCTTTGATCTACAAAAAGTGTATGCAATTTATATGTTTGTTTTTTTGGATGTTTGCGTGTTTGGATGTAATTAATAGTATAATCTACTCTCTAACATGTGTATCTGACTATCATGTGTATGTAAGTAAGTTTTCAAGTGCCATAATTCGGTTGAATGAGGCCACAAAGAAGTGTATCACACTAATTAGTGACTACATTTCCGTCTTATGAGACTTAAAATACTTTCTCTAAGATCTACCCTAAACTACACACAACACATTCATCACAGCACAACAAAGAAATCACACATTTGACGCAGACAAAAAATAAAAAGTCGCGTTGAGCGGCAGAAAGATCCGCTGACCGATATCACTCTCTCTTGTATAATTTACATTCGCTCTCACTTTCACACTTCTGTCACACCTATTTCACTTTCACACATCTGTCACACATTTTCCACTTTCACATTTCTGTCACACATTTTTCACTTTCACATTTCTGTCACACATCTTTTACTATCATAGTTATTTAAAAACCTTGGAGTGACACTGTACAAGTTTGGCTCAGTTTGACAGAGTTGAGCCTCATGACTGTGCGTAAATCGCTGCACAAGTCAAGTATTTACAATATATTTACATGTAAGAAAAAGGGTTGATGGTTTGTACCCTGGTATTATTCACCACTATATTCTATTACATTAATATTCTAAATACTGATATACTAATACTAGTTCTATAAATATATATTCAATGTGTTACCTATTTTAATCTATCTGTCACATTAATCCTCAAACATTAATCTTTAGCTGTGGACATTAATCCTCACACAAGCTTACATTACTCCTAATATTTATCTAATTTAAGGGATGTAATCTAACTATCTAAAATGAAATTGATGTGAGATGAGTTATGTACCTTTGTGAAATGGGTAATGTGAAATGTAATAAGTTACGTACCTTTCTAATATGGGTGATGTGAAATATAACACAATTATAACTAATGTTTTTAAATGGAAAAAAAAACTATATGATTGATATCTTAATCTAAATGGTGTGAATGATGTATTTTTACTTGTATAATATATTTATCCTATTACGGTGTTAAACTAATTATAATACTAAATGATAATGTTTGTTAACTGGATTGGATGATTCAAATGGAATGAACTTAAATGAAATGAAACAAAGTGAAATGTAATAAACTAAATGTTACTATCACTATCTAAATTTATTATTGTAGTTTATAATTAGTTGTTATGTTTAAGTTATTATCCTATTCTACATTTAAGCTAAATAAGTGGGTAAATTAATAATCTATCTAAAGTAAAAAAAAAAAAAAAAAATGAAAACTATTATATTATCTAAATCTAAATATAAATTAAATGACATAATCTACATATAATTTATGACTATATTAAAACGTTATAATACATATCACAATGAGTATTTAAATACATGGTATTTAAATACCTCAGGTTAGTCGTTGCCCTGAATGTTCAGAAAATGGTTTCATTGGCATACTATCTATACAATTGTCCTGGGTATATGAAATACATTACATAGTCACACTTGAGTCTTATGGGTATTGCACCTGTAGAGTTCGCTTGTGTCGTAGACCACTGTTTTCGTGTCTGTATTAATGTAATGTTCTGACACTGTTTTTCTCTGCCTAACACAAATGATTCACTGGAACACGTATGGAGCCTAGCAAGTAATGAGCTGTCCTCGTTCACAGAGTGATATATTTGTTCCCAGAGCAAAGTTCTTAATTTGGATGTCTACGGACACATAGTAATCAGTGTTCTTCGTACCTAGTTCAGCACATAATGTCTATGTATTTGTAACATATTTAACATAGAATATTTTACTGTACTAAGTTAACATCTATTACTCTACACTATTATGTGGACTTTCTGGTATTTCTACCTCAGATGGTCGACTAAGGGTATCAGCCAAGATGTTATCCTTACCCTTGATATGCTCTATACTAAAGGTGTAATTTTGTAGTATTAGCGACCACCTGTATATACGGTCATTCCGATGCACACCACTCTGTATGACCGTGATTGGGGAGTTGTCAGTCTGGACAATGAAGTGAACACCTGCCAAAAATCGATGGAGCTTCCTCACCGCATAGATGACGCTTAGGGCTTGCAACTCTGATATGGAATATCTGGACTCAGTAGGTGTGATCTTACGGCTCACGTAGCAAATCGGGTGGAAGATGCCATCATAAAATTGGCCTAATACTGCAGCGATGGAGATTCTGCTGGCATCTGTCCTAAGATAATAAACGAGCCCAGGATTAGGCAAGCGGAGAATTGGTACATTACTAAAAAGGATTTTCAATTTTGACAATGCAGAAATTAATAATGCATCTTTGACATCCAATTTTACAGATGCTTTTAACACATTGGAAAATACACTTGTAATTTCCGCTGAATTTGCTATAGTAATTTACTAACCCCAAAAGGCTTCTGACCTGCTTCTTTGTGGTAGGCATGGTCAGGTTCATAATTTTGGTAATAATTTTATTGTCAGTCTTTAGTTGACCCTGAGAAATGACATGACCCAAAAAGTCAATTTCTTTTAGGCCCAATTCGACTTTGCTCGGTTTGACAGTGAGACCGAAGAGTCGCAATCTGTCAAAGACATGTCTTAGTTTCAGTAAGTGTGTTGTCCAGTCATCAGTATGGACACATATATCATCTATATAGGTCACTGTATTCGTCACTCCATGAAGTAGATCTCTAGTTAAGCGTACGAAAGTGGCAGGAGCATTTCGAAGACCGAAAGGAAGAAAACGCCACTCGTATAGTCCTAAAGGTGTTAAAAAAGCAGTAAGATGGATGGATTGAGACTGCATAGGGACCTGCCAATATCCCTTAGTAAGATCTAGTTTAGAAAAGATTTTGGAGGTGGACATGTCAAGAATAAGATCTTCGCAGGAAGGAATTGGCTCTGCGTCGATCTTAGTGACGTTGTTGAGTTTTCGATAGTCCACACAGAGACGAATTGTAGAGTCCTTTTTCTTAACTAGGACGATTGGAAAAGAGTACTCAGAAGTGGATTCCTGGATGATCCCACTAGCTTCTAAATTAAGAATTTCCTTATTTAGATTTTCCCTATAGCTAAGTGGGATTGAGTACGGCCTGCATTTAATAGGCTTAGAGTCCGAAAGAAGAATGGAGTGTTCGATTCTGTCCGTCCTACCTGGAATGTCAGAAAATATGTCTTTGTATTCCGTCACTAATTCTACTAATTGTCGTCGTTGACTGTCTGTTAGTCCCTGTTCTATCTGTATGCTCTCTAATGTAGCAGTCTTGTCTACAATAGGAACGGGAAGTTCCATGCCGTCGTCGTCTACCTGATTCAGTACGGTGGTGGTACTAAGTGCGTATTCTGTATTCTCGCTAGGTGTATGGATATCGTCGGATATGCCAGTCTCGCTAACTAGTGTAGTTGCGTTGTGTATGTCTGTCGTCTGATCACTAGATGTGGGTGCACTTTGTTCGTCTGTCTCTACTTCTGTCTGTTGTCGTGAAAAGTAAGGTTTCAGCATGTTGACATGGAATATCTTTAAGTGTCCGTTTATTGATATTCATAGTCAACATCTGAAATTTTACGTACCACCTTGAATGGCCCTTGCCATGAGGTCAATAATAAATTTCGTTTGTCTGGAAGTAACAAAAGTATGTCTTGATCTGGTTCAAGATCAATTGTTCTTGCACTTTTGTTGGCATATTGGCGGTAGATTTGACCCTTCCTCTCCAAAGCTGCCTTAGCTATAATACACGATTTCATGATTTTGTCTCGTGTGTCTGTCACTATTTCGTAAGGTGTTTTTGGGGTGGGAATTTCAATGGAATTAGTGATTACCTGATGGTAAATGGTTAGGGGTCCACGTGGGTTAGCCCCGTACACTAATTCAAACGGTGAGAAACCCGTGCTTGAATGGGGAATCTCCCGATAGGCGAACAGCACTGTTGGTAACAGTGTATCCCAATCAGCTGGGTTTTCTGCTGTCACCTTAGCCAGCATATGCTTAAGATCTCCGTTAATTTTTTCTACAATTCCATTGCTGGCTGGATGGTATGCTGTTGTAAAGTGTTGTTTAATCCCTAACATTTTTGTAAGGGCTTGCGTTGCAGCCGATATGAATTGAGTTCCACGATCGGATATTATGGTCCGTGGAAATCCGAATCGTGAGAACAGGTGTAGAAATACATTGGCAACGTCTTTGGAGGTGATGTATTTCAAAGCTACTGCCTCAACCCACCTTGAACAGAGGTCGACCATCGTTAATATGAAGCGATTTCCTTTGCTGGACACCTGATTCAGGGGTCCAACAATATCTACCGCCACAATCTCAAATGGCCTAGAAGCCAGTGTAGAAGGTTGTACCTCAGCTGTAGGATGTTTACCCTTACGTACTAACTGTTGACAGACATTACACGAACGACAAAATAATTTTATATCATTGCAAAAACCTGGCCAATAAAAATGAGCCTGAATTCTGGCCCTGGTTTTGTCGTACGCCAGATGACCAGCAAACGGTGACTCATGTGCAATTTTTAGCACAGTAAGGCGGTGTTGTACAGGTAACACCGTTTGCTGAATCTCATGGTTACCTGTTGTATAATATCTAGTAAGAATGCCATTGTTAAGCCCAAAAAACCATGATGCATTTTTGGTCACCTTGGCTCTTTCTTTCAATAATTTTAAATATGGAGACACACTAGGATCAGCTTTCTGCTGTTCTATAAATTTTTGTCTGTTGGTATCATCTGTGCCAGTTGGAGAAAGCAAGAGTAGTCTTTCATCTTGTAGTGTGTCTTGATGTTTTACAGTGTCTGCTCTGGTTATTGCATTAGCTGCATTTAATCTTTCCCATGCAGCTATTTCATCGCTAGTACATTGTTTCAATTGGGGTAAGCAACCCAAAATTAAATCAGTACAAGGGTTGTCAAGTATAGCACAAGTAAAGGTACCAGAAAGGAAAGGAGTGTCAATACTGGCTTTGGCCAAAGGGTAAATTTCAATGTTACCCGAAAAGGTTCGGCATTTGACAGAGTCGCCTGTATAGTCATCTGGACTCACCAGTTCCTTTCTAAGACCAATAAGGGTGCTGCCGCTATCCAGCAAACATTGGCATGGTCTATTGTTGACCATTGCATTGTGGAACACCAAATTGCCTCTGGAGGCTATTGCTGCATTTACATTCTCAGTTGAGAACGGTACTGTATGTCCACATTCTAATTTTCCGTCTGCATGAAATTGGTGACATCGTTCACAACTGTCAAAACTTAATATATCGTTCACACAACACACATCTTCAGATTGCTTGAAAGGTAATACATTCTCAACTTCACACTCAGTCTCACTACCACTATCAGAAGATGTATCAATCAAAATAGCATTGTTGGCTTTCATACGTTGGCGGCCTTGACACTTATTTGAATAATGGCCGTAGCTGGAACAAAAGAAGCATTTGATTGCACGCCTGTGTGCAGATCTCTTGTTTTGTTGCTTCTTGATAACATTTTCAAGATGCGCCGGATAATTTGGCGATTTGTCACACATGGAATAAGTGTCATGCAAAAGTTGACAATAAATACATTTTGATACTTTCCTATCTTTTGTGTCGATTTTCTGAAAGGGTTTTCTCTTACTTTGATAATTTCTTGGTTGGTCTTTCACAAAGGAAACTACTTCAGAGTCATTTGAGGTCTTAAAAATATCTCTGTTAGAAGAAAAATATGCAGACCCTTTCTTTTCGAACTGCTCTATGTTCTCAATGTCTGACTGCTGTAGAAATTTAGCAAAAGGAGATGGTATAGTGGATATGATTTTATCCATGGCTATTAAATTTTTCAGTCTATCAAAGTCTTTTCCTATGTTAGCTGCCTTCAGCCATCTATTTAGTACACTCTGAACATTTGAGACGTAGTCAATGAAAGTCTCACTAGGTTTAGGTTTTAAATTTGAGAACTGAACTTGATACCCAGGGGCATCAAGTAAAAAGTGTTGCATTATTCTATCATGGATGTATTGATAGTTAGATCTAAGTTCAGTTGGTATAGCTTCTATCACTTTAAGGGGCTCACCACTTAGGTTCTTCATATAAATCATAGCCCACATGTCTATTGGAACTTGGTGATATTTAAATTGATACTCGACATTTTCTGTCCAGGCTGATATTGAATCTTCCTTACAATATGGTTTGATAATATTTTTGTATTTGTTGAACTTATTTTCTTCTTGTTGACTTTTAAGTTTATTGGCAGAGATCTCTGCGTGTGAGTTTACATCCATATCTTTCATCTTTAACTGTGTCTCTGATTCTACCTGTATTTGTTTTTCCTTGACTTTAATCATTTCATCTATCTCTCTTTGCTTTAGATCTAATTCTCTTTGTTTTATTTCCTTTTCCTGATCTATTTGCTTTTGTTTTAATTCTTTTTCCTGATCTATTTGCTTTTGCTTTAATTCTAGTTCTTTCTGTTTAATCTCCTTATCCTGCTCTAACTGTTGTTGCTTAACTTCCTTATCATGTTCTAATTGCTTCTGTTTTGTTATCTCAGCTAGTTGTGTTAATTCTTTTTGATGCTCTCTTTCTCGAGCGCGTTCATCTCTATCTGCATTTTCTTTTCGTTCCCGTTCAGTTCTCTCAGCATCTTTTGCTTCTTTAAATTTCTTATCGGCATATTCTTCTAGCTCTTTACCTGTGTATTGCATTTCTTTGCCTGCTTTTACGAAGTCAGCTAAAGTAGCCATGATGTTAGGTGAA
Organism: Cepaea hortensis; assembly: GCA_963921405.1. Classification (NCBI taxonomy): domain Eukaryota; kingdom Metazoa; phylum Mollusca; class Gastropoda; order Stylommatophora; family Helicidae; genus Cepaea; species Cepaea hortensis. Next base: position 10,331,110 of record OY992896.1, read on the forward strand.
TAGCTCGCGTTGACCTACACTGAAGTTGTTATTCACTTATTTTTCTTTGATATGTTATATTTGTTAATATCTGAGCACTGCAAATTGTACTCTTTGTGTATAACCTGAAAAATTTAGTCCTGCGAAAAAAACAGAGCACAAAAGTATGCTAATGCATTACAAGCTGAAAAAGAGATGCACTATTAATCACATAGCATGCCAAATATGTAGGTTTTACTCAACTTAATGTTCCCGAGAACAAGGAACACACTCCGGTAACACAGGTCACCTTGTTTGGCGCTTCAGTATCGCCACGTGTTCTCTATCTAGGTCACCTGTTTGGCACTTCGGCATACACACCAATCTTATAATCAGCTGTTGTTCACCCTGGTTTACAGAGCAGCAACAATTAGCAAATAGCAAACGACATATTATTCGACAATTTGACAAAATGACAATGACATGCCCACGAACAAAACAGAATATAGTTTACTTAATATTAAATTGTCAATGTCCTGTCTTCGTTCTAACCGTATATGCCTTTCGTCACTAACCTAGTTTAATCTATGCAAGTGTTGTGCAGACCAGTCTAATTTGCCTGGCTGAAAATAGTGCCATCGTGACGGTAAACACAAGAAAAAGTACGAAAAACAAATTCAATAACTGCTTTGAAATAAACGAAAATATATTAATATTGTTTAAATAAACAAATATATTTAATTACTAACTCAAATAAATAAATAATAGGTAATATAAAGCACTGATTCAGGCGGGCAGCAGTTTACCGATTTGTAAACACTCAGATGCTGATTGCCAATGGCGTAACCCAACTGCTTGTCAATCGTGCTACGTCAGAGGCGCAGCGCTATTTTTAGCTTGCAAAAATCGATATTGTTGCTGACATGTGTATCGCTCCGCCATGAATCACTTTTGACAATTATTCAAAAATAAATAAATAATTACATGAATAAATAACAGAAAGTAATAATATCAATACTTACACCTTTAAAGAAACACATGATTTACGTATATAATATTTTACTAAACATAAATAAGCACTATTTCGTCACGATAGGCACAGTTTCGTTAGCAACTTGTCCTAGTTATGCACAAGTTACTCGTCACTGACACAAATTAAATCACTACTTCACTATTTGTAAACTTAGTCTAGAGCCGTGGATGAGTGTATTTGCTTGGCGCTTTCGTCCAAGCACCACTTCTGACACCACATTAATCTTTGCCTGTCAACAACTCATGTGTAAGGCATCATCAGATTACGTCTCTCGCACCACACAAGAAACTTGCAAGTCGTGTGAGAGGAAATAAATGATACATTTTATTGCCGTTGGCTCTCTACAAGTACATAACAGTCGCTATCAAAACCACACACAAAGCCACAGAATTACTATCCCTAGTTTCTAAACCCTAATGCTAATTCTATCTATTTGGTTACACAAATCTCCTATCAATTCTACAACGAGGTGCCCGCTACAAAGTCAGTCCCCAGTCTGACTAGCTTGCTCGCGTGGTTACACACCACGCGGAAGGACCTTGGGGTGTCCTTCGGCTTTCTGCGTGCCGTTCTGGGTGGCACGCTTACATTAGCTGTTTTTGGTTGATTTGCAATCGTGGCTATCATGTAGGCGCCGTGATTCTGTCGTGACCAGAGTTATAACTATCTGGTCACCGTCTCAGTGTCTCATGAGAGAACTAGTTAATAGTTCTCCATTCTATCCCCTACCCTGCCCTTACCTCGGGCAATGTATCCTCTCTAATCTAAATGAGGTTGACCACATCCCGGTGGTGTTCTATCTTGAGGCAGACCTCTGGCCTCGTATTCCAGTCTTTGACAGTAAATGAACAAATTAAGAAGAAATTAGAAGCAACAGAGATGTGGTTTTTGAGATGAATGTTGTGAATTCCTTGGACTGCCAGAGTAACTAACAACGACTGCCTGAAACAGGCTAATGAAACTAGAACACTATATACAACAATAAGAAAGAGACAAACAGCTTTATTTGGTCATGTAATGAGAAGAGAGGCATTGAGAACATCGTGACAACTGGAAAGATTGAAGGGAAGAGAGGCAGAGGCAGACCAAGAGAAATGATTCTGGATGGATTGAGACGGTGGCACGGAGGAATATAAGCAGCAGAGTTGATCCATAAAAATAAAGACCGAGATATGTGGAGAGCCATGAACGCCTACGCCAGCTGGCAGGGCACTTGATGATGATGATGACTTTTTATAAATTTGGTATAAATTTCTGTATTTGGCCAACATTTTTCCATTTGGCTAACACATTTTCGTCCTCCCCCCCCCCCCCCGCGTTTCCATCCTGTTTCAGGATATTGTGGTCAACACCAGCATCTTTCAGCTGTATGTTCATTCCTAGGCTAGATTACGCTCATCAGCACGCCACGACTTTCTGAGCGACCGGCTGCATACTCTCATAAGTCACTAGCGTGACTCGAACCACTTCTAATTCTCGTCCGCTCACGTTGACTACGAGATTATTCGGGATTAACGGAGAAAAGCTGCTAACCCCTCGGCCAGCGTACTTTTTTATAAATTTGGTTGAAATATTTCTTTATTTGGCCAATATTTTATCCCTATTTGGCTAGCACATTTTCTACTTTGGTCGACATTTTTTCTCACTTTGGTTAATAATTGTGTTCATTTGGTTAACACATTTTCCGATGTTTTATAAGTTTGGTTGAGAAATTTCTTAACTTGGTGATATTTGTTCATACTTTTTTTTTTATAAACTTTGTCGAGATATTTCTGTATTTGGCAATTTTTTCCTATTTAGATAACAAATTTTCCTAATATGGGTAATACATTGTTTTATATCGATCGACATATTTATAAGTTTGTCCATCGTTTTGCGTGGATGGGACTTAAACACTGTCAGTGTCATCATACCACTATCATCGAACACTGTGATGACTTGCGGGTGGCGGGGTAGGGGTATTACCTATCAAAGAAGAGGTAAGATGCCTCCTTCCCTCCGCTAGCCTACGGGACACCTTTGGGCAAGGTGGAGTACACGTTTAGCCCCCCTATAAGGGTTACGTGAAGTCATGGGTGCCGGTGGTGGATGAAGTTGAAGAGCAGCCAACAGATAGTTGTAGGTTATGGTCTCCAGCGTCACGACGGTAGGCAGAGGATCACGTTTTTAGAAGACAATGGCTTCGGTCACTGACCAGTATGGTCACTGCTAGGAAGGAAAGCAATGTCAAACTACCTTCATTACAGTTTCCAAGAATATCGTGTATTGCAGTCTTATCAAAGAAAATTGAAATATTTTGGTCACTTGAAACGTCACGAAAGTTTGGAGAGAACAATAATGGAAGGGTATATGCCTGGGAAGAGAGGAAGAGGAATGCCAAAGAGAAGATGGGTGCAGGATGTGGCGGATGATCTCCAGATAGGTGTATCAGACGCGGGACATCTTGCTTATGATCGAGAGGTTTTCCGGAGGGTTGTTATGGGAGCGAGGTTCTGCAAAGGACATGCTACTGAATGAATGAATGGATGAGTCTTATCGATAATCAGAGAAACGCTGCATAAGAGCAGTCTCGCCAGGTAGGGGTATTCATGTACACCAGATGATTCCAGACCGTCAGCAGGCGACTGAGTGCAAAAGAGTATCAACATTTAAAGTAGGAACTTGGAATTAAGAACTATGAGTGGGATGGAAAATTTGATAACATTAAGAATGAAATGAGAAGACTAAATATTAACCTGTTAGGTATATGTGAGACCAGATGGACAGAATGGGTAGTATAACATAGAATAATATATTCTGTGGAGTGAAACAACAGCGAGGAGTAGCAATTATAATGGATACAGAGAGATCAAAATCGATCAAAGGATATTGGACTGTATCAGACAGGGTGTTACTAGTTAAGTTGAGTGGAAGAACTTTTGATGTCAACGTTATACAAGTTTATGCACCAACAGCAGACGGTAGTAATGACAGCATTGGTGAATTTTATGATGATTTAGAGAAAACCTTCAAGAAATGCAAGAATTCTGAAGTAAATATCATAATGGGTGACATGAATGCCAAAGTTGGAAATCAGCAGGACGGATGCATAGTAGGCAAGTATGGACTAGGGGAATAAAATGAAAGAGGTTGCAGACTTGTACAGTGGGCAAAAGAACATGATGTGATTATTGGGAACACCTGGTATAATGACATAACTTTCTTGGAGCAAGATGGCGGGACATATTTTCGTCCCTTAGAACGGAACGTGTGTTTGCCTAAATGTTTGTAGTTTAAGTGAGTTTTTCGTGGTGGAATGGAGTTCGGACCGTGCACGGACTCCCTTCAACATATCATCGCCGCCCGGTGGCGATATTTAAGCCAAAAACGACAACCAGGCGACGAATGGCAAGGACACAACGTGGGAAAAGAGCAGGAAGAGGTTAAAGTGTGACAGATTGGGCATCGGACACGTTCGAGTACTGTACTGGAACTGTGCATCATTTAGTCAACGCCGACCCATTCTCGAAAAACTACTGTACGGAAACGATATTGTGGTCTTACAAGAAACACAGCTCGGCGACGGAACAGTCAATGGCACGGGGTTTCAGGGCTTCTATAACAAGCGGCACCTCGGACAGGCCATTCTGGTCCGCGACAACATACTGGTGTCTGAGATCGATATGTCCGCCTGGAACAGTGATGCCCTGCAAGTGCAGGCATTGAGAATAATGACGCCAGTGCAGCTTGTAATCGTGAACGTTTATGCGCGTAATGGGAAGGTCTACGTTCGACAATGGCATAGTTTGTTCGATATGGATGAAAGGCATATAATTTACTGTGGGGTCTTCAATTCCAGAGGTAGTCAATGGGAGAATAGCATCACTAATAGACAGAGAGAAGATCTGGAGGACGCCCTGGCATCTGCTGCCCCCTAGTCTGTCTGAATGATGGGAAGGTCACTAGAATGGCCACTCGAACAGGTGATTCTGACAGCGTCATTGACCTGGCTCTGGTGTCGCCCACCATCGCACCAAGCTGCCGGTGGGGCACACTGGGATACCACGACAGTAATCACTACCCTTGTATCATTCTGATCAAGAAAGACAAGGAAACAAGACAAATGCCTTCCCGTATGACAACACTGGTCAAGATGCCATAAGCAAGATCAGAAGAAGGAAAATAACTTCCTCCAGCAGGAGACAAGAAAGATGGTTCCAGCCACCATGGTGGAATGGAGAGGTCGAGAAGGCATGGCTGGGAAAGAGACAGGCTGTCAAAGACTGGCAACAGGCCAGAAAGGCTAACACGCCACAGTGTGAGTTGGCGAACCTGAAGACTGAGGTCCATAGGACGATGACTTTATTCAAATCCTGCGCTAAACAGCCAAGGCCGAGAAATGGGGCGAGTTCTGCTTGAAGGTGTGCTCCGAGCTATTTCTTACGATATTCTCCATAAGAGCATGAACGGTGCCGCACAACGTAGGGGTATTCCAGACTTTGAAGGCACAGACCTCACATGGAAAAAGTCGGATGCGGATAAAGGTAAGCCCTTCTTGCAAGCTACATAGCGCAGACTGACCAGAAAGACGAACCCGCCAGACAGAAGACCACAACGATACTCTCTCAGCTGTGCGATGGGGTCGGGACAGACGAAGAATACATAATCACAGCTGAGACAATACGTGCGATGCTCAAGAAATCACCTAACACCGCCCCAGGCCCAGACGGCATCCGATATGGTGACCTACTGGTGATATCAGATGATGACATGGAAGAACTGGCCAGAGAATTCAACACCAGTATCCAGAGGGGTCAGATCAAAGAGGAATGGCTACACAGCTACTTGCTGCCGCTGCCAAAACCGAACAAAGACCATTCCAAGATAAGTGGCTACAAAATCATTACGATGCAGAATACTGCTGCCAAGCTACTGGAGAAAATTGTAGCACACAGTCTTGCTTGTGACTTGGAACATCTCGGCTGCTTCCCGCCCACACTTGGAGGATACAGACGCAACAAAGAGTCATGGCTGAATGCGGCAGTCTTTCCTCAAGATGTTTACGAAGGATTTCAGGTCAGAGAAGAGACATGTGCGGCCGCCATAGACTTAGAGGACGCATACAATAGAGTATCCTTCGAGCACTTGATGCAAACCCTCCTCAGACTGAAAGTGCACCCTCACCTTGTACGATGGATAGCTGCAGATCTGCTCCAAAGGAAGGTGGTGCTAAGATGCGGGAGTTGGTCTTCTGAGCCGATAACGACATGTCCAGGATTGCCGCAGGGTTCACCACTGTTACCAGTACTATTCAACGTGTATACGGTGCCGATCACTGAACAACAGTTGGACGAGAGGGGTAGGACTCTGTCATTTGCTGATGACATTCTCGTGTATCGACAGGGTCGAGATAGACAGGCGGTTGCCAATGATATGCAGGGCGAACTAGATCGAATTTCCTCATGGTGTGCGGGTGCCAGTGCCATTGTCAACCCTGAAAAGGCATCGGTTACATGGTTCTCCCTAAACAACCATATTGTGAACACAGACCTGCTGGCAGTGAGAATGGATGGGAGCATTTTAAGAAGAACCCAATTGATGACATATCTTGGCGTGAGGCTTGATCGTAGCCTGTCATTTAGAGATCATGTCGATTATGTCATAACGAAAACTCGAAAAGGTTTGTCAGCAATGAGAGTCATGGCGACTACCAATATCGAGCAAAGACTGCTAATACTTCTGTTCCAAGGACTGGTGCTTTCATCCATCGAGTATGCTCTGGCCATCCTTACTGTCAATCCTACACAGATTGGAGGACTTGAAAAGGTACAAAACGAGGCCATGCGCATCATTTTGGACTGCACGAGAGACACCAGCTGTGTAGCAATGAGATATCTCCTTGACTTTCCGACAATGGAACACAGGATCAAGATCTGGAGAGCTCGTGCATACTTAAAAATAAGTGCAGATGAGCAGCACCCTCTGCATGACGCTATATTCAGAGAAAAGGGCAACAGGCTAAAGAGAGGCAAATCATGGATGGGTCGGGCGGAGGATATCATCAGAGAGGTCTGCAGTCCTACCAGTATCAACCCCGGCAAGGAATGGGTGCCTGTGCCTCCAGCTTTTAAGTGCGCATTCTCCTGCATTATCACACTCGACAGACGGTGCAGAGAACAGAATCCTGTCACTGTCAATGCAGAGTTCAACGCGCTCATCAATGAACACGCAGACAACCCCCAAGTGCTAATCTATACAAATGGCTCTGTTGTAAAGAAGCAGAGAAGTGCATGGGCATTTACAGCCCGTTCAGCGGGCCGAACCGTCCAAGAATCCAGTGGTGCCCACACTATGCCCACGAGCAGCATGACGATGGAGGTGATGGCAGTAACACAGGCTTTCATATGGCTAGAAGCACAGCATTATACCAACGTGTGTGTACTAAGTTATTCAATGAGCATGATTTGGAAGGTCGAAGCTGGATCTGTACGTAGACAGTGGACTGAGTCGCCGAGGAAGTCTGTTGTCCGTAAAGTCACCTTCATCTTTGTCCCGGGACATGCGGGAGTCGAGGGAAATGAACGAGCTGATAAACTGGCTGGCTCTGCACCCCTGTAGATGGCCAGCCCATGGATCGTGCCGATGTTATTAACGTCCTTAAAGATATGGCGAGAACAGAGGATTTTGACGTCAGTGATTCCACATCGCTGTCCAGGATGAAAGACTTGGGAGTAAGAATCGGCACAGCCAGACGCGAGAGATACATCGGGAAAACAAGGCGCCTCGTCAACCAATACAGAACTGGCACTATTAGCCACCGGACGCTGATGCTTATGCTGGGGGGGGGGGGGGGGGGATCTGAGCACCTATGGACATGTCCGGAGTGCAATGAAGATACCCCAACTGATAACTGATAACTGATAACCTGGTATAAACAGCACACAAATCCCCGGGAAGGTTAACCCGGTCAACAAATGCCCGCAGAAGTCGGATGTGTCGGCCTAACGGCGCAAGAACGCAGCTCTGCTGTAAACAGGCACAACGCAATCACGTCCGAAAAAAAACTCCGGATGAACGAAGAAGAAGAAGAACAGCACACAATGAGATTATGAACATGGAGGAGTTCCGATCAAAAGATCAGAAATCAAATTGATTACATTCTTATCAACAGAAGATTTCGAAATGCCTTAAAAGTCGCAAAATCTATACCAAGCGCAGACTGCTACAGCGACCATAGATTAATCTTAAGCAATCTTATATAAAATTAAAGAAAGTCAAATACGCATCAAGCAAAACAAAATTTTATCTTCAGTGAAAGAAGAGTGAGGAGATAAAAGATAAATTAAACGTAGAGGTAATGAACAGATTTGATGAATTGTCCGATATGGAAATATTATTTAAAGACGTCAGTGATCAATGGGAAAGTTTAAAGAAATCAGTCAACCAAGCTACAGAAACAACCATCCCAAAAATAAAGACAATAGGACGCAAGAAATGGATGACGGAATACATCTTAAAACTCATGGAAATAAGAAGAAATAACAAAAATAACAAGGAAAAATATGAAGAGATTCACAGGAAAATTAGGAAGCTATGCAAAGAGGCAAAAGAAACATGACTTGAGGAAAATTGCAAGGAAATTGAAAACCAAGACAACACTCGGAATACCAAATTAATGCATAAAAGAATTAATGACATCATTTAGAAAAGAACACAACGGGTTGCCTAAAAACCAAAGACGGCAAAATCATAATAGAAATAGATCAGATTTTACATACGTTGTCAGATTATGTGAAGGACCTTTATGATGATACGGAATAACAAGGAAGTACCATCAATTTTGAAGATGGAAGTTCAGAATGATCTTGGCCATATGAAAACAATAGAAATTATCAATGTCTTAGAAGAATATGGAATAGACAAAGTCACCAGAGTGCTGAACGCAATATACGATATTGTAGATATACCTCCTGAATTATGTAATTCTATATTTATTGCAATATCGATGAAATCGGGGGCCCTGGAATGTGATCAACATCGAACAATTAGTACAATGAGCCACATCACGAAGATTTTGCTGATAATTATCATGCAAAGAGTTAGGAAGAAAATTCAACCCGAAATAGGAGAAGAACAATGTGGGTTTGTAGAAGGAAAGGGAACAGTTAATATATATAATGAGAACAGTAATTGAACGTTCTATAGAAGTAAAAGAAGATCTATATCTTTGCTTTATTGACTACACAAAGGCTTTCGATAAAGTGAGACATGTCAACATGATAAGGATGCTTGAAGATCTTCAAATTGATGGAAAAGACCTTTATAAATATTGTCTGCATGTCTTTTACAGGACATCGCTTTCAACATCAGCATCTTTCAGCTGGTTGTTGATTTCTTGGCAAGCTTAGGCTCAGTAGTTTATCATTGCTTTCTGAGCGACCGGCTCCCATTCCCCTAAGTTACCGGCGCGATTAGAACCGCTACTGATTCTCGCCGTCGTCACGTTACTTACGAGAGTATACGAGATTACGGAGAAAGTCATGTAACCTCTAGACCAGGGAGACGGCGGAAAAGACCTTAGACTTGTAAAAAACATATACTAGAAACAGCAAGTTGCCATCAGAATTGATAATGATGTAGGTCAATATCAACCTATTAACAGAGGTGTGGGGCTGGGATGTGTAATGTCTCCAGATCTTTTTTTCATGTACAGTGAAAATGTTTTCAGACGTATAGAAGATATGGAAGGAATCAACATTTGGGGACGATGCATCAATAACATTAGGTATGCAGAATACAGTCTTGACTGCAGACAATGAACAGGACCTGTAACATTTAGTAGATGCAATTATTTCACACAGTGAACAACTAGGGTTAGAATTGAATAGTAAGAAAACACAGATTATGGTCGTCACTGGGAAGAAGGAAATACCACAATGTGATATGCTAGTAAATGGACATATTCTTAAGCAAGTGAATCGGTACAGTTATCTCAGAACAGTCATAACATCTGATGGGAGATTCCTCGAAGAGATTGCGAAGGTAGCCTTTTGCCAGATGAAAAACATACTGACCAATAAAAAAGATATCAATTGAAATGAGAAAAAGAGTGTTGAAGAGCTACATAGAACCTATACTTTTGTATGGATGTGAAACATGGACAATAAGCAGTTAAGCTAAAAAACAGCTGATGGCTGTGGAAATGTGCTTTCTGGGGAAAATGCAAAGAATACCATGGACGGACAGAAAAACCAATGAACAAGTCCTTCAAGAAACAAATGAAGAAATTGCCTAGAGAACTTGGTGACAACATGCAAGATCGAAGAGAAGAGACCAAGGGGAAGACCGAGAAGTAAATACCCGGATGGCGTGGCCACGTGGCATGGTCGAGACAGGAATACGGAGCTGATCTACGACTCTGGTGATCGAGTGAGATAGCAAAACATGACCGCCCACGCTTACCGGTATGGCATATGATGGATGGATGGACCTTACACATGTTTGTTACATTCTACTGTGTCCTGACTGCACACATGTTTGTTACATTCTACTGTGTCCTGACTGCACATATGTTTGTTACATTCTACTGTGTCCTGACTGCACACATGTTTGTTACATTCTACTGTGTCCTGACTGCACATATGTTTGTTACATTCTACTGTGTCCTGACTGCACATATGTTTGTTACATTCTACTGTGTCCTGGTTGCACATATGTTTGTTACATTCTACTGTGTCCTGACTGCACACATGTTTGTTACATTCTACTGTGTCCTGACTGCACATATGTTTGTTACATTCTACTGTGTGTTGGCTGCACACACATGTTTGTTACATTCTACTGTGTGGTGGCTGCACACACATGTTTGTTACATTCTACTGTGTCCTGGTTGCACATATGTTTGTTACATTCTACTGTGTCCTGACTGCACATATGTTTGTTACATTCTACTGTGTCCTGGTTGCACATATGTTTGTTACATTCTACTGTGTCCTGACTGCACATATGTTTGTTACATTCTACTGTGTCCTGACTGCACATATGTTTGTTACATTCTACTGTGTCCTGGTTGCACATATGTTTGTTACATTCTACTGTGTCCTGATTGCACATATGTTTGTTACATTCTATTGTGTCCTGGTTGCACATATGTTTGTTACATTCTACTGTGTCCTGGTTGCACATATGTTTGTTACATTCTACTGTGTCCTGACTGCACATATGTTTGTTACATTCTACTGTGTCCTGGTTGCACATATGTTTGTTACATTCTACTGTGTCCTGACTGCACATATGTTTGTTACATTCTATTGTGTCCTGATTGCACATATGTTTGTTACATTCTACTGTGTCCTGGTTGCATATATGTTTGTTACATTCTACTGTGTCCTGATTGCACATATGTTTGTTACATTCTATTGTGTCCTGATTGCACATATGTTTGTTACATTCTACTGTGTCCTGACTGCACATATGTTTGTTACATTCTACTGTGTCCTGATTGCACATATGTTTGTTACATTCTACTGTGTCCTGATTGCACATATGTTTGTTACATTCTATTGTGTCCTGATTGCACACATGTTTGTTACATTTGCACATATGTTTGTTACATTCTATTGTGTCCTGACTGCACATGTTTATTACATTCTACTGTGTGGTGGCTGCACACACATGTTTGTTACATTCTACTGTGTGGTGGCTGCACAGACATGTTTGTTACATTCTACTGTGTGGTGGCTGCACACACATGTTTGTTACATTCTACTGTGTGGTGGCTGCACACACATGTTTGTTACATTCTACTGTGTGGTGGCTGCACACATGTTTGTTACATTCTACTGTGTCCTGACTGCACACATGTTTGTTACATTTGCACATATGTTTGTTACATTCTACTGTGTGGTGGCTGCACACACATGTTTGTTACATTCTACTGTGTGGTGGCTGCACACACATGTTTGTTACATTCTACTGTGTGGTGGCTGCACACATGTTTGTTACATTCTACTGTGTGGTGGCTGCACACACATGTTTGTTACATTCTTCTGTGTCTTAACCTTACACCCATTTATGTCCATGACATTATGTCCCCCATTTTCTAAAATGCGCCTCCACATTTTTGTTTTATCGGCTTACTGTCTATATCATGTACCCAAAGTTGTTCAGCTGCTTTAGGTCAGCTTATTCATACATGCATACTCATTCCTTTGCATGTGGACATTTGCAGTGACATGTTCTCAGACTTGAGTCAAATGACATGGCATAGTAAATAAATACATAAATTCTGACACTATCTAACAACCTAACCAGCTAGGTCATCATGTAGCCTAGGACGCAGAGGTGTATCCAAGGCAGCAGGGTCGGGTTATATACTGGCCAAGACCTGCTGACGCGTCCTCGCCGTGTGTCCTGGGCAACAGGTCCCGGCTAACGCAGTAGAATCGCTGATTCTTCCGAAGTCAGAGAGTATCTGCCTGCACAGCGAGGAACCACCAGTCTGCACACCAATAAGCCAGACATGGGACAACGGATACTCACGCAAACCTCAGGTCCTGTATGACATCACACTGATGTTGGACAACAGGATGTCTTCATCCGACATACGGGACTCCGCGCTGGAGTTCACAACCAATGAACTCAAGCAAGCAAGAGAGGCATCATGTAGCCTGACCTTCCTTTACCTTCAGAGTGCTCAAGTCTACCTGCCATGAGTTATACATTTCCCATGGAAACGCTCATGCAGGAGCTCCGTTCCTGATACCCCATGACGAGCATGAGAAACCTGTCACCCTTCCACAAATCCTCTCAACTCTGGGTGAAGGTGTCTTTCTTGACTATCTCTCTTACGAACACTCATTTTGTTTCATTTCTGAACATGGAATGAAATTATGCTTCATATTCCAAAGCGAGTTATCCTTTTCGTCTCGCGATCTTTTTTTCTCTCATGATTTTGCTGTACCAATGCTTTGCAATTTCGATGAGGGAAGTGTGGTTGTATGCTCCATCTGGGTTTTTCATATCATCCTTTTGGAGACTCGCAACTAGACATTTTGTTTTATGTACCTGTAATAGTTTACATTCAAAATAAACCATGGCCAATTGTTCTGTGTATTTCTAAACATTTTATTTCAATAAAATAAATAGTTGACATTCAAGTTATATTCTTCTGCATTCATCGGGAATTTTTTTTTCGGACGTGATTGCGTTGTGCCTGTTTACAGCAGAGCTGCATTTTGCGCCGTTAGACCGACACATCCGACTTCTGCGGGTATTTGTTGACCGGGCTAACCTTCCCGGCATTCAAGTTATATAATTGTGACCTTGCTCTTTGTATTTCTTACCATTAAATTCGGGTGTACAACTGTTTTTTGATTACATCTAACATTCTAGTAATTCATGCAAACACTGGTAAAATATTTGAACATGATTAACTACTGTACAGGTAACTATGCTTGTATGTATATATTGTGTTAAAATATGTGGTGGTTTTTCTGTTCGTTAATGTATTTAAACTAATAAGTGCAACCATATAATCAAAACTTGTAACACTTACTAACCAAAGTATGTAAGTAACAAAATTCAAAGTAACAGAAAGTTATATTTCACTTTTACTTTAGTTTCATATTAATAAAATGAGAGCTTGTTATTTAATGCTAAATAAATTTCCTGCGATCATGCAAGACCAATTGTTGATCAAGTGTCAATGTCGATCACTAATGTTTCATTTTATTTTCTCTTTCTGTTCAATCTTATGGCTGGAGTCTTGTAACCTTTGTCAGTAGTTTTCTTAGTGTGTTTCTGTCAGTGTGTATACTTTTTCATCTGTTACGCGTTATGTTGATCATGGTTTACCTATTGTAATATGGTGTCATAATCCCTTATATCGATGATTGTTTACTTGTAATCGTAATCCTGTATGTGTGATCCGCTATGCCAGTCCTTGTTTAATGTCATCCCCGGGTGTGTTTAATACGTTATGTCAGTCATTGTTCAACTGTTGTCGTCAGATTTCTGTAATCTATTGTCAATCAACTGTTGTTCATTCATTCATTCAGTAGCATGTCCTTTGCAGAACCTCGCTCCCATAACCTTCCGGAAAACTTCTCGATCATAAGCAAGATGTCCCGCGTTTGATACACCCACCTGGAGATCATCTGTCACATCCTGCACCCATCTTCTCTTTGGCCTTCCTCTTCCTCTCTTCCCAGGTATATCCATCCATCATGTGCCATACCGGTAAGCGTGGGCGGTCATGTTCTGCCATCTCACTCGATCACCAGAGCCGTGGAAAAGCTCCGTATTCCTATCTCGACCATGCCATGTGGCCAATCCATCCAGGTATTTACTTCTCGGTCTTCCCCTTGGTCTCTTCCCTTCGATATTGCCAGTTATCACCAAGTTCTCAAAATCACTTCTTCTCATAACATGCCCAAAAAAATTTGACTGTCCACGTCTAATGACTTTAATCAGTTTACGATATTCATTTGTCTCTTGAAGGACTTGCTCATTGGTTTTTCTGTCTGTCCATGGTATTCTTTGCATTTTCCTCAGAAATACCATTTCCACAGCCATCAGCTGTTTTTCAGCTTGACTGCTTATTGTCCACGCTTCACATCCATACAAAAGCACGGGTTCTATGTAGCACCTCAACACTCTTTTTCTCGTTTCAATTGATTGATTGATTGATTGATTTAGGAAACGACATCACAACATTCGGGGCATTCCAATAAGCACTCCATCCCCATCCTCAGAAGCCAGCGAAGAGTTCCAACCCCAATAGTACCAGTAGCAATCTGATTATATGCGCGTCTCGCCTTTCCTCTAAGCGTCGAGCATCGGACAGATCCCCCTCGTCACCCCTCGCTGTCGCATTCTTGCCAGACCATGGTAATCCATTTGCTCCTCCGAGGTGTATTTGTGCTCCCACAAGGCCGCAACGACGTCTGCCCTTATCATGTATCAATACTCCACCAAGTTTTGATGAGCCAGCCAATCTGTCCGCCTGTTCATTCCCCAGCACACCAGCATGCCCCGGAGAAAAGATCCAGACGATGCTTGCCACCCGTGACTTTCGAAGCGAAGCAAGCCACTCGGCACGAAGCTTGCCTGTCCTCAGCCTACTCAGCATGCTTTCTGAGTCAGTTACAATCACGATGTGTATATGTTTCGTATTCTCCATCCAGCGGAAAGCTGCAATGAAATTTTCGTTTCAATTGAAATCTTTTTATTGGTCAGTATGTTATTCATCTTGCTAAAGGCTACTTTTGCCATGGCGATTCTTGTTCTAATCTCTTCAAAGCATCTCCCATCAGATGTTATTACTCTTCCGAGATAATTGTACCTATTCACTTGTTGAAGAATATTCCCATGTACTTGTATATTACGACCCATCTTCTTTAATTTTGGAATAGTTGTTTCTGCAGCCGAACTTATTGAATTCTTCAACATTTCCCATTGATCATCCACATCCTGGAATAGGATCTCTAGATCAGACAATATATCAAATCTGTTCTGTACTTCTATGTTGAATTTGTTTTGTATTTCCTCGTCATTACTTAATGTACACAAATCATATTTAGTGTTTCCTGTTATATACATGACTTTCTTTAACTTTATCCTCAATGTTCCTGTAAGTAATCTGTGGTCACTATAACAATCAGCACTGGGAACTATTTTTGCTATTGTTAACGCGTTTCTAAATCTTCTGCTAATCAGAATGTAGTCAATCTGGTTTCTAATCCTGCTATCAGGACTCCTCCATGTCCATAATCTTCTAGGGTGTTGCCAGGTGTTTCCTACTATCATTTCCGTTTTTTTTTTTTTTTTTTTTGCCCACTCTACGAGTCTGTATCCTCTTTCATTTCTCTCTCCTAAACCACAGTTTCCTACTGTGTATCTATCACCTTGATTTCCTACTTTTGCATTGAAGTCCCCTATTATGATGTTTATTTTCTGAATTTTTACATTTCTTTAAGGTAGACTCTATGTCATTATAAAATTCCTCTACACTATCTTCACTGGATTCTCCTGTTGGGGCATATACTTGAATAACATTTATCCTAAAAGGTCCTACTTTTGCATTGAAGTCCCCTATTATGATGTTTATTTTCTTAATTTTTACATTTCTTTAAGGTAGACTCTATGTCATTATAAAATTCCTCTACACTATCTTCACTGGATTCTCCTGTTGGGGCATATACTTGAATAACATTTATGCTAAAAGGTCTGCCACTTAATTTAACTAGTAGAACTCTGTCTGACACGATCCAATATCCTTGAATAGATTTTGATGTTATCTGGTCCAAGATAATCGCCACTCCTCTTTGTCGATCTTCTACTCCAGAATAATTAATCTTAAAATATTCATCTATCTTGATGCCTGCCCCTGTCCATCTCGTTTGCACATCCCTAAAATATTAATTTTCTCTCTTTCCATTCCTTGTTTTATGTTATCTAATATTTCGTCGTCGTTTAACGTCCTAACATCCCATGTTGCTAATTTTAATGTCTCTGTCCTTGTCTTGCGATGATCAGTCTTTAGGCGAATCATAATGAACTAGGCACTTTTAAATAGGTAGTTTGCCGTTGCTTTCCTCTATGACAGTGACCATACTGGCCGGGTGACCACAGCCATTGTTTCGTGAAAGAAATCCTCTGCCTGCCGTAGCAAAACTTGAGACCATAACCAATAAATTTCTGTCGGCTGCCCTCAAAATTTCATCTACCACCTGCCTTCTGTGGCTTTTTTTGAACACTTCCAATAAAGGAATACAAAATAACACCACATAATCCACAGGAAAACACTAAAAACAGCGTCTCCTGAAGAATAAATGTGTCTCATCGGCGCCATTTATACCGGAAACAATGGGAAGGAACCCTCCTTACCCCAATGTATAAATGATTATAATGATTAAACAAAAGTTTGTTAATCTAATTATATTAAATCGCAAATCTGGCTTGCGTATCCATCAATGTATGTTTCTTCTGCTGTAGGTGTTGTAATTTTTCCAGCACATCGAATTTTGCAAGTCTTTCAAGTATATCAGATACAGTTGATCGTCATTGACAAAAAAAACAAACAAACTCATGAAACAGTGTAAGCTAGAATGTGTATGCATCTTCGCCGTCTTGTCAGACGATAGTTTGTAAAATAGTTTGTATAACACAAAACCTAGACTGAATTTAGAGACCAAGTGTTGCCCATACAGCATGATCCCTCTCTCGGTCTGCCTAGATTACTCCAGAGGAAGGGTAACACCAATACACCTGGAACAAGACAAGCTGCAGAAGCTGCTGGATCAGCAAAGCAATACTCTTACTGTCCACCTGTCATCCATCCTAGACCAGTTGCCGACCAAGGCTTAGGACCTGGCCTGCCCTGTCATGACATTTAGTCTTTAAGTTGCATTTCCTCGCACTAGAGTAAGGCTTGTACCCTCCCAAATGCACTCCGTCTGAAGCCATTGGCACAATGTGGGGTGTCCGGTTTGGTGAGCGCTGGCCAACATTCAGCGCTAACAGAAAGCAGGTAGTACCGTCTACTGTCATGCGGTAGTCCAGTCATATCTGACTAAGACCCAATATTCTGCACTAACAGAAAGCAGGTAGTAGGCCTACCATCTACTGTCATACGGTAGCTCAGTCATATCTGACTAGGACCTGACACCAATGTGTATAATACAGTATTTGTAAAATATCAAAATAAACTGTAAATTATAATTTAATTACAGTAATTACATGCGTCAAGTGCATTGACTCTAGTTTCTTATTCTTCTGCGTTCATCCGGAGTTTTTTTTCTCCTGACGTGATTGCGTTGTGACCATTTACAGCAGGGCTGCGTCGGTAGTATAGTAAATCAGAAAGCCGCCCGTTTTGTGGTGGAAATCGATATTCCATCACAAAGGGCGGTAATTCCTTGGTTTTCAAGTAAATGTGGTGTTCAAGTGACCGCTGTAATTATAGGTACGACATAAAACATAAAACATAAAACAATAAAGAAAACAAACGATTCAAGTAAGGTTTATAATAATTTTAATAAAACATATATAGAAAAATTTTAAAAAAAAAATAAAAAATAAAAAATCCATAGTCAAGTGACTTCTTAAATTATAGGTAAGGGTGTGTGATGACGTGGTCAGGTGATGGTCAAGAGGTGGTCATGTGGTGGAGTAACCACTTAAATTAAAGGGGGAAGTACGTGTAGTGATATGGTGGTGGATAAAGCGAGGAATGAGGTGGTCAAGTAGTGGACAAGTAGTGGAGAAGTGGTTGATTACTACTACTACTGCTACTACTAATGCTACTCTTATACTACTACTAGTCCATCTCCACCTATTCTTCCTCTTCTTTTCCTCCCTTTCCCATTAATACTACTACCAATACTGCTACTACCAATACTACTACTACTACTACTACTACTACTACTACTACTACTACTACTACTACTACTACTACTACTACTACTACTACTACTACTACTACTACTACTACTACTACTACTACTACAACTACTACTACTACTGTTCTTTTACTATTACTACTATTGTTACAACTACTATTATTACCAATATTATTGCTATTTGTATCCATGGTGTTGGAGATCATAACTTATGGAGTGTCATACTCACCCACGCCAGGTGATAAGACTCTTGCTGATGCTGATGACTAGTACTACTGGTCCTATTGGTACTACGACTACCACCATTGCATGAAGAGAATCCCGTTAATGGGGATTCCTGTTGCGTGAGTAAACCCGTGAATTGGTCAATGTTGTCAGAAATCACGATCTGTGGGGTGGTATGATCGCCAACGCCAGCCGGTAAGACATGTGATGATGATGATGATGATGATGATGATGATGATGATGATGATGATGAATATGATGACGATGATGACTTGTACTATTGGTGCTATTGCTACTACTACTATTACTATTAGTGTCGCTACAATTAATATTCTTCTTCTTCTTCTTCTTCAGCGTTCCGAGCCATTGAGGTTCTTTGCTGCAAATACAATCCGTCTCCATTCATCTCTCTGGTGGACCTTCTCTTGCCAGTCGTTGATTCCAAGTGCTTGTAGGTCTGTACATGTATTATCTCTCCACCGCCTTCTTGGTCTACCTCGGGGTCTACGGTCATTTATTTCCTGAGTGTAAGCGAGTTTTGTTTCCCTATTATCTTCCATTCTTTCTATATGCCCCAGCCATTGTAGTCTATTAGCCTTCATGATACCAGTGATTAGCGGGGACTTAAACAGATCATAAATGTCTATGTTACTTCTTCTTTTCCACTCTCCACTTTGTGTATCCCTAATGGGTCCAAAGATGCGTCTTAAAATTTTGTTCTCAAAGGTTTGTAACAAGGCTTCGTCTCCTTTCGTTGTACTCCAGGTTTCAGAGCCATACAGCACAACTGGTCTGATCAGTGTTTTGTATATTGTGATTTTGGTGTTACGAGATAGCGCCTTTGATTTTAGTAGATGTTGTAGTGCATAGTATATCTTATTTCCAGAGTTGATTCTAGTTTGTATTTCTTCCCTTATGATGTTGGAGCAGTTGAAGATCGTACCCAGGTATTTGTATGTTTCCGTTCTTTTAATGGTCATATTATCTATTTGTATGTGGCCAGAGTTTCTAGCCATTCCGTCTCTTGAAATTACCATATATTCTGTCTTATCTTGGTTGATAACCAGCCCCATCTGTTGGGCTTTTTCCTTTAAGTGAGTCAATATTTCCAATGTCTTTTGTTCACTTTGCCCTATAATATCTATATCATCTGCATAACCAAGCAGCTTGGATGTTCCTCCAATATCACATTCCTCCTTTACCTTCCTTACAACTTTCTCTAGAGCCAGATTGAAGAGTAGCGGCGATAGTGCATCACCCTGTTTCAAGCCAGATGTTATTTGGAAGGGGTCTGATTTCCTGCCTTTATATGTTACTATATTATAAGTATCTTCCATGCATAGTCTGGTCATGTTGATTAACTTCCTTGGTATTCCAAATTCCTGCATAGCATTCCATAGACTATTCCTATGGACACTATCATAAGCCTTTTTAAAATCCACAAAAATGTTATGGAGATCTCTTTTATATTCCCAATGTTTCTCGGCTATTTGTCGTAAGATAAATATCTGATCTATTGTTGATCTGTTTTGTCTAAAACCCGCCTGGTAGTCACCTAATATGTCTTCTGAATATGGTTTTAGTCTATTTAGTAATACTGCGGATAGTATCTTATAGCTTGTGGACAGTAGTGATATTCCTCTATAATTTCCACATTGGAACTTGTCTCCTTTCTTAAAGATAGGTATCAATAATGACTCTTTCCAGTCATGGGGTAATTCTTCTGTCCTCCAGATTTTTATTATTAGTTCGTATAGCT
Source organism: Cepaea hortensis (assembly GCA_963921405.1). Classification (NCBI taxonomy): domain Eukaryota; kingdom Metazoa; phylum Mollusca; class Gastropoda; order Stylommatophora; family Helicidae; genus Cepaea; species Cepaea hortensis. Next base: position 10,351,466 of record OY992896.1, read on the forward strand.
TTAGATGTAATGCATGGCCACCTGCCTTTATAAATTCAGCAGCAATTCCATCAGTCCCAGTTGCCTTATTGTTTTTAAGTCGTGTGATTACATATAGGATTTCTTCAAATGTAGGTTCTTCAATTTGTGGTTCGCATGTTAGAACCTCTTCTTGTGAGAAAATGTTACTTGGAGCTTCACAATTTAGTAATTCAATAAAATATTCTTTCCATGTGTTGCACATTTCCTCATTGGTATTTATCATATTCCCATTTTTGTCTTTTAAACCATATGTGTTTTGTTGGTGCCCTCGTTTCATTGACTTCAGTTCTTTAAAAAATTTTCTGGATTCATTTTTCTGGTGATTAGTTTCCATATCTTTGATTATATTACTCATATATTCTCGCTTCTGCTGTCTGACTATTTTTGTAGCCTCTTTACATTCATTTCTATAATGCTCTTCCTTTTGGATGTTATTGATGTCATTTAACCATACATGTCTGGCATTCTTCTTCCTAATGACAGCTTCTTCACATTTTTGATTGAACCATCTGTTCTTTCTATGCGTGGTTAACACACCGAGACATTCTTCTGCGGTAGACTGAATTGTATTCTTGATGTTCAACCACGTTTGGTCAATGCTTTCCTCCAAAGGGTTTTGCATAGTTTCAAGTTTACATTTTATTTCATCTGTAAATTTATCTTTGACTGTAATGTCTTGCAGTTTTTCTCTGTTATATGTTGGGTGTAATCTTTGTAATTTAGTATAGAAAGCTCTCTTAAGTTTTATTTTAAATTTTGCTCCAACGAGGAAGTGGTCACTGTGGCACTCAGCTCCTCTATAACTTCTGACTTGCTGTATGTTTGATGCATTTCTGTTGTTAATTAAAATGTGATCTATTTGATTATAGGTTCTCTTGTCACATGATTTCCAAGTTTGTTTGTGTATATCCTTTCTTTGTAGTCTGGTACTGCTAACCTGCAGTCCTTTGGATTCTGCCAGGTTGATGACTCTCCATCCATTATCATTTGAAGTTGTATGTAGGCTTTCCATACCGGCCACTTTTTTATTAGTTTGCTCTCTACCTATTTTTGCATTGAAGTCTCCCAGCACAATCAGGATGTCCTGTTTGGGGGTTTCTTCTATGACATCTTCCAGATCATTATAAAAGTCTTCTTTAATATCATCTTCTTTCTCTTCAGTAGGTGCATGTACATTAATCATCGTTATATTTTTCCATTTACCTTTTATTCGTAATTTACTAATCCTGTCATTAAAAGCTTTAAAGTTTAAAACGTTCCCCCATAACTCTTTTTTGATGACAAATCCTGTTCCTAATTCATGTTTATTTTGGGTGTTTCCTCCATATATTATAATCATTCCATTTTGCTCTAAAGTACCCTCTCCTGGCCACCTTATTTCTTGAATTGACAATTAATATTACTACTATTAATAAACCTACTACTGCTTCCTCCTCACTTTACCCATCGTGGTTTCACTACACGCACTTACCTCTACAATGTAATGGTCACTCGACAAATTGACAACTACTTGACCACCTCTTGACCACACCATCGCTCACTTTAACCACCACCGTTTCACTACACGTACTTTCCTCGACAATTTAAGGGGTCACATGACAACTTGACCACTACTTGACCACCTCTTCGCTCACTTTATCCACCATCGTGTCACTACACGTACTCTCCTCTACAATATAAGGGGTCAATCAACCACTTTACCACTACTTGACCACCTCATCCCTCGCTTAATCCACCACCAAATCACTACACGTACTTTCCCCTTTAATTTAAGTGGTTACCCCACCACATGACCACCTCTTGACCACCACTTGACCACGTCATCACACACCCTTACCTATAATTTAAGAAGTCACTTGACTATGGATTTTTTATTTTATTTTTTATTTTCTTTCTTTTTTTTTATTTATTTTTCTATATATGTTTTATTAAAAATATTATATACCTTACTTGAATCGTTTGTTTTCTTTATTGTTTTATGTTTTATGTCGTACCTATAATTACAGCGGTCACTTGAACACCACACTTACTTAAAAACCAAGGCGTTATCGCCCTTTGTGGTGGAATATCGATTTCCACCACAAAACGGGCGGCTTTCTGATTTACTATACTACTTACGTCATGCACCGTTAGGCCGACACATCCGACTTCTGCGGGTATTTGTTGACCGGGTTAACCTTCCCGGGGGTTTCTTAGGACGTTTAAATCTCACTGTTGTGGTGTTATCCCCCATCCTAGCTGGCCCATATAGAACAGCCAAAGACATCCTGGTCAACCCTCAAGGGAAGGCAGGGGCAGACCATGGGCATTCCCCGCCATCCAAGGAGGCTTCCATACTTGCAGAGCCATCACACAGCGCTCTGGTACTGGGCTCACCCAAGGAATCGTCACGTCCTGCACATGGCTGCTTAGCCTCACTTCCGTATATTGGGCCTTCCGTTCACCATAGGCTGTACCTCCGGAAACCAGAAGAATGCAGTCTGCAGATGACATCCACACAGTGAGCTTTCGATTAAGACTTTTCACGTAATGGATTTGCTATCCAAGCAATATTCCATTTCGTGTCACTAGGACACTTTTCCCACCTTTTATGAAGCTCACACACTGAGCTTTTGATTCGGACTTTCCACGTAATGGATTTGCTATCCGAGCAATATTCTATTTCATGCCTCTGGGACGCTTTTGTTACCGACATACCTGTGGTATGGAGTGCGGCAGCCTAAATACTTCTTCATACACCTTCAAATGTCAACCTGAATGTAGTTAAAGTAAGCTGCAGTCAATTTGAGCATGTTGATATCTCCATAGAGCTTTCCTCAAATGAAGCAGGTGTGGGCCAAAATATCTTTCTCTGTTCTGCATATATTGGGCACGCCTGCAGTAAATGTTTAGCTGTAATTTTACCAGTTCCACAATTACATTCATCGGTATCTCCTATCTTTAGTTTATTGAACAAGTGGTGTTTCAGCCTGTTATGTCCTGTGCGGAGTCTGAAGATTGCTACTTGTTCTCTTCGGTCGAGTTTGTAATATGCATCATCCTTCTGATGGCCTGGATGCTCTGATTCCCATTTGGTTCTATAAGTGCTTTTTATAAACCTCTTTGCCTCATTATAGGTTATGTCTATGTCAGGCTGTGGTAGTCGCCAACCCTCTTTTGCTAGTCTGTCAGCCGCTTCATTTCCAGGTATACTGCAATGTGATGGGATCCACTGAATTACAACTTTTTTTGGATTTCTGGCATAGACCATGGTGTGCTGCTCTTAGGTCAGCTAGTTCTGTGCCGTTTTTGCTCTTCAGTATTGAGACAGCTGACTTTGCATCTGTGAAGATAGCTATTTGCTTCTCTTTATTTTCCTCCATCAAGAGCATTTCTGCTGCAGTTTTCAAAGCCTCTACCTCCGCTTTGAAGTTACTTTAAAATTTTCCAGTTGCCACTGACTGTGTTTTTTTCCATTAAATTTTTTTAATATAGGAGAATTCCTCCTCCTCCATTTTCTATTGAATTTTTGGCTGATCCATCTGTATACGCATGGGTCCAATTGCTGCTTGGGTAATGTTCTTTTATGTAATTTAGGGTTATTTTTCTTCTTTCGGTTTCATTCTGAGTGTTGTTTTTCTCAATACCAGGAATGTTTTCTATCATCTCAGGCAGTTGCTGCTGTCTCCAAGCTGGGAACTTGTGTGCATTGTAAATTGGTTTGACTGTTGATATGTTAAGTATGGGATCTGCCCTAATCTTTCGTTTTGCAGTTTCTACAAAGGTGCCACGCTTGTCTTCCCTTTCCAAAACCATTAAACCTGTTATACATAGGGTGGTATGTCAATCTTTTGAATGTTTCTGCTTGTTGCTGGGCTCTGCTATCTCTTCTATCCTGCATTGGTTATAAACAAGTGATCTTTCTAGTTCATTAATAGGCGTTGTCTTCAGGCTTCCAGTTATGATTCGCATTCCTTGATTTTGGACTCTACTTATTTTGTCAAAGTTTGACTTAGCTGCTTTTGCCCAAGCTGCAATGCCATATTCCAGTACTGGCCTCACCCGTCCAGTATATAACTTCTTGAGAACTTTCTCATCTGCTCCCCACGTTGTACCAGCAAGCTTTTTCATGATTGCCATTCTTTGCCTTGCTCTTGTTCGATTTTTCTCAACCTGTGTCTTCCATGTCAGGCGACGATCAAATGTGACTCATAGATAGTTTGGATTTTCTTCATGGCGCAATAATTTACCATTCAATACCAGCTTACGTTGCTAAGTTTTATTTGAGAGGGAGAACACTGTGTATGTTGTTTTCTCCTCACTTATCTTCACTAGCCATGATTGTGACCAGTCCTCTAGCGCTAATAAGGCTTGCTGTATTCTGCTGTTAGCTGTACTAATATATTCTTCAGATGTCCATATGGCTAGGTCATCTGCAAAGGAGGATGTGTGTACTCTGGCTGGAAAATTTTCCGTGATGTCATTTATATATGCTAGGAATAATGTTGGTGAAAGAACTCCACCTTGGGGGACACCTTGCTCCAACTGCATCATTTTGCTGGTTTGTCCTTGTACTTTTGTCATGGCAGTTCTGTTCTCAAGGTAGTGGCTGATACATTTATACATTTTCCAACAAACATGCATTTCTTGCAGTTTTACTTTCAGTCCTTCCTTCCATACTTTATCAAATTCCCCCCCCCCCCCCCGCATATCCTATACAGGACATCGCTGTCAACAGCAGCAGATTTCAGTTGTCTGCTGATTTCTTGGCAAGATTACGCTTAGTAGTTTGCCATTGCTTTCTGAGCGGCCGGCTCAGTTATCCCGCAAGTCACCAGCGGGGGACGAACTGCTCCCAGTTCTCGCCCGCTACGAGACTCTGCGTGATAAACGGGATTACGGAGAAAGTGTTGTACCCCCTCGGCCAGAGAGACCGGCACTTTATCAAATGCTTTTCCTAAATCTATCCAGACTGCTAGTGTGTGCTTTTTCTCTTGGAAGGCATCCTCTATTTCCTGAGCTATATAGGTTATTTGATCTTCAGTGGATCTGTACTTTCTTAATCCTGCTTGGTGTGGTGTTAAGAGTTTGTTTTCTTCCAGATGCCATGTTTGCCTGCCATTGATAATGCGTTCCATTAATTTTCCTACACAGCTAAGTAGACTGATTTGTCGATAGCCATTTGGTTCTTCCAGGTTTTTTCCTTTCTTTGGGACTGGTATTAGTATAGCTTCCTTCCATGCCTGTGGGACTATTCCTCTCTTCCAGCTGTAATTTAGGACTGCTAGTAGTTTCTTTTTTGCCTTAGTGGTTAGTCCTATTAGCATTTCATTTGTGATACCCTCCTTTCCTGGTGATTTCTTGGTACTTTTGCTTTCTTTCACCCCAAACAAACTTTGCCAGCTATATTTAGAGTCACCAGCTATATTTAGCGCCGACGGTGATCTCCTCTGTGTTCGGGTGGAGTGCGTGTCAATTGCCCCATACCACAGTGTTGTTTCTTTGGGCTGTGGCAACCGTTTCTGTCTCCCTTCGATCCTCATTTGCATCGATCCTGCAATCACTTTCCGGTTAGGGTTAGGGGGTAGGGTTAGGATTAGGGTTAGGGGTAGGGTACACACACTAACCCTAACCCTAACCGGAAAGTGAAAGAATAGCGCACCACCGCCGCCGCATAGAATTGCGCACCGAACTACGGCGTAACACACGAAAACCCCCTGAATGTTCGGCGCAATACAGGGAACCCCTGGATGTGACGTCATACCCTGGGATTCCCTTTTGTTTGGAGTGAAAGAAAGCAAAAGTACCGATTTCTTCTTTTTTTAGGGTATTCAATGTCTGTTCCATTTCTTCCATTGTTACATTTGCCATCATATATTCTGCTGCTGTCTCTGTATTACTGTCGCGTGGTCCGCTACTGTTGAGAGAAGTCTCACAGGTACAGTAGAAGACAATGAGCCTAACCACTAGGAAAGATTCTCCGCTGAAGAAATAGCCGACGAGTGGCTCGTGAAAAACAAAGGGACTATGACAAACTGTCCCAGAAAAAGAAGTCTAATATTCTTACAGTGGCACAGGACTGCAGATAAAGTTGTACAGCTATAAACACAAAGATGACAGCAAACTTAGTTAGCAGCGACACGATGATCCTGTGGAAAAGAATTTATCCCCCAGATTTTACTTGAACTACGCAGCACAAAGAGGTCGATAAAGATGAAATTTAAAAAAAAAAAAAAACAATATATAAATCAAAAAATGTTCTCGGAGCGAGGTCTCATTAATCATAGGACGGGATGGTGGTAGGTCAAGCAAAGTATGGCCGTGACTCCAGGAAGGTGTATAGGCACTCAGCTGCAAATGGTGTTTCCAACGGTGGAGATGGTAGCCCCTCCGTCGTTCCTCTTCGGATCACCCTGTTCGCCAGTGGCCCACAAATCAGTTATTTCAGAGTCGCGGATGCACAAACTGAATCTTATGTTACTGGTGAGTTATGATAGTTGATGCTGCTGGTGAGTTGCTCTGGTATACCACAACACTCTAGTTCCAGAATCAGATTCTCACTATGGGTCGGGGCACGTGTTCAATATAAAATTTGGTGAGGCTTATTACTTATTTCAGTAATCTACTATTGAACTATTACTTGTTTAAGTAATTTAACATTAAAAGGGTTGCCTTTTGAACACCACAATTGGCCCCGACCGCTGTCTGCAATTTCTAGCAGAAAAGTGAGACCGGACATGGAACTAGTATCAGCAAGTGGCCGTTTCCGGGCCCCGTTGTCTGTTGGTTGTAGTTGGCCAGGATAAGTAAGCCAAACTAAATTACCCATTACTATAAATACAAAGTAACCGTAACCTTAATGTAAACATATATTAAAGAATCTTTATAATATACTGAGTACTAAGCAAGATGGGAGGGTGCAGCCAGGCTTTCGCCACAGATGTCCCCCATTGGGAAAAAAGTACGTGACACGGACTTTTCCAATCTGGCTAAGCCCTCTCGTTTGCTAGCTTTCACGCTAGTGTATGGGAACAACGAGTAGCGCAGCCACAACCTCTTCCTCTGTAGAGCAGTGTCTACTTAAAAAATCTGCTCCAACATTATTCTTGCCGGGGATATATTCCACGGTGAAGGTATAAGGTTGCAGTAATAGTGATTGTCACAAAAATAAAACCCTGCGTTTAACCAGTTGATTACTATAGAGACTTTCTGATTAACCGGCGTATCTGCAAAGCCAAAACTATTTTAACTAACAGAAAAAACAAATTGGATGTCAAAATCCCCAGGACGGTCAAAAGTTGCAACTGCACGTGTTTACATCTGGTCGACAGATTAGGAACACTCGGTGGTGAGTGAGACAAATCCCTGCATCGCTTTGACAGTTTATCAACATTCGAATACAGATAGAACCCGTCAGATCCTGGTTACAATCAGATGTCAACCATCACATGTCGGGCAAAGTTAACAGCTGCAGATGTGTAGGGGAAGTGAGTGAGATGACTCAATACACCACTTTGATAGTTTATAAACAGGTCGGATTGAAAGCGGAAGTACTCAGCTCGGGAGAAAACAGTCCGTCTGTCATTTAGAGTTTCCGGACATCACGCAGATTGGCAGATTGTTATTGAAAACTGTTGTTGGGATCATACAGTAACTCGCTAGCTTGTTGGGGATGTCAAAACAAGTGATGACAACTCTGACATTGATTGAGCCAGGGAGAATAGATTCTTGACAATGGATGATATGCCCAAATAACACCTGTGTGGACAGGAAGAATACCGTCACGTGACCAATTTTAGGTTTTGCCATAAACCATGATTGGGAGAAACAGTGTTGACCAAAACCGTGGATTAGGATGGACGTGTTTGTGGGAGAGCTCTACAGTGTTAGATTAATTTAGTATTAACTAGCGTTATGGCAAAGTGTAGCAGCCATCCCGGAATGAGGATAGTTTGCATAAGGTAGTCATATTGTATAATTAGTCCTAATTAATATAGGCAGTAGTCTTGTTAAAACTAGAGTGTGATGATTAGCACTGTTAGTTGAAAACTAGTTAGAGTAGTGAAGTGATAATTGGCTCTGCTAGGATGAATAGGATAGCGGGGTGATAATTGGAGAGATTTAAGATGGGGAAAGTGTCCAATGGGGGGATCTTTCAATGGGTTGCCCACTGAAGTTGTGCACGCTGTTTATGGGTCTTTCCTTGTCATCACCTGATTCGGACGTAGGTGAGGAACTAATATGCTCTATGGCAGAGTTTAGTTAGCTGTAAAATAACTGAGCAAGGCAATAGGCTTACACTCAGCCGGTAGGATCAGTGACTAGTACTATCACAAGATGTGTTGTTTCTCTCACAGGTTCCATACCAGTTACGAGGAAGTTCAACACTGGGTTTGATGAAGTGCAACGTCAATTAGACATAACACCAGTTGGACACAAAAATGTTTCTTACAAAAAAAGAATAACGTCCGAGAAGAAAGATGGTTCACCTAAGATGGGTGATGATTGTTGATGCAACACACAGCATAAGAACATTGCTACCTACACAAGAACATCAATATAATAGTCACATGGTGTGATATATTCTAGTGAAATAGTTCAAAAGACCTGATACCTGAACCTGGATAGACACTAGTTAGGTTCAAGTATATTAACAATAACAGTGATACCTAAATACTCACTACAAAGGATTTGTGCATTCTTTAAGAACGATAGGAAATTATGTGCATTGGGCAACCGGTCCATGATCAGCTGTAATTTACAAACAGTATCTATTTCGGATGATCAGGAAGATGGATTACCAGGTAGCTACAGATGACAGTCGGTGTCCGGCAGGAGAGATACAGTACCGGGTGAGGTGGACTTGTTCTGACTTAACGTGCTGTGGTGTGTCCTTGCAAGGATGAACTGACTATGCTATTATCTGAGAGTCCGATCCTACACACATTATAGAACACATCACACATTCTCTTCGCATACACGTCTCATATATGTTACACTTTTCTTTTAATAAATTAATCTTTATTAATTTTTAGAAGCAAGAGTTGTTGAATATGTTGCGTTGGGGAAGTATGAGAGGGGGCATAGTACGACAGTGAGAGAGTGATAGGAAAAGGTGTCCATGGGCTGATGGAGTGTGTTGGACGGAAGCTGGTGGATTCTCCAGGATATTGATAGGGAAAAAATATTATAATGTGGGTGTTGACTCTTCTCACTCCAGGGACGACACTTTAAAGGAGGACACGACATTATTGGGGGCTCGTCCGGGATCTTTGGACAGCGGGATCTCTCGTAAACGGGATCTTTGGACAGCGGGATCTCTCGTAAATGTGATCTTTGGACAGTGGGATCCTCTTACAATGGGGTCTTTTGACACGGGATCCTTAGTTATAAAACGGAAATATCATAGTGGAGAATCCAGCTAGAGTGAATGTGGATAGGGGTTAGGACACATATCTTACCTGTTCACACTTCACACGTCTGCATAGGTCTGTGGTCCTGATTCTACTCTTGTCACTGAGTGAATGTGCTGGGTGTGGTAATATCTAGATTTATAGGACTTGGTCATATATCTGTATAGTAATTTGCAGTTATATTGTACTCGACCTGCTAGCTTACCTCTCTGTAAAATGGCCACTCCTAAACTAAGCACAGCAGAATTAAAGGCAAAGGGGGAAGACATTGGATTGTCGGGTTCTGCTCTAACGGATTACATACAGGAAGTGGAGAGAGAGTATCGTCAAGCAGAAAGGGAAGATAGAAAGGCCGAGTTGGAATTGAGAAGGATGGAGTTGGAACAAGAAGCTAGGAAATTGGAAGCAGAACAAGCTGCGAGGAAATTTGAAGCTGAGCAAGCAGCTAAGAAATTTGAAGCTGAGCAAGCAGCTAGGAAACAGGAAGCTGAACAAGAAGCTCAGAAAAGGGAGCACGAGTGCCGGATGAGGGAGCTCGAGTTGAAGAGTCAATCTAATGGAGAAACTGAGGGAGCAGTTGGAGGTTCCTCCGTCCCAGGCTCAACCCCAGCAGGTGGACCTAGTTACCATGCTATGAAGTTCCCTCTAGCGGTCTACGAGGAGGACAAAGAGAAGATTGACCAGTACTTTCAACGATTCAAGGCAATGTCTGTTGCTATGGGTCTGGAGCGTAACAAATGGAATCTCAAGCTATCCCAGGGATTACGCAGGACCGGCTACGAGGTTTATTCTCGCCTGCCACCAGGACATGAGAACAATTATGACGAGTTAAAGACGGCTCTGCTGAAACGATTCGAGGTTACATCACATACCTACCGGAAAAAATTTCGAGCAGCGAAACGAGAACCGGGGGAGTTGTTTGCCGCCTACAGTTTGCGTCTAAAATCGTATCTCCATAAGTGGATGGATTTGGCTGGGTTCGCACAAGACTATGAGAGTCTGGAAGAGCTCATGGTGGTCGACCAGCTGAAGAAGCAAATGTCTAAACCTCTCAGGACGTTCCTGGGAGAACAAGGAGCAGAACGTATTGACCTCGTGACAAAATTAGCAGAAAGGTTAGTCGAGGTACATGGGGAGGCAGGGGAAAACCTTTCCACCAACTCCAAAAGTCAAGAGAAACATGATTAGAAGAAAGCCAAAAACTCAGGAACCAAAAAGTGGGAACCTTATGTGCAAAAATCAGAGGATAGTTCAGAGAAGAAGAAGGAGGGAAGCAAGAGCACTTCAAGCTCTACACCAAAACGACCGTGGTCGGAGAAGTGGTGTTCAATTTGTAAGTCACCCTCTCACAATACGAGGGACTGCAAATCGAAGGCTAAGAACCCTCACTTCGCAGCATGTCAAGTGACTTCCAAGGAGGTTGTCACGGAAAATGTCAAGGTCGACAAGGAAGCTCGCCACCAGGAGAGCTCACTCCAGTCCAGCAATAGAAAATCTAGGACAGGGAAATGGTGCAACCAATGCAAGTCAAACACGCACAACTGCAAGGGAAAGTCAGGAGACACTCAATTCGTCGTGTGCCCCGGGAAACCTAAGGTGGAGCCCACCGAATTGGTCGAGGCCGAGGAAGAGACTCCAGACCAGGAAAAACCACCTGTAGTGGAATTGGTGGAGGTTAACGGTCGTCAAGTGGAGTGTTTGTTCGACACAGGACTGGACGGGGAGGCCGTGATTTCTGCGGATCTGGTAAATCCAATTCACAGGTGAGACATGGGAGATACAGCCTGCACAGAAGAGTGCTGTAGCCATGAAGTTGCCCATTGCTAATGTGCAGATTCGGTCAAGGTACGTCACCGGCACCATCAAGGCCGCGGTATTGACCGATCCCATTTTTCCAGTAATCCTTGGTTGCCGGTATGTCTTTCTGGGAATGCCCAGGGAGCCAATCCATATGGGAGCAATGCAGACTCGCTCTCAGACGAGAACGGAAGAGGCAGAAGCAATTGTGACTAACCCAATGCCGGGGGAGCTACGAACTGCCCAGAGTGAGGATGATACTTTACGTCCTTGCTACAAAAAGCTGCAGAAAAGTGCTGATCCACCAGATCGGGGACAGTACTACATGAAGAACAGGATACTCTACAGGAGAGCAGGAAGGGGAGACAACCTATATGGTCAGTTGGTCGTCCCAAAAGCTCACCGGTCCCAGATTCTTCATATGGGGCATACCATCTCCTTTAGTGGACACATGGGGATTGCCGCCACCATGCAGCGAATTTCCTGCCATTACTATTGGCCGGGAATGACAGAGGATGTGCGTCGGTATGTGAAGTCATGCCCTGAGTGCCAGAGGGTGGCACCGAAACCCTGGACAGCACCGGTGGTGTTGGGTGAGATGCCCACCATGAACTCTCCTTTCGAGAGGTTAGCCATCGATATCGTGGGTCCACTTCCTAGGACTAGGAAGAGGAACGTGTACATACTCACCATGGTGGATTGCTGTACAATGTGGGGTGAGGCCATACCGTTGACCACGATTGACTCGAAAAGAATGGCGGACGCACTGATGGAGGCCTTTACCAGATTAGGCTTTCCGGATCAAATTCTGACGGACAATGGGTCTCAGTTTTGTGGAAAACTCATGGAGGAGGTATTTAGGGTGTTTTACTCTAACCACATACATACCAGCCCTTACCATCCTCAAGCCAATGGACAAGTAGAGCGTTTCAACGGCACGTTGATGACAATGCTCAGGAAACTAGAGCAGGAAAAACCTGATAGGTGGGATGAATATATCCCAGCAGCCCTCTTTGCCTATCGGGAAGTTCCTCATGGCTCAACAGGATTACCACCCGCAACGTTGCTGTTTGGTCGTCCAATCAAAGGACCGTTGGAAGCCATGTTGAGGAGTTGGACTGAAGAGGGGACGTCAGAAGTGATCTCATCCTATAAATACGTGGAGGAACTGAAAGAAAAACTCCACAAGGGATGGACTCTGGCAAATCAAAACTTGAAAAAGGCCAGGAAAAGACATGCGGCTTACTACAACCGTAGGTCTAAAGAAAGATCTCTAGAGGTGGGAGAAGTCTTGTTGCTACTCCCAACGGGAAACAACAAACTGGAGATAGGTTGGCAAGGACCATTTCCCGTGGAAAGGGTGATATCCAGAACCAACTATCAGATCCGGATCCGGGGAAAGTCGAAGATTTTCCATATCAATCTCTTGCGGAAATACAAAGAGAGACCCGGAGACAAGGCAGCTCACCTCATGGCAATGGCAGTTGCAGTGGAGACTGAAGTGGGAACCAGCGAGGGCAGGGAATATCCCTGGGTACACCAGGAAACCTATAGGGATGTGCAAGTGAACCCTGATCTGACCTCCCAGGAGAGAGAAAAGATAACCCAGGTTCTCAAGTCTCATAAGGAGATACTGACTGATAAACCAGGACGAACGAGGTTGGTGGAGTTCGAGATGACTTTGACCACGCAGGAGCCTGTTAGTCAAAAGGTTTACCCAGTGCCATTCTCTAAAGAAAAGGCCCTGGAGGAGGAAATACAGAAACTGCTGGAGGATGACGTGATTGCACCATCCACATCCCCATACAATGCAGGGGTAGTTTTGTTACGCAAACCAAGTGGAGAACACCGGTTGTGTATAGATTACCGACTTCTGAACAGTCATACACAGTTTCAGGTGGAACCTTTGCCGAATCCAACCCAGTTATTCGCTAGGCTCCATAAGGCTCGGTACTTTTCAAAGGTGGATCTGAGTCGGGGTTACTATCAGATACCAGTCAAACCGGAGATTCGACCACTGTTGGCTTTCAGTACACCCAGTGGACACTACGAATTCAAGGTCATGCCCTTTGGACTCAGCAATGCACCTAGTATGTTTACACGCATGATGAGGACTTTACTAGATCCTTTACAGGGTCCGGCCATCATCTCATTCATGGATGATATTCTGATTTCCAGTGACAGCTTGGATGAACACTTGCAATCCTTGGAGAGAGTGTTTAATAGACTCAAGGAAGCAGGGCTTACCACTCGTCCAACCAAGTGCATGATTGGTTACCAGACTCTGGAATTTCTAGGTCACACCATCACTCCAGGACACATTGTCCCAGAAGAGAAGAACCTGGAGAAAATCAGAAATGCACCAAGGCCAAAAACAAAGAAGGATGTGCGATCTTTTCTCTCGTTGTGTGGGTTCTACCACAAATTTATCCCACATTTCACTGAACTGGGAGCTCCATTGACGGAAACCTTGAAAAAGGGATTCCCGGACTACATCATTTGGACACCAGAATGTTAGACTGCCTATAGTCAGTTAAAGGAGGCCTTGGTCAGTAAACCTGTATTACAGCTCCCTGACCTTTCCAAACCATTTGTGTTGAGAACGGATGCGAGTGCGATTGGGATTGGGGCAGCCTTGTTACAGGAAGGAAAAGACGGTGCTTCAGTTTTGAAACCTGTGGCATACGCCAGTAAGAAACTTCTCCAGGCGGAGAGGAATTATTCAACCGTCGAGAGAGAGAGAGAGAGAGAGTGCTTGTCCCTCGTATGGGCAGTGCAAAAATTCCAGCCATATTTGTATGGAGTTAAGTTTCGAGTCCAGACGGATCATCAGCCCCTGATGTTCCTGGCTACTTCTCAGAAGCTCAACGCCCGTTTGATGCGGTGGTCGTTGCTACTTCCACCCTATAATTTCACAGTGGAATACATTCCTGGGAAGGAAAATGTTGGAGCGGACTTCTTGTCAAGACACCCAGCTCCTGAAGAAGAGGAATGAATCATCTGGATTAAACTTACGGTGGAGAAGAGTGAGATGGGCTACTCTCTTAAGAGGGGGCCTATGTCACAAAAATAAAACCCTGCGTTTAACCAGTTGATTACTATAGAGACTTTCTGATTAACCGGCCTATCTGCAAAGCCAAAACTATTTTAACTAACAGAAAAAACAAATTGGATGTCAAAATCCCCAGGACGGACAAAAGTTGCAACTGCACGTGTTTACATCTGGTCGACAGATTAGGAACACTCGGTGGTGAGTGAGACAAATCCCTGCATCGCTTTGACAGTTTATCAACATTCGAATACAGATAGAACCCGTCAGATCCTGGTTACAATCAGATGTCAACCATCACATGTCGGGCAAAGTTAACAGCTGCAGATGTGTAGGGGAAGTGAGTGAGATGACTCAATACACCACTTTGATAGTTTATAAACAGGTCGGATTGAAAGCGGAAGTACTCAGCTCGGGAGAAAACAGTCCGTCTGTCATTTAGAGTTTCCGGACATCACGCAGATTGGCAGATTGTTATTGAAAACTGTTGTTGGGATCATACAGTAACTCGCTAGCTTGTTGGGGATGTCAAAACAAGTGATGACAACTCTGACATTGATTGAGCCAGGGAGAATAGATTCTTGACAATGGATGATATGCCCAAATAACACCTGTGTGGACAGGAAGAATACCGTCACGTGACCAATTTTAGGTTTTGCCATAAACCATGATTGGGAGAAACAGTGTTGACCAAAACCGTGGATTAGGATGGACGTGTTTGTGGGAGAGCTCTACAGTGTTAGATTAATTTAATATTAACTAGCATGTGTCGTTATGGCAAAGTGTAGCAGCCATCCCGGAATGAGGATAGTTTGCATAAGGTAGTCATATTGTATAATTAGTCCTAATTAATATAGGCAGTAGTCTTGTTAAAACTAGAGTGTGATGATTAGCACTGTTAGTTGAAAACTAGTTAGAGTAGTGAAGTGATAATTGGCTCTGCTAGGATGAATAGGATAGCGGGGTGATAATTGGAGAGATTTAAGATGGGGAAAGTGTACAATGGGGGGGGGGGGGATCTTTCAATGGGTTGCCCACTGAAGTTGTGCACTCTGTTTATGGGTCTTTCCTTGTCATCACCTGATTCGGACGTAGGTGAGGAGCTAATATGCTCTATGGCAGAGTTTAGTTAGCTGTAAAATAACTGAGCAAGGCAATAGGCTTACACTCAGCCGGTAGGATCAGTGACTAGTACTATCACAAGATGTGTTGTTTCTCTCACAGGTTCCATACCAGTTACGAGGAAGTTCAACACTGGGTTTGATGAAGTGCAACGTCAATTAGACATAACACCAGTTGGACACAAAAATGTTTCTTACAAAAAAAGAATAACGTCCGAGAAGAAAGATGATTCACCTAAGATGGGTGATGATTGTTGATGCAACACACAGCATAAGAACATTGCTACCTACACAAGAACATCAATATAATAGTCACATGGTGTGATATATTCTAGTGAAATAGTTCAAAAGACCTGAAACCTGAGCCTGGATAGACACTAGTTAGGTTCAAGTATATTAACAATAACAGTGATACCTAAATACTCACTACAAAGGATTTGTGCATTCTTTAAGAACGATAGGAAATTATGTGCATTGGGCAACTGGTCCATGATCAGCTGTAATTTACAAACAGTATCTATTTCGGATGATCAGGAAGATGGATTACCAGGTAGCTACAGATGACAGTCGGTGTCCGGCAGGAGAGATACAGTACCGGGTGAGGTGGACTTGTTCTGACTTAACGTGCTGTGGTGTGTCCTTGCAAGGATGAACTGACTATGCTATTATCTGAGAGTCCGATCCTACACACATTATAGAACACATCACACATTCTCTTCGCATACACGTCTCATATACGTTACACTTTTCTTTTAATAAATTAATCTTTATTAATTTTTAGAAGCAAGAGTTGTTGAATATGTTGCGTTGGGGAAGTATGAGAGGGGGCATAGTACGACAGTGAGAGAGTGATAGGAAAAGGTGTCCATGGGCTGATGGAGTGTGTTGGACGGAAGCTGGTGGATTCTCCAGGATATTGATAGGGAAAAAATATTATAATTTGGGTGTTGACTCTCCTCACTCCTGGGACGACACTTTAAAGGAGGACACGACAGTGACCACCTCATCAATCTTGTGTTTAATTGTTTGGATGAGGCTAAGAACATCAAAAGCTGGTGGTCACTTTGTACAATAAACCTGGTTCCATATAGATACGGTTGGAATTTCTGTATAGCCCATACCAGAGCCAAACATTCTTTTTCGATGGTGGAGTAGTTCTTTTCTGCTGTATTTAACTTGCGGCTAACGTACGCTACTGGAAACAGCATCTCTCCATCATCTCGACCCTTTTGTAAAAGAGTTGCTCCAATTCCCACATTGCTTGCGTCCGTTCTTAAGGTGAATGGGCGAGACAAGTCAGGTAACTGTAAAATAGGCTTCGCTGTTAGTCTGTCCTTCAGCGTAGTATAAGCCTCTTCACACGCTGGCGTCCACTTAACTTGCTCAGGTGCTCCTTTCTTGGTGGCATCTGTTAATGGTTCAGCTAGAACGTTGAAGTTTTTAATAAACGTCTGATAAAATCCACAAAGGGATACAAAGGATCTGACATCTTTCTTAGTCCTGGGCCTGGTGGCCTTAAGTAGCTTATCTACGTTCTTTTGTTCTGGGCACATGTGTCCTTAAACCACTGTATGCCCAAAAATTCCAACTGCCGGAAAGCGAGCTGGCATTTTGCTGGTCTGGTGGTGAGCCCTGTCTCTGCCTGCCTCCCTAACAGCCTGTCGATGGACTGCAGGTGGTCCTCGTAAGTGTCAGAGGCGATGAGGATGTCATCCATAAAGTTACTGATGCTCGGGTCCTTTAATGGATCTAATAACAATCTCATCATTCGGGTGAACACACCAGGAGCGTTGCTCAGTCCGAATGGGAGCACATTTAATTCGTAATGGCCGTCAGCTGTGCTGAAAGACAAATACGGTCGGACTTCTTTCTTGACTGGAATCTGGTAGTACCCCTTACTGAGGTCTGTCTTGGAAAAATACTTCGCTTTACTCAGTTTCGCAAACAGTAATCTTTGATCCAGTAAAGGTTCCGATTGAAATTCTGTGACTCCGTTTAGCTGACGATAGTTAGTCTGTAAACCCAGACGTTGATACTCTTGTTGTTTGATTTACTGTTCTTTTATATTTTGCTGAGATGGCTTTGAGAGAGAGAGAGAGAGAGAGAGAGAGAGAGAGAGAGAGAGAGAGAGAGAGAGAGAGAGAGAGAGAGAGAGTTGTTCGCTTCAGTTGTTTGTTCTCTCTGTGCTGTCTTCCTGGCATCTTCAAATTTGTCCTCCAAAATTTGTAGTTCTTCAGTCCAGTATGGTTTGTAATTTTTCCTCGCTCCTCTAGGAATAGACTCAGTGGCCGCCTATATTATTGCTTTGTTTATACTTTCCACCATTTGCTTCATGTTGCCATATCGTGTATTTATGTTTTCACAATATTTGTCTGTTAGTATGGCAAATCTGTCCCAATCTGCTCGTTTGTAATTCAAGCGGGGCAAAGGCTTTTGCTCCTGTAGAACATACTCCATATTCATTACAAGTTTGATTGGTCTGTGGTCACTACCTGCTAATTGGTCAAGCACATGGCGATCGATTTTGTGGAGGATGTCTCATGTGCAGAAAGCTAAGTCTGGAGTAGAAGTGGTAAAACATCTTCTGGAGTAGAAGCTCGGTGTGTCATCCGCTTTGTTGAGTAGATGGAGATTTGAGTCTATTTCCCAGTCCTCCACTTCATCTCCTCTTTTGTCAGTATCTGGGTATCCCCATCTTTCTGAACGGCTATTAACGTCTCCGACAATAATGCAGTTTGTGTCAGTTATTTTCATGTTTAAGAGTGTAAGATCCTTTGCTGGGCTATACAGATTGTAAATTCTTATTTTCACGTCTGTCAAGGTCCTGACAGGACATGACAGAGGACAGAGGACAGACATAGGGACATGGGGTGAGTACGGGGTAGAACAGTCTAGAAGCTTAGGACAGTAGAGACAGGACTGTACCCTTGAGTGACAGGTTCACCTTGGACAGAATTACGCAGCAGCCTAGCCCTAACCAGGCGAGTGCGAGGCAGACGTGACAGCATGACTTCCCACGGATTGCACGAGGGTCCAGTACCTCGTGACCACCGGACTGTAGAGGAGAAGTGAGACAGGCATTTGGACATGACTGAGAGAAGATGCATGACTGAATGGAGAGACAGAATAGACTTATACCTAGACTTCAGTGCAAATGAGTGTGACCTCTACTAGACGTGTGTTTGTGTGCGAAGCTTGATACGAGTGCGCTTAGCTGTGATAAGAGCGCGAGGATCGTGTGAGAATATTGAGAGAATTGGTGTGAGAGCAAATGGAGTGATATTTATTCGTCTGAACCCATCTTCTAACCCCTTGAGACGTTGACAGTTGCAGTTATTAGTTAAAATGCATAAATGAATAAAAAAACTACCACATATTTTAACACAATGTATACATACAAGCATAGTTACCTGTACAGTAGTTAATCATGTTGAAATATTTTACCAGTGTTTGCATAAATTACTAGAATGTTAGATGTAATTGAAAAACAGTTGTACACCCGAACTTAATGGTAAGAAATTCAAAGAACAAGCTCACAAATATATAACTTGAATGTAAACTATTGATTTTATTGAATTGAAATAACATGCTTAGAAATACACAGAGCAATTAGTTATGGTTTATTTTGAATGTAAACTATTTCAGGTAACATCACCAGAAATGAGTACATAAAAGTAAATTCCTATTTGCGAGTCACCAAAAGGATGATATGAAAAACCCAGATAGAGCATACAACCACACTTCCCTCTCCGAAATTACAAAGCATTTGTAAGGCAAAATCATTTTTAAAAAAAGATCACAAGAGGAAAAGGATAACTCGCTTTGGAATATGAAGCATACTAATATTCCATGTCGAGAAATGAGACAAAAACAGTGTTCATAAGAGAGGTAACCAACACACACATATTCACCAAGAGTCGAGATGACTTGTGGAAGGATGACAGGTTTCTCATGCGTGTCATGAGGTATCAGGAACGGAACTGCTGCATGAGTGTTTCCACTGGAAATGTAGAACTCATGATAGGTAGACTTGACTCTGAAGGCAAAGAAAGGTCAGGCTACATGATGACCCAGGCTGTTAGATGGGGTTTGAATTTATGTATTTATTTACTATGTCATGTCATTTGGCTGATGTGTGAGAACATGTCACTGCAAATGTCAACATGCAAAGGAATGAGTATGCATGTATGAACTGACCAAACGTGACTGCACAACTTTCTGTAAATGACATAGACATTAGGCCAATCAAACTTGGAAAGTATGCAGGCACATTTTAGAAAATGGGGCGCATGTCATGGACAGAAATGGGTTAATACGGACCTAGTTAGTAGAGTGAAAATCACACATGACAACCCATGAGACAGGAACTGCAAGGGTTAATGCTGGGAAAACACTAGGACAAACACAGGAGCAGTAGTATTCAATTAGCTCACCAGATCACGGGATACGTAGCAGTCACCGGTGATGACTCGAGCTGGCAAGTTTGCTGAACTAGACATTCAGTGCACAGATAGCTTACAGAACAGACACACAGAGACTTCAGGGATATTTCTACACAATTCATCTACTCGATATACTGAAGAGCTGACAACATCAAGATTGACAGTGACTTCATGTGACAGCTAGAATCAACACACCGGTACATCAACATACAGTAAGTGCTATTTAGACTGTTGCAGGAAGATGAACTATTCACCAGTGGTCTTTCATAGGTTTCCGACAGCAGAAAATGTGAGTGTGTTAGTGACAATGTCACTGGCATGTCAGTGAGAATACAAGAAATGGCTATAAAGTGTTAATGTTGGCAGATGACAGTGCATGAGTGTCAGCATATCAGGTGCAAGAACAACTCAGCTGGCTGTGGAGATACAGTTTTGTGTACACCTCATGAAGAATAAACATTGTCCAGCTGCCGCAGTGAGTTTTGTCCACTCAACTGAGTGCATCTGTAAGCAACAAGTGGAAGTGAGCCAGGTGCCGAGAAGCAACACAGCTATTGCACCTGCCAGTATATATATATATATAATGGCAATAGTTATATATCCTAGACAATAGTAATTCGCAGTTTGCAACTCCCACTAACAACATGGCAATCTATATATAAATACTTAATCCTAAGTTCTTAATTTGATAAACCATTGAACCATTTATTCACTTGCCTGTTTTGGCATTGAAAGTTCACATTTGTGCGCTCATCAGACCATGTGATCTCTGATTTATGCCTTGGGAATGAGTGACAACTGAAAGCCGACTGTTTGGTGCAGGCAACATCACAGGACCAAGATGGGTCTTTGGTTGTCAATGTAAGTCTCCGGATTGTGTTTTGGTGAGGGGTGGAAGGTGAGATCTGTTGTGATTTGTGCCAATATGAGATCTGGTCAAGTTGAAGAGGCTTGTGTGTGCAGTCAGGACACAGTAGAATGTAACAAACATGTGTGCAATCAGGACACAGTAGAATGTAACAAACATGTGTGCAATCAGGACACAGTAGAATGTAACAAACATGTGTGCAATCAGGACACAGTAGAATGTAACAAACATATGTAAGGTCAGGACACAGTAGAATGTAACAAACATGTGTAAGGTCAGGACACAGTAGAATGTAACAAACATGTGTGCAATCAGGACACAGTAGAATGTAACAAACATGTGTGCAATCAGGACACAGTAGAATGTAACAAACATGTGTGCAATCAGGACACAGTAGAATGTAACAAACATATGTAAGGTCAGGACACAGTAGAATGTAACAAACATGTGTAAGGTCAGGACACAGTAGAATGTAACAAACATGTGTAAGGTCAGGACACAGTAGAATGTAACAAACATGTGTAAGGTCAGGACACAGTAGAATGTAACAAACATGTGTAAGGTCAGGACACAGTAGAATGTAACAAACATGTGTAAGGTCAGGACACAGTAGAATGTAACAAACATGTGTAAGGTCAGGACACAGTAGAATGTAACAAACATGTGTAAGGTCAGGACACAGTAGAATGTAACAAACATGTGTAAGGTCAGGACACAGTAGAATGTAACAAACATATGTAAGGTCAGGACACAGTAGAATGTAACAAACATATGTAAGGTCAGGACACAGAAGAATGTAACAAACATGTGTAAGGTCAGGACACAGTAGAATGTAACAAACATGTGTAAGGTCAGGACACAGTAGAATGTAACAAACATGTGTAAGGTCAGGACACAGTAGAATGTAACAAACATGTGTAAGGTCAGGACACAGTAGAATGTAACAAACATGTGTAAGGTCAGGACACAGTAGAATGTAACAAACATGTGTAAGGTCAGGACACAGTAGAATGTAACAAACATGTGTAAGGTCAGGACACAGTAGAATGTAACAAACATGTGTAAGGTCAGGACACAGTAGAATGTAACAAACATGTGTAAGGTCAGGACACAGTAGAATGTAACAAACATGTGTGCAATCAGGACACAGTAGAATGTAACAAACATGTGTAAGGTCAGGACACAGTAGAATGTAACAAACATGTGTAAGGTCAGGACACAGTAGAATGTAACAAACATATGTGCAATCAGGACACAGTAGAATGTGACAAACATGTGTAAGGTCAGGACACAGTAGAATGTAACAAACATGTGTAAGGTCAGGACACAGTAGAATGTAACAAACATGTGTAAGGTCAGGACACAGTAGAATGTAACAAACATATGTGCAATCAGGACACAGTAGAATGTAACAAACATGTGTAAGGTCAGGACACAGTAGAATGTAACAAACATGTGTAAGGTCAGGACACAGTAGAATGTAACAAACATGTGTAAGGTCAGGACACAGTAGAATGTAACAAACATGTGTGCAATCAGGACACAGTAGAATGTAACAAACATGTGTAAGGTCAGGACACAGTAGAATGTAACAAACATGTGTAAGGTCAGGACACAGTAGAATGTAACAAACATGTGTGCAATCAGGACACAGTAGAATGTAACAAACATGTGTAAGGTCAGGACACAGTAGAATGTAACAAACATGTGTAAGGTCAGGACACAGTAGAATGTAACAAACATATGTGCAATCAGGACACAGTAGAATGTAACAAACATGTGTAAGGTCAGGACACAGTAGAATGTAACAAACATGTGTAAGGTCAGGACATAGTAGAATGTAACAAATATATGTGCTATCAGGACACAGTAGAATGTAACAAACATGTGTAAGGTCAGGACACAGTAGAATGTAACAAACATATGTGCAATCAGGACACAGTAGAATGTAACAAACATATGTGCAATCAGGACACAGTAGAATGTAACAAACATGTTTGCAATCAGGACACAGTAGAATGTAACAAACATATGTGCAGTCAGGACACAGTAGAATGTAACAAACATATGTGTAATCAGGACACAGTAGAATGTAACAAACATATGTGCAATCAGGACACAGTAGAATGTAACAAACATGTGTGCAGTCAGGACACAGTAGAATGTAACAAACATATGTGCAATCAGGACACAGAAGAATATAACAAACATATGTGCAGTCAGGACACAGTAGAATGTAACAAACATGTGTAAGGTCAGGACACAGTAGAATGTAACAAACATGTGTAAGGTCAGGACACAGTAGAATGTAACAAACATGTGTAAGGTCAGGACACAGTAGAATGTAACAAACATATGTGCAATCAGGACACAGTAGAATGTAACAAACATGTGTGCAATCAGGACACAGTAGAATGTAACAAACATATGTGCAATCAGGACACAGTAGAATGTAACAAACATGTGTGCAATCAGGACACAGTAGAATGTGTGGCATAACGCAGCCAACATTATTCATTCATCAACTCATGCCGCAAAAAGAGGAAACAACATTGAAAGAAATTGACTTCACAAACGCAATTGGAGATTGGGACTTAAAACTTAACATCAAAACTGGAACTGAACAAGTGACAAATGACGTGGATTCTTGGAAAGATTTCATCAGACCAAGCTCAGAAAACCATTGGATAGGAAAACCACATGACCGCCTTCGCGCCAGTGCATAATTAACATATATTACTATTTCATCAGAAATGTTAATAAGCCCGCACTTTTGTCTGAACTCGCTCCATGGACGGATGTGAGAAGAGTGTGTGACCAAAAATTCAATGGGCAAGGCAAAAGTCTGGATCCGAGGTACGTTTGTTAGCCCTTGATTAGACTAGGAACCCGATGTATCAAGTAATGTAAACCCATGTTTGTGATGTCAATTGAAATGTATGATTATTAATTAAAACCTCTGAAATGTAAAAATGCTCGACTGTAGATTCTAACGACGCAAAGCCATTCCCGGGCAGAATATTCTCTTCGATGAAACTACAATCTCTGATATTCTTAGAGATAATTATTAACTTTAAGAAGTGCATTCCACTACTATATTCTATTCTAAACAACTGTGAGAAGTGATGATTCGAAAGCAATCTTGTGCATTTCACCAGAAACATTGCTAAAGATGCACCACTATCTACAGCTGAAAAGACAGTTCGTGTACTAGAATAAGTGCCTTGTTCTAAAACAGACTTATCTATGCCTATTTACAATCTAGAAAGCTGAAAGTGAAATCAATCTTTCCTTTCTCCTTTATCTATAGAATTAATAGGGTTTGGCGAAATAAATATTTATATTTATGTCAAATTTAATTAGATAAGAGCACTTATGAACTGCAACACATGAGAAAGTTGTGCTTCGCGGAACACCATCACGCGCAGTGAACTTAACTCATGACTCAACATAACTTAAAACACAACACCACTCCACACCACTCATCACCACGCAACCCAACACTCAACATCACAACAACAACAGGTAATGGAAGAGAGTTATTAGACACAAGAAGAAGAAGTAGTTAATTGGGAAAACACAGAGAATTATTTATACACATTGTAAACACCGTTTAGTGGAAGAAATGTTCTAAATGTATGTCATTTATTTACATGCATCTTGACATATTCTCACTCTTGTCAATGTCTTACTGTACACGTTCACTGACCCCGGTCAAATGAGAACTTACATACAGCAGGAACAAGTTGATACAAGGCGTACACCGTGTGATAAACTCTGACCACCCCAACTTAACCCAACACTAGCTCAGAGAGAAAAGGAGGGGAGGGGAACTAGTTCCTACTTCAGGAATTTGGATTTCTTCCGACCTACTTCTTATTTATTGTATTGGTAGGAATGTATATATTTATGCGAATATTCATCAGTGATCTTGGTGGCTACATACCAACAACCACCCAACACATCAGCAAATTAACCACCTAAATCAGACCTGAGGGAGGGAAGCCGAGAGAAAGAGATGAACCACAAGTGAGAGGGAGGATGACTTCGCTATGAGCAGAGCATGGGGAGGCCTTCAGAGGAGCTATACGGGCAGACCTGAAGTGGATCCATCAGTCAATGGACCCTGGCTTACCTAATCCTCCAGTCACCAGGTTACTTTTCTCATAGGTAGAACCCACACCCAATTACAGGAACACTGATATGTTTATGGTTGAGACAACACTATCATACTTAATATGTACAACATCAAAATGTTTACTATGTTTTCACACTTGTTGACATCTCATATATTGATGCTTGTTATTGCTTGTCTGGGACAATGGTCCAATGTGCAACTGTTCTATTACTTTGTGTAAATCACAACAGAGATGTATGTACTGACCAGAAGGCTCAGGCCAGTCAATAAATGATTAACATGAATTGACCTTCTGTTAATTTGTCAAGTTCAAACCTATCTGTGTAAACAACTTCTTTGTACATCATGTTGTCAAAATCTGATGTGATTGTTTATGTGTTTGATTGTTTAAAGATAAATTAACTCATAATGACTTACTGAATGGGGAAATAAAAAGACTCTAAATCTATCAACTGCTCAACATCCATGTTTTCTTCATCTAAATCAGGCTGAGAAAATTCTCCAGACTTTCCTCAGATTTAATAAACTAAAAGGGGGCTCCAGAGCTATCAGAATCATTGGAGAAGGGGCAGATTCCCAGTTAGTAATTACCATTCTTACCAGGGCCATAATCTATATCTCCTAGACAATACTTAATAGAACGAGGCCTGCAGATAACTCAAGGTTCATATTCTGGGGTTATCGAAGATAGAAGAGGATGGGGCTCTACATCTTTTGTTAGAGATGGGGCATGCACTACAGTGATCTCCCACTCCCTTCAAAAATATATGACAGAATGTAACAAACATGTGTGCAATCAGGACACAGTAGAATGTAACAAACATGTGTAAGGTCAGGACACAGTAGAATGTAACAAACATGTGTGCAATCAGGACACAGTAGAATGTAACAAACATGTGTGCAGTCAGGACACAGTAGAATGTAACAAACATATGTGCAATCAGGACACAGTAGAATGTAACAAACATATGTGCAACCAGGACACAGTAGAATGTAACAAACATATGTGCAATCAGGACACAGTAGAATGTAACAAACATATGTGCAATCAGGACACAGTAGAATTTAACAAACATATGTGCAATCAGGACACAGTAGAATGTAACAAACATATGTGCAAGCAAGACACAATGGAATGTAACAAACATATGTGCAATCAGGACACAGTAGAATGTAACAAACATGTGTGCAATCAGGACACAGTAGAATGTAACAAACATATGTGCAATCAGGACACAGTAGAATGTAACAAACATGTGTAAGGTCAGGACACAGTGGAATGTAACAAACATATGTGCAAGCAAGACACAATGGAATGTAACAAACATATGTGCAATCAGGACACAGTAGAATGTAACAAACATATGTGCAAGCAAGACACAATGGAATGTAACAAACATATGTGCAATCAGGACACAGTAGAATTTAACAAACATATGTGCAATCAGGACACAGTAGAATGTAACAAACATATGTGCAGTCAGGACACAGTAGAATGTAACAAACATATGTGCAATCAGGACACAGTAGAATGTAACAAACATGTGTGCAATCAGGACACAGTAGAATGTAACAAACATATGTGCAGTCAGGACACAGTAGAATGTAACAAACATATGTGCAATCAGGACACAGTAGAATGTAACAAACATGTGTGCAATCAGGACACAGTAGAATGTAACAAACATATGTGCAATCAGGACACAGTAGAATTTAACAAACATATGTGCAATCAGGACACAGTAGAATGTAACAAACATATGTGCAAGCAAGACACAATGGAATGTAACAAACATATGTGCAATCAGGACACAGTAGAATGTAACAAACATATGTGCAAGCAAGACACAATGGAATGTAACAAACATATGTGCAATCAGGACACAGTAGAATGTAACAAACATGTGTGCAATCAGGACACAGTAGAATGTAACAAACATGTGTGCAATCATGACACAGTAGAATGTAACAAACATGTGTAAGGTCAGGACACAGTAGAATGTAACAAACATGTGTGCAATCAGGACACAGTAGAATGTAACAAACATGTGTACAATCAGGACACAGTAGAATGTAACAAACATATGTGCAATCAGGACACAGTAGAATTTAACAAACATGTGTGCAATCAGGACACAGTAGAATGTAAAAAACATGTGTGCAATCAGGACACAGTAGAATGTAACAAACATGTCTGCAATCAGGACACAGTAGAATGTAACAAACATGTGTAAGGTCAGGACACAGTAGAATGTAACAAACATGTGTGCAATCAGGACACAGTAGAATGTAACAAACATATGTGCAAGCAAGACACAATGGAATGTAACAAACATATGTGCAATCAGGACACAGTAGAATGTAACAAACATGTGTAAGGTCAGGACACAGTAGAATGTAACAAACATGTGTGCAATCAGGACACAGTAGAATTTAACAAACATATGTGCAATCAGGACACAGTAGAATGTAACAAACATATGTGCAGTCAGGACACAGTAGAATGTAACAAACATGTGTGCAATCAGGACACAGTAGAATGTAACAAACATATGTGCAATCAGGACACAGTAGAATGTAACAAACATATGTGCAATCAGGACACAGTAGAATGTAACAAACATATGTGCAATCAGGACACAGTAGAATGTAACAAACATGTGTACAATCAGGACACAGTAGAATGTAACAAACATATGTGCAATCAGGACACAGTAGAATGTAACAAACATATGTGCAATCAGGACACAATAGAATGTAACAAACATGTGTACAATCAGGACACAATAGAATGTAACAAACATGTGTACAATCAGGACACAATAGAATGTAACAAACATGTGTACAATCAGGACACAATAGAATGTAACAAACATGTGTACAATCAGGACACAGTAGAATGTAACAAACATATGTGCAGTCAGGACACAGTAGAATTTAACAAACATGTGTACAATCAGGACACAGTAGAATGTAACAAACATATGTGCAGTCAGGACACAGTAGAATGTAACAAACATATGTGCAATCAGGACACAGTAGAATGTAACAAACATGTGTGCAATCAGGACACAGTAGAATGTAACAAACATATGTGCAGTCAGGACACAGTAGAATGTAACAAACATATGTGCAATCAGGACACAGTAGAATGTAACAAACATGTGTAAGGTCAGGACACAGTAGAATGTAACAAACATATGTGCAATCAGGACACAGTAGAATTTAACAAACATATGTGCAATCAGGACACAGTAGAATGTAACAAACATATGTGCAAGCAAGACACAATGGAATGTAACAAACATATGTGCAATCAGGACACAGTAGAATGTAACAAACATATGTGCAAGCAAGACACAATGGAATGTAACAAACATATGTGCAATCAGGACACAGTAGAATGTAACAAACATGTGTGCAATCAGGACACAGTAGAATGTAACAAACATGTGTGCAATCAGGACACAGTAGAATGTAACAAACATGTGTAAGGTCAGGACACAGTAGAATGTAACAAACATGTGTGCAATCAGGACACAGTAGAATGTAACAAACATGTGTGCAATCAGGACACAGTAGAATTTAACAAACATGTGTGCAATCAGGACACAGTAGAATGTAACAAACATGTGTGCAATCAGGACACAGTAGAATGTAACAAACATGTGTGCAATCAGGACACAGTAGAATGTAACAAACATGTGTAAGGTCAGGACACAGTAGAATGTAACAAACATATGTGCAACCAGGACACAGTAGAATGTAACAAACATATGTGCAAGCAAGACATAATGGAATGTAACAAACATGTGTGCAATCAGGACACAGTAGAATGTAACAAACATGTGTAAGGTCAGGACACAGTAGAATGTAACAAACATGTGTGCAGTCAGGACACAGTAGAATTTAACAAACATATGTGCAATCAGGACACAGTAGAATGTAACAAACATATGTGCAATCAGGACACAGTAGAATGTAACAAACATATGTGCAATCAGGACACAGTAGAATGTAACAAACATATGTGCAGTCAGGACACAGTAGAATGTAACAAACATGTGTGCAATCAGGACACAGTAGAATGTAACAAACATATGTGCAATCAGGACACAGTAGAATGTAACAAACATATGTGCAATCAGGACACAGTAGAATGTAACAAACATATGTGCAATCAGGACACAGTAGAATGTAACAAACATGTGTACAATCAGGACACAGTAGAATGTAACAAACATATGTGCAATCAGGACACAGTAGAATGTAACAAACATATGTGCAATCAGGACACAATAGAATGTAACAAACATATGTGCAATCAGGACACAGTAGAAAGTAACAAACATATGTGCAGTCAGGACACAGTAGAATGTAACAAACATATGTGCAGTCAGGACACAGTAGAATGTAACAAACATATGTGCAATCAGGACACAGTAGAATGTAACAAACATGTGTGCAATCAGGACACAGTAGAATGTAACAAACATATGTGCAATCATGACACAGTAGAATTTAACAAACATATGTGCAATCAGGACACAGTAGAATGTAACAAACATATGTGCAAGCAAGACACAATGGAATGTAACAAACATATGTGCAATCAGGACACAGTAGAATGTAACAAACATATGTGCAAGCAAGACACAATGGAATGTAACAAACATATGTGCAATCAGGACACAGTAGAATGTAACAAACATATGTGCAATCAGGACACAGTAGAATGTAACAAACATGTGTGCAATCAGGACACAGTAGAATGTAACAAACATATGTGCAATCAGGACACAGTAGAATTTAACAAACATATGTGCAATCAGGACACAGTAGAATGTAACAAACATATGTGCAATCAGGACACAATAGAATGTAACAAACATGTGTACAATCAGGACACAATAGAATGTAACAAACATGTGTACAATCAGGACACAATAGAATGTAACAAACATGTGTACAATCAGGACACAATAGAATGTAACAAACATGTGTACAATCAGGACACAATAGAATGTAACAAACATATGTGCAATCAGGACACAATAGAATGTAACAAACATGTGTACAATCAGGACACAATAGAATGTAACAAACATGTGTACAATCAGGACACAATAGAATGTAACAAACATGTGTACTATCAGGACACAGTAGAATGTAACAAACATGTGTACAATCAGGACACAATAGAATGTAACAAACATGTGTACAATCAGGACACAGTAGAATGTTACAAACATGTGTAAGGTCAGAACACAATAGAATGTAACAAACATGTGTGCAATCAGGACACAATAGAATGTAACAAACATGTGTACAATCAGGACACAATAGAATGTAACAAACATGTGTACAATCAGGACACAATAGAATGTAACAAACATGTGTACTATCAGGACACAGTAGAATGTAACAAACATGTGTACAATCAGGACACAATAGAATGTAACAAACATGTGTACAATCAGGACACAGTAGAATGTAACAAACATATGTGCAATCAGGACACAATAGAATGTAACAAACATGTGTACAATCAGGACACAATAGAATGTAACAAACATGTGTACAATCAGGACACAATAGAATGTAACAAACATGTGTACTATCAGGACACAGTAGAATGTAACAAACATGTGTACAATCAGGACACAATAGAATGTAACAAACATGTGTACAATCAGGACACAGTAGAATGTAACAAACATATGTGCAATCAGGACACAATAGAATGTAACAAACATGTGTACAATCAGGACACAATAGAATGTAACAAACATGTGTACAATCAGGACACAATAGAATGTAACAAACATGTGTACAATCAGGACACAATAGAATGTAACAAACATGTGTACAATCAGGACACAATAGAATGTAACAAACATATGTGCAATCAGGACACAATAGAATGTAACAAACATGTGTACAATCAGGACACAATAGAATGTAACAAACATGTGTACAATCAGGACACAATAGAATGTAACAAACATGTGTACTATCAGGACACAGTAGAATGTAACAAACATGTGTACAATCAGGACACAATAGAATGTAACAAACATGTGTACAATCAGGACACAGTAGAATGTTACAAACATATGTAAGGTCAGAACACAATAGAATGTAACAAACATATGTGCAACCAGGACACAGTAGAAGCCAGTGTGTTCTTGTGCTGTTACTAAGAAATATTTATACTATATTCAACTTAGCTACAGATTCAACAATGTCCGACACATATTGTCTTCTCAGTTGTCTGTCAGGGCTCTCAAACTGTGTCTGTTGTCCCTGGCTGCCTATTATCTCCTGTTCACCACCAGATTCTGCAGGGTCTGTTGAGAGGGTATTCTTGATGGCAATCCCAGGAAATAGGTAAAAGTGAGGATATCGGAGGATGCTCTTATACTCGCACATCTGTGACATCTGGTTCATTTCATTCAAACACGATTCAGACACTTTCGTAGACACTAAATGGTTAACCTGGGGAAACATTATATATGACACTGTTAGTGTTTCTCGCCAAAAAGAGCTCTTTATAATAAACTCATAAAGAAATAGAGATCAGTATTTGTGGCCAACATATCCAAGTGTTCATTGTGGCATAATTTCTATGAAGTTATTTGTTTTGTTTCCCCCTGATTACACATTTTAAATATCCCATCTGTTACCACCTGTCTATATAGCTGTGCAAACTATGAAAATAATTAACCCTTTAATCTTTAACAGCAAATTAAAACTCATAGAGTAAACACTGAGCAACACCTTCATGTCCTTTAAGAGTTCATGTTTAAACCTCTTCACTTGTGTATTTTCTACCAGCTCGTACCAGGTCGGCAGAGCTCATATAGTTACCAACGATGTTGAAAAAAATTACTCGATTCAATCTATCTTCTTGCATTTCAGACAACGAAAAGGAAAAGTATCCTATGTTATAAATCACATCCACTGAATGTCAGGAAGAGGGTACTGAAACGTTATAATGAACCTGTTCTGGGGTATGGCAGTGGATCTTTGAATGCAAATGAACAAACAAGGAAAAGATTGGTGGCAGTGGAGATGTGGCTTCTGCAACAAATCTTGCAAATATAGTGGAGTCCAAACAAAACTAATAACGACCATGTGCAAGAGGCTAATGTAAACAGAACATTACACACAAATACTGGATACATTAAACACACGTGGTGGGAGGCCACAAAAATTAGGTCTCAAATTCATAGGGAAAGACAAAGGTGATGAGAATAAACCAAGCAGATGATAACCCAACCTTCCTTGACGAAACCTCGTTCCAAGAAGTCGCTTAAAAATGTCGCTTAAAAGTCGACAGAGTCGATTTCATTGCACCAGGTTTTTATCCCATATGACATTTTCTTTCCGCAGCAAACTGCCAAAAGTGTCGCACAAAACACGAACTCCGTAGCTCCAGCAATGACCCCCAGGAGTCTAAAAAAATGCACCCATGGACAGAACAATGTGGCCCAGAATCGAACCCACAAACTTCGGCGCCCGAGCCAGACAGCTTGACCACTTCGCCACGGAGACTCCCTCACTCCAAGAGGTGGAATCTTACACATATTTAGGTAGACAGGGAACAGACAGAGATATAAAATAAGAGAACAAAATGCAAGAGGATCTTTGACAGTACAAGGACATTTGTAGAAGTGAAGACAAATCTAGCACCAAACATAGAACACTGACTCAAATCACTGCTGATGTATTTGATCAGAAAAGATGGGCAAATGACTAAAACAATTACTAATAAACTACAAACATGTATTAAACATAGGTTTTTCTAGAACATTATAGTTAATTCTAGAACATTCTCTTTTCTTTGTACACTAAATTGTTCCCTTCAGTATTTCCAATAGCAGATTCCAGTCATTTGTGATTTAAAAAACAACTATTTTGTAAACTTTTCAACGATCGCATTTTTGCCTCTATGTCTTTAACAATGTCTGCATTTTATCGTTTTTCTTTCCCGGCTCAACCTATGCTTCCTGGGATGGCACCACAATTCAAAAACTTCTGTGGTCTATCAACCTTATCTAGGTTACAGTCCATGTTAGGCAGTCATACAGTACTAAAGGCCAAATGATGATTGCCGTTACAGCGATGGCTCAAAACTAGATTAGATAACAAACGACAACATGGTAAACAGTTCAGTGACTACTTACCCTGTTCAACATGGCACACACATCTTCATTTTTAGCGTAGCGCATGAATATCTGAACGATGGCTTTGACATACCAGGACCCGTGAGCTTGATGTTGCCATGTGTAGTAATCTGTTTGTACAAACAATGACGCCATTTACAAGAGAGGAAAAAATGGTGCCATTTACAAGAGACAACAAAGGTGCCATAAACAAGAGACAACAATAGTGTCATTTACAAGAGACAATAATGGTGCCATAAACAAGAAACAACAATGGTGCTATTTACAAGAGACAATAATGGTTTTTGATTGATTGATTGATTTAGGAACCAACATCACAGCGAAACAACAATGGTGCCATTTACAAGAGACAATAATGGTGCCATAAACATGAGACAATAATGATGCTATGTACAAGAGACAACAAATGGTGCCATAAACAAGAGACAACAAATGGTGCCATAAACAAGAGACAACAAATGCTGCCATGAAACAACAACACCATTTACAAGAGATAATAATGGTGCCATAAACAAAAGACAACAATGACGCCATTTACAAGAGACAAAAAATGGTGCCATAAACATGAAACAACAATGGTGCCATTTACAAGAGACAATGGTGCACCCCAAACCCCAGATAGGTTTGTCCCATGAGACAATCTGACCCCTACCTTCCTCAGATAGGTCTGTCCCATGAGACAATCTGACCCCAACCACACTCAGATAGGTTTGTTCCATGAGACAATCTGACCCCAACCACACTCAGATAGGTTTGTTCCATGAGACAATCTGACCCCAACCACACTCAGATAGGTTTGTTCCATGAAACAATCTGACCCCAACCACACTCAGATAGGTTTGTTCCATGAGACAATCTGACCCCAATCACACTCAGATAGGTTTGTTCCATGAAACAATCTGACCCCAACCACACTCAGATAGGTTTGTCCCATGAGACAATCTGACCCCAACCACACTCAGATAGGTTTGTCCCATGAGACAATCTGACCCCAACCACACTCAGATAGGTTTGTTCCATGAGACAATCTGACCCCAACCACACTCAGATAGGTTTTTCCCATGAGACAATCTGACCCCAAACTCCCTAAGATAGGTTTTGTCCCATGAGACAATTGGAACCAAACTCCCTCAGATAGGTTTGTTCCATGAGACAATCTGACCCCAACCTCCCTCAGATAGGTTTGTCTCATGAGACAATCTGACCCCAAACTCCCTAAGATAGGTTTATCCCATGAGACAATCTGACCCCAAACTCCCTAAGATAGGTTTATCCCATGAGACAATCTGACCCCAAACTCCCTAAGATAGTTTTGTCCCATGAGACAATCTCACCCAAACTCCCTCAGACAGGTTTGTCCCATGAGACAATATGACTCCAACCTCCCTCAGATAGGTTTGTCTCATGAGACAATCTGACCCCAACCTCCCTCAGATAGGTTTGTCCCATGAGACAATCTGACCCCAAACTCCCTAAGATAGGTTTATCCCATGAGACAATCTGACCCCAAACTCCCTAAGATAGGTTTATCCCATGAGACAATCTGACCCCAAACTCCCTAAGATAGTTTTGTCCCATGAGACAAGCTCACCCAAACTCCCTCAGACAGGTTTGTCCCATGAGACAATCTGACCCCAAACTCCCTAAGATAGGTTTGTCCCATGAGACAATATGACTCCAACCTCCCTCAGATAGGTTTGCCCCATGTGACAATTTCCAAGACTCAATGAGGTTTAACCCTGGCACTAGCAAATAACCTAGCAAAGACATCACATCTTACCCATGATGGGTGGATAGCAAATCAGCATGTCGGACATGAACGGCAACCGGCTTCCTGACCTGTTGGGAACGGAACCTCCATCTGTTTCATCCAACATGACGCCTCTGTCTAGAGATCCTGTGTATGGAAATAACAACATATGTCATCAACAGAGAACAATGGCAGGAGGAGGGGTTACTGACAACGATCAGAACTGAATTTTATGTCAAGGAATTAGAAAGTCGAATTGAGGTCCTGCAGATGTGGATATACAAAACAGGTCGTATTTCATGGAAACAAAAACAATCAAATACAGAGGTCTAGAAAAACATAATGAAAAGTGAGTTGAAGAAATTAATAAAAAAGAAACAAGTGACATATTTCAGCCATGTTAATAGACATGATACTCTTATAAAAACCATACTGGAGGGCAAGGTTGAAGGCAAGCGAGCAAGAGGCAGACAATGATACAAGTGGAAGATAACATCAAGAGATTAACGAACATCAATCTGACAGAATGTGCAATCAAGGCAAGAGACAGATAGTGTTAGAGATCCATTGCAACCAATTTCATTGTGGAGACGGCACCTGATTGATTGGTGATTTACCATGCAATTTTAGGTTGGCAGATTGGCATTGCTTTCTGAACTACTGGTGTTCAAACCATCAAACTCAACACAAAGCAGTCTGCTTCCAAATCATCTTTGGCCGACATGGTATGTGGGAATTGTAAAACACATTTTAACTATTCACTAAGCCACAGTACCAGTTAATGATCAACTTACAGACAGAAATACAGGGAGCGACCAAAACCAGAACAACATATAACTCACCCCTTCACAGACAGGGAGCCACAAACCCAGGACAACATATAACTCACCCCCTCACAGACAGGGAGCCACAAACCCAGGACAACATATAACTCACCCCCTCACAGACATATAGAGAGCCACAAACCCAGGACAGCATATAACTCACAGACATATAGGGAGCCACCAAACCCAGAACAACATATAACTAACCCCCTCACAGACATTCAGGGAGCCATCAAACCCAGGTCAATATATAACTCACCCCCTCACAGACATTCAGGGAGCCACCAAATCCAGGACAACATATAACTCACCCATCACAGACATACAGGAAGCCACAAACCCTGGACAAAACATATCTCACCCCCTCTCAGACAGAAAGACAGACATAAAGGGAGCCACCAAACCCAGGACAACATATAACTCACCACCTCACAGACGTTCAGGGAGCCATCAAACCCAGGACAACATATAACTTACCTCTCACAGACATACAGGGAGCCACCAAACCCAGGTTAACATATAACTCACCCCTCACAGACATACAGGGAGCCACCAAACCCAGGACAATATATAACTCACCCCCTCACAGACATACTGGGAGCCATCAAACTCAGGACAACATATAACTCACCCCCTCACATACAGGAAGCCATCAAACCCAGGACAACATATAAGTCACCCCCTCACAGACATACAAGGAGCCATTAAACTCAGTACAACATAAACCTCACCCCCTCACAGAAATACAGGGAGCCACCAAACCCAGTACAACATATAACTCACCCCCCTCACAAACATACAGGGACCCACCAAACCCAGGACAACATATAACTCACCCCCCCTCAGACATAAAGACAAACATACGGGGACTCACCAAACCCAGGACAACATATAACTCATCCCCTTACATACAGGGAGCAACAAACCCATGACAACATATAATTCACCCCCTCACAGACAGAAAAACATACAGGGACCCACCAAACCCAGGACAACATATCACTCACCCCCTCGGCATGCCTGGATGACGAACACCTTGGGTTTGCCAATGAGTCCCTTGCAGTTGTTGTTGTCAAACAGCATGAAGATCTCGTTAAGTGGTATCCGCTTCCCGTCGGTGCCAAAGATGTACTCCTCCTCCCCGTGGCTCAGCAGACATATAAAGCAGGCATCAGCCTGGTGGTGCTGCTCCAGTTTAGCAAAGGACTTCAACTTCAGCACCATCTCCTGTACAGGGACAACAGTACCACATTTTGAAGATTTGTTTTCTTTTCTTGTATCATCATCATCAGGTGCCATGCCGATAAGCGTGGACAGTCATGTTTCACCACAAACAGGCAAAATATGCTGGGGTTGACTTTAATGTCCTGCTAAGGATATGCAGCTGGCTTTTAATCGGATGGAAAACCTACAACAAAATGCATGGAGAAGTTGCTAAGCCATTTGCTTTAAGCTCTGAAGGTCATGGTTTTTTTTTTTTTTTGCGCTCGCTTGCTTTGAACTCAAGTGTAGTCCATACACACTATTTATAGTAGTGATGGACTGAAGTTTGCATGTGGATTGGCTTTCCCTATTAACAGTGTCCCACACCAACAGGCGAATCCACTCTGACTTCAGAGATACTTGTAATTTACGTCCCCAAATCAAGGACGATAGGTCAACATTTTAGTCCAGCTGTCTGGTGTAGGGGTTGAACCCCTAACTTCAGCATCAGCACAACATATGTTTAAGAACATGCATTCTTACCCATTCGACCATGCTGACCTGCGGTCATGGGTTCATTTCCTAGACTGTCGTTCAGACCATGAGAGCAATATTTCTGGAGACTTCTGGAGGGTCATCGCTACAGCTATGAAGTTTGTGCTTTGTGCAATGCTCTCAGCCAGCAGCCATTTGTGGTACATAGAGACTGAGCAGCATGGGTAAACCACGGTGCAGTGAAGTGGACCCTGTCGACGTTTGTACTTTTTAAAGAATATAGCAAACAACAACAATACTCATCAGAGTTGGTAAACTAATATTTTTGTGACCAATGATGCTAAGTGTAGAAATGAAAGAATAGATTAAAAACAGCAACAACAACAGCATTGTCAACAACAAACAAACAGTATAAACAACAACAAAAAGCACTCACCTGGGCTGAGAGTCCATCGTTATCATCATAGACAGTAATGTTGAAGTGTAGCTGCGACAACAAGTTGCATAAATTATCTCGATCAAAGTTAGTGCCGGTCCTGGCTGGCTTCCCGACGACCTCATTCACATTGATAATCAGGGCACAGCCTCGTGGCATTCGTCGCATTGGATACGACTGGAAAAGAAAATAAGAGAATCATTTTTAACTTGACCTTTTTTTAGCATTCTCTCGCTTTGAACTTGAGCATCATCCACACACGCGCACACACACTGCTGCTATTAGTGAGCACATTGAACTAATGTTTTGTGTGGTTTAACTTTCTCTACTACTAGTATCACCCACCATCAAGCGTACCCACTCCAATGTTTGAGGTACTTGTAATTTAATCCCCC
Source organism: Cepaea hortensis (assembly GCA_963921405.1). Taxonomy (NCBI): domain Eukaryota; kingdom Metazoa; phylum Mollusca; class Gastropoda; order Stylommatophora; family Helicidae; genus Cepaea; species Cepaea hortensis. Next base: position 10,389,586 of record OY992896.1, read on the forward strand.
AAGTCAAGATGAAGTCAAATTTACAAATGGCCGACACATGCAAAATAAAAACAAAAACAAATTTGCCGAGGTCAGAAGAGAAAGTTTAAGCACATTACATTTCTCTGTCTCATCAACCACCCCCTAATCAGGGTAAAACATAAAATTATAAAGAACCAATAATACGCTTACATCAGAAAATCTCCAATGTATGAAATCACAATGAAACAGTATTAGGTTTTCAATATCGTCCATGGCAGATGCAGCTGCCCTGTGATTATATGTATATGTTCGAATCCCCTTCAAGGCAGGGATTTATTTTCCAGTCATCTAGGCTCTGATATTCCTCTATGCCACCGTCTCAGGGTTAAAGTTAGTTGCATGTTCTTTACAGCACGTCGCAGTCAACCCCAGTATTGTTTTGGCTGTCTGTGATTTACTACGCAAGTTTACATTCAGTAGTTTTGAATGACAAATGCTCATACCATTGTATGAAAATCAACCAAGGCGGTCTGCTTCCAAATCTCCTGCAGCTGTCTTTCAAACACAGTATGCAGGATTACAAATTGTGTTAAACCACACCTTCCAGAGAGTCAGAGTTACACTCCAGGTTATTTTAACTGCAAGGATTCATCGTGTGGCTTTATTCTACATTGATTTACTTCTACAGTAAGCACCTGGTGAGATGCAGCGAGCTACAGTAAGTAAAGTAAGAACCCCTATATATGCCACAGGCGAATTGGGAATGTGGTGCTTAAACCCATATACATAGTGTATTTTTAATGACAGTGCAGTGTTTGAAAATATTGCCGGTCCAAGTTTTGTATTTACCTATTATGTTGCGTGAACTTTACAGAGGGTGAATATAAAACTTGGACCAGCAATAATGTCAAACACTGCACAGTCATTAAAAATACACCCTGTATTTACAGACCAACTGGCACTTGGTGGCTGATGTGGTTAGTATCACTTCGACCGCCTTTACTCCCCACGAGACTTCCTGGCACCCATTATAAGATGGGTCAACCTAGAAGCCCTGGCCAACTTAAAAAATCTGCCTCCATGCGGATTACAGCGAAATAGGCCAGGCAATAAATCATGCAACCTATCAATTGTGTTTTCATTATTAAAATGAAATTGCCAACAATCCAGAAACCCACTGACCTTCTTGTAGTTACTGTGAAAGAATTCTTCTGAGCAATGTTCAACCTTGACATTCATGCAACCATCAGGAAGGTCAATGTTGTCTATTTCATCAGAAGTCAATGTGGGGCAGCTGACTTCCGTGTATGGCACTAATGAGTTGGAATGGTTGAACTCTGACCTTAAGTCTGTGGTTTTGGATGGGACCAGACATAAACAAGAGAGAAGTTTGTTAAATCTAACTGAACAAAATGCATGGAAAGCAAATTAAACAAGCCACAATTAGCATGAAGTAAACATTTACAAAGTTAATCTCTTCTTACAGAACAGTGAATAAATCACCAAAACATAAGGAGCAGAATCGGTAAGTTTTCCTAGAACATGATCACAAGTAACAAAAATGGATGTTGCCGGCATAGCCTTCAACGGCACACAAATAAACACACACCAATATGAAAAACTCTACATGAAAATATATATATATATATCTTATAGATCAGATACTCCTAGCATCATTTTCTGAACTAAGAAAAATACGACAACAACAACAAGAAAGTTGATTAGAAAGAAAAACAAATGCAGATGTGGTATACATACTGACTTCAACTGTGGACAGAAACAAACTAACAAAGTGTACTTACCCACAGGATCGGAACGGGACAACTCACTCTGGTCCATGAAGCCAGGGTCCCGTACAGGTGGAGACGTGGACATCATAGGTAAAGGCTCCTCGGAGGGTGTCAGTACATCAGATGGACCTGAACCATTATGTGGACTTGTGAACTGACTGACTTCGAGGTTGCTGGCCGTCGTATTTTGAGACAAGCTGTAACAAAGTTTACAATTTCTCATCTATTAGTTGAAATAATCATAACAATAACAACTATAATAATAACAACAATAACAATAAAAGTTAGCTGCATGTCCTTTACAGGACACAGCTATCAATCTCAGCATTTACTGGCCGTTTGTGACTTTCTGAACAATGTTATGCTTGGTAGTTTGCCATTGCTTTGCTTTCTGAAGGCAGACACTCTTTCTCTTGTGAAAATCAACACAAAGCAATCTGCTGCCAAACCACCCTCAGCTGACTTGGAACACACTATGACTATGATTGTGAAAACTACGTTCACTACCCTCTCACCACATGCCGACAAGAATAATAATAATAATATTAACAATAATAAATAACTGATTGGGGGGTAGGAGAGAAAGATAAATAACTCATATAGGAAAGTTTGGCATATTCAGCTATAACATAACCAAAACAAGAGGTTTTGATAAAATCCTTACTATTCCTATCTGTTTCAATGAAATTTCTACCATCTTTGTATGAAATCTTTACTATTCATATCTGTTTCGATTAAATTTCTACCATCTTTGTTAGGTTTTAAAAAAGAAAAAAAATAACACACACACTGTCATGTTTTGTTTTGTCCACTGGCTTTGAACACACAAACATAGTGCATACACGTGGTACTACTTCTTGTGCACTGGACTGATTTTTGTGTGTGGATTAGCTACACTCTCTCATAACTGCCACATCTGAGCCATGTTACTGATGTTTATACTTGAATCTTCTAGTGACCTGGCACCTATTGTCACTGAAACTGATAAAATTCCTTTCACACTGCATGTTTTCAAAGTTTTATTTGCTTTCACAGATGGGCTAAAAGGCAATCATCAGCTATGGAAATTCTTTCTGTCTTCTGATTCTTTAGGGCAGATAAAGAGAAGCCATGCTTAGCAGGATTGTTATGGGGATGTATCACTAGTGCATCATTAATGAATGAAAACATTCTTGTTCACCTTCAATCACAGGTAGAAAGAATTAAACATAAGCCAGTATCCAGCCCCTTTTTCTCAGGAGCTGCCATATTTACTTTTGCAAGTGTGGGTTAGAAAATGATTGAAAACTCAGGTGCCAGGTAAAAATGTGCAGACACCATGGTGACCGGACACCTGGATGTCTCTACCCAGTGGCGTCACTGGGGTTAGTGTCACCCAGTGCGGTAAACTCTTGGTGTCACCCCTCTAGACTTTCACCATGGTCTTCTTCTGAGTGTTCCTGTACCATATATAATCGCATATAGTAATGTTTGTAAAATAAGTCAAAAAGTTCATAAGGACATAAGAAAGAAAACAAATTGAACAATATAACTTCAATACTTCAGGTAAAACATAAATAAAGAACTTCGACAAACTCGGACAAAGTTAAATTTTTGTTATTTTGCTATGTCTGCTTTGTCAAATTTGCAATTTTTTTATTTTGGTGTCACCCCTTGATGGTGTCACCCGGTGCGGCCCGCACCCCCCTAGTGACGCCCCTGTCTCTACCCCTGCCTTTATTCAAGAAAATCAAGGTTTTGCCATGAGCAGGAAGAGGGTTTTTCCTGCAGTGTTCTGGGATTCCAATAGAGTGTTGCTACGCCATTTCCAGAAGAAAGATGACAGTGTGAATGTTGTATCCTAATGTGAAGCCCTAATGATACTGTATGATACAACAGATCTAACTACTGGGGTACTGCTTCTTCATGACAATGCCAGACCCTGCACAGCTCGATTAACCAATTAAAAAATTTCTCAAATATGGTGGCAACTTCTTTAATGACCAACTTACAGTCCCAACCTATCCCCAAGGGATTTCACATCTTTCTCCCATTTAAATAATATGAACATATAGTTCTTAATTATTCTTCTCCTGTCTTTCATCTCCCAATGAAGTATAGGCCATCAACCAACTCACATCAAGCCCTTAAATCTTAACTTATTCATGATTGGTTGGACTTCTTCTTCTTCTTCTTCTTCTTCTGCGTTCATCCCTAGAGTTTTTTCAGACGTGATTGCGTTGTGCCTGTTTACAGCAGAACTGTGTTCTTGCGCCGTTAGGCCGACACATCCGGATTCTGCAGGCATTTTTTGACTGGGTTAACCTGTGGATTTTACAGCTAAAGTTTTCGACAGAATGAAGTGGCCAGTCTCATGCCAAGCCCTCATATCTTATCTTTTTATTCATAGTTAGTTGGATTTTACAGCTGAGAAGAGAAATAAACTGGAAGATGTAGTGACAACTGGCAATATTGATGAGAAAAGAATAAAAGAAAGGCAGAAAGATAAATATCTGGATGGCTTTGTCACATGGCACAATCAAGACGAGGACACAGGCCTGATCAAAGGCTCTGGTGATCATATGACATGGAGAACCATGGCCACCTACTCTCATCGCCATGGCATATAATGATGATGATGATGGCAGGTGAAGAATATACAACATATTCAATATATGTACAATATATCAACAAACATCTCTAAAGTTGAGCTAAGAACTGACATCACTGCACTCAGGACATAGCAAAGAGTCACTCTACTAATTGTCCCCACCACTATCTGATTGAAAGTTCTCCTTGTCTTCCCTCTCAGTTTTGAGATTCTTCCAGAACCCCTGCCAATCCCCCGCAATCTCATCCTTTCCACATATAGGCTCTCAGTATGTTCCCCCACCTTCTCCACCTGGTCCTACAGGCGAACAACCACCTCCCCCTTGTACATAGGTAATCTACACCAAGAGGTATGTTCCCTGTGAGCCTATCAGCCTGTTTATTGGTTCCAAATGTTGCTGTATATAGCCGGGGTGCAGAGTTGGGGTGAGCGCCCAACCTTGCATAAGTACACCCTTGGCTTGTGCATTCATCACCTCTGCAGCAAAAGTCCAACTCCTGGACTTCACGTGGCAGAACTGTTTTAACTAACAGCAATTATCTGGCACTGAGAAATAACAAGTATGCTCAAGATGTGTATGCACGTACATGCATGCGCAAACACGTGTGTGCGCGCCCACACATCTAAACTTGAGTAAGACCACAGTCTGCTCTAGCAAAGGAAAGGTGCTGAAGATGGAGGCAACCAGCTAGGAGGCGCACCACATAAATCAGGATGCCACGCAATTATGCGTAATGGAATATGTCGACTACTGCTAAATGTTATGGTACTCGCCCTGCTTTGGACCCCCAGGCAGGTGCAGTACCGGGCCCTATGCCTCGAAAGGGTCCAACCACAACTACTGGAGGTCCTTCTCAAATGTCCAGTGGAGCCAGGGGACCTGAGAATAGAGCATCTGGCCATACCAAACAAAGATTAAAAATAATGCACTGGAATGCGGAGGGAGTCAGCAACAAAGAAATAGAATTAGAAAACATCCTGGACCAAGAAAAAGTAAGCGTATGTTGCTTGCAAGAAGCTCACCTCAACGAAAATATAGCTTCAAAATCAGAGGCTACCAGTGTTACTGATCTGACCGAAAGAACAGGCAAAAGGGTGGGATACTGACCCTTGTAAAATATAACATCATTGCTTTCCAAATTGAAGTTTACATGGAAGGGGCTGAGTATCAGACACTTAAACTTAAGACAGGCAGTACAGACCTACATCTCATCAATTACTACTGTCCAAGTGACTGCCCAAAGGCACTGGACACACTACCATTAACAGAAAAAATGATCGTGTGTGGCGATTTCAACAGCCACTCGCAGAGTTGGGGCTATGATCACATGGACCAGAGAGGAGAGAGACTGGAAGACTGGCAGGATGAGAATAGATTCATCTTGGTTAACAAGCCATCTGACCCTCATACTTTCTACTCGAGATCATGGCACACTACAACTACACCTGACCTGGCTTTTCATTCACCAGACCTGGAGTGGAACATTACACGAATTGTTGGGAAACAACTTGGTGGCAGTGAGCATCGGCCAGTCTTTCTAACTGTAGAAAATGAGCTTGTAAGTAAAAGCAGCACCCTCTCAAGGTGGAACTACAAGAAAGCAGACTGGGCAGTGTACAAGCATCGCACCAGCAAACTGGTTAGAAACCTGAACACTGAGAAAGACATAAATAAAGCAGTTGAAGAGTTTGGGAAATGCATACTACAGGCAGCATGAGAAACAATACCAAGAGGAGCCCGTAAACATTATAAACCCTACTGGAGTAGTGAACTGGAACAGTTGCATAATGATGTGGAAGTATGTAGAAAGCAAGCAGAGGCCACACCCAGCCAAGAGCACCACCATAAATTCCAGCATGCAAAAGCCAAATTTCAAAGGCCCAAGTTGCAGGCTAGACGGAAAAGCTGGCAGGAGAAAACAGTCACTGAACTTTGAAAGAGATACAAGGAAGTTGTGAAAGCTAATAAAACAACTTAACGATGAGGGCACAGGGAGAAACTAAAAAATTGCACTACATAAAGACGAAAACATCTTAACAGGAAAGCAAGCAGCTGACCATTTTGCGGACTCATTCGCACAAGATAACAATATAAAAATTAGTCCAGAGAAACAACAGGAGATTCAAGAGAAATGGCAACATACAGGACAGAATTAAATACTACATGAGGTTCTGGAAGCACCTATCACAATCAGCTAGCCATATCAAAACTGAAAATGAGAAAGTCACCAGGAGCTGATGGTATCTCCAATGAAATGATCAGGAACCTAGGAACAGAGGCCAAAGCAAAGCTGTTGCAGATCTTCAATAACAGCTAGACCTTAGGCAGTGTTCCACAAGCCTGGAGAGAAGCAATCATGATACCCCTCCTAAAATCAGGGAAAGATAGTTCCATTGCCTCCAGCTACAGACCTATTAGCCTCACCAGCTGTCTCTGCAAAACACTGGAGCGCATCATCAATCACAGACTGCAGTGGTACATTGAAAGTAAAAACATCCTTGTGCCACAGCAGGCTGGCTTTAGGCAGTGCTACTCTATGGAAGATCAGACAATCTTCCTCTCTCAAGAAATTGAGGATGCATTCCAAGAGAAGAAACTGGTGCTTGCTGCATGGATAGATCTGAAGAAAGCTTTTGACAAAGTCTGGAAAGAAGGTCTGATGAAGAAACTGAGAAACTAAAGTCAATGGAAAAATGAACAAATGGGAGAAAGCATACTTGCACAACAGAAGAGCCCGAGTACAGATAGACGAACTCAAGAACAAGAAAGTACTACTGCGCCACGTTCCCCAGGGAAGAGTCCTTTCTCCCACACTTTTCCTAATCTTCATCAATGATCTTGTTGCTAATCTACCGCATGAATATGTACGCCGATGACCTGGTTCTGTGGAGCACAAATGAACATGCATCTGTGGCCACCAGATCGCTACAAAGAGCTGTAAATGCATTTGTTGCATGGGCAAATAGATGGTGTGTCAGCATAAAGACTGACAAGTGCAGCACCACTTTATTTACTCTCTCTCCAGAACAAAAGGCAGGGATCATCCAGATAAATGGAACACCCCTAACATTCCTTCTCATTCCTTCTTCTGCGTTCATCCAGAGTTTCTTTTTTTTCCGGATGTGACTGCGTTGTGCCTGTTTACAGCAGAGCTGCATTCTTGCGCCATTAGGCCGACATATCTGACTTCTGTGGGCATTTGTTGACCGGGTTAACCTTCCCGGGGAGAGTAACATTTGATGGCAGGCTGACATGGAGAAAGCACATCAACAAAGCAGTAGCAAAAGCCAGAAGGAAAATAGCCATCCTGAGAAAGCTAAGTGGAACCACATGGGGAGCCAGTGGGTAAATACTTTGCAAAGTTTATCAACAGAGCATATGACCACACCTGGAATACAGGTCAACTGCATGGTGTTCAGCATCGAAAACCACACAACAAGAGCTGGACAAGGTGCAAAATCAAGCACTTAGAGTCACCACAGGAGGGATGAGATCAACCCCTATAGTGGAGATGGAGAAGATGGGGAGAACACAAGCACTGAGAGAGCACAGAGATATGAAAACGCTAATACAAGCAGAAAAGTTCCTCAGCTTGCCAGGCCACCTTATGAAGAACAGATTTGAAAACTTAGCTATGGGGCAGTTGAAAAGAACCAGTTTTATCCACCAGGCCAAACGACTCAGCAGAGAAACCACCGATTTGTCCACAGTTGGTATGCCCCTGACACTATTCAAGAGCAAACTCCATGGAAAGATGAACATAGACTATCACTACAAATCCAGACAAAAGTGAGAGGAATATTTGACAAGGAAGAACAGAACAGTGTACAGCGCAGAACAGCCACTCTCAGCTTCCTTGATGAAGAATACCCAAAGGACCTCTGGATCCGAGTCTACACAGATGGGTCAGCACAAAATGCTGTTCGAAATGGAGGAGCGGAAGTGTACATAGAATACCCAAATAATACTAGGGACTCGGCCAGAGTACCAACAGGAAAGTACTGACATAACTATGATGTTGAAATTGAAGCAATCAAGATAGCAACAGAAAAATTACTAAATACAGGCCATGGTACACAACCTGTGTTGCTATTGACAGATACAAAATCAGTACTTGAGGTGCTCCTGTCTGGGAAACTGCCAGTACTAAGGACACTACTTTCTGAACTTAGCAGTCAGCATAAGGTCACCATACAGTAGATACCATCCCACTGTGGAGTACCCGGAAATGACAGAGCTGATCGATTGGCTAAGGAAGGGGCAAAAGAAGAGCAGTGTGATGTGTCCGTTACAAATCACCAAAAGAAAAGAATGATCAAATCAGTCAGAAAGCCACCAAAACCTGCTCAAGACGACTACCATGTTATGGACAGACCAGAACAAGTCATTATTCTGTGCCTCAGAATAGGACACACTAGATTACGCAACCAAATATATACAAAATTCAAGATTGATGAATCAGCCATGTGCACATGTGGATTGGCGTCACAGACAGCAGAGCACATACTCCAAGACTGTCCAAATTACAACATATCTAGGCAAACCTTCTGGCCTAGAGAGACGACAGTGGAAGATAAGCTCTATGGATTGCTGAGTGAACTAAAAAAGACAGTTAAATTCATATGAGACAACATTGCAGTTATAGACATATTTCAAGCGAACAAAAGAAGAAGAAAAAGCCTGTTTATTCCCCCGCACTCCCGTATGGCCAGGACAAAAAAATCCATACAATTCTCACCTAGATCACACACCTGACATATAGATATTTCCCCTCAACACATCTAAACATACAATTTTTGTATATTTCTACAACCATTATCACAGTGGAATGTAAAAACCAATCACTCGGAGGAGTTTTTGGACTGTTGACTTTAAACAGATAAAAAATTACTTCAAAATCAAATAATAAGTGCCGCAATTTATTGCCTGGCATGTCTCATTGCTTCTCATCAGATGCACACTGGAGAGTTATACATCACATGGCGGTGAATTTGGCCAAATGGATAAGAACACTGATGCCGAGGTAGCTGGTTGGTTCAACCCCTACATCGGTCAGGTGACTAAAATGTTGACTTCTCGTCCTTGACTTGGGGACGTATATTACAAGTACCTCAGAAGTCAGAGTGGGTTCGCCTAATGGCAAGGGATACTGGTAATAGGGCAAGCTAATCCACACACAAACATCAGTCTGGTGTACTGGAAGTAGTAGCACGTGTGTGGACTATGTTTGAGTTCAAAGAGAACGGACGGAAACAAAAAATACATCACAAGAAGTGAATAGATGACTCATATTTTGACTGAAACACACAACACACATAATAAGTTAGTTGCATATCCTTTTACAGGATGTTGCAATCAACCCGAGCATTTACTGGCTGTTTGTGAATTACAATCGAGTCCACTTAAGTCGAACTCGGATAAGTAGAATTTAGCTTAAGTCGACGTTACTGGCTTAGTCCCGGCTATTATCCTTCTTTATCATTGTATAAAAAGTCCTGATAAGTCGAATTCGGTTAACTCAAATTTTCGGATTAGTCGAACATAAAAATGAATACCGACTATATAAATGTTCATGTTTAAGTCGAACTGTTCATTTCACACAAAATTGTTTCGCGAAAGAATTATTTTTAATCAGCCCGGAAAACAACAATCTCGCTACATGTCAACAATGGCAGCTAATGGACGAAAGCTTTAACTTTAAAAAGAAAGACTGAGCTGTTGGAAGAGGTTGAACATGGCGGGAAGAAGAAAGTGAATACAGCTAGAGAATTTGGTATTCCAACATCGAGACTTTCCTGCATTTTAAAGCATAAAGACCGCTACAGAAAATTGTTTTTCGAATGTCAAATCGACAGTGACTGACAGCGAGCCAGAACTGCCATGTGTGATTTTGTTGATGATGCCCTTTTTAATGGTTCACTGTGATTAGATCGGCAAATGTAGAAGTGGGGCTGTACAAGGGGGCTGAGTGGTCTCGAGGTATGGTGTCCGCCTCGAGTGCTGGAGGTCCCGGGTTCAGGCCCCGGTGAGGACCGGGATTTATTTACACAATCCTCCTGGACTTCCAGTAATAAAATTTCCCATGGTCTCTGGGTAGTGAGATCGGACGCCCGTGTGTATTGTTGCGCAAATAAAAAATCCCTTGGCAGTTGGAAATCGAAAAAGAGTAGCCTAACGGCGCTGCCCGGGCAAAATTTCAAGTTAAAAATCTACCCAAAGTATTTGAGGATCCTCGCCGATGCAACAGAGTTCGTGCAATGAGCTGAGTTTCTCCAGACTCAGGTGTGAGTTAGGAGGAAAACGGAGCACTTATGGGTTAAACCGTGTGCCGTGATGTTGATCCAACGACTAAACTAAACCAGTAAATGGGCCTTTACTTATTGCGAAAGCAGAAAAATTTGCATGTCTTTGAGGTCAAACAGACTGGAATTGTAGTGCTGGGTGGTTGGATTATTTCAAGACTTTTTCTTTCATTAATTTGGAAATTTTCATATGACTTTAATGTTCCGCTTTCTATAATTAAGCATTTCTGATATTGTATTGCTATTTATTTGTTCAATAACTGTGTTTCCTAAGTGGTACAATCGTTTTACTCAATGCTACTGCTTGGTATTAGTGTAAATTATTGTAAATTTGTGCACTCTGGATAAGTAGAACTTCTGATAAGTAGAACAAATTCCTTCGGCCCCTGTGACTTCTACTTATCCAGACTCCACTGTACTGGGCAATTTTACATTCAGTAGTTTGCCACTGCTTTCAAATAGCCTGCAGCTGATGTCAATCCCGCCACACGGTGTATCGGAAAATTGTGTCAACAGATAGCTAAAGATAATTTGTTTTAAAAACTTACATAATAAACTCGCGGTGGTTTTGAACAATAGAAGATGAAGACGTGGCTGTGGACAGATCAGGCTGTCTGCCGTCCACAGATGATGTGGTTTGTTTTAGGAACTTCCTGACAATGTGCTCCTGGCTATTGGCAATGAGTGCTTCACAAAACTGTTCAAAACAATTCTTTTTCTGCAGTTCATCGAGCAGCTCCTCTACTTGGTCCTGAGGTGTTCTGTTATTCTGTTACGGACAATGAAATACCAGGTGTAAGTTTACAAGTTATTTTGACAGGATTCTATTAATTTTAAAACTATTCAGACTTAGTAATTCTGCAACCCCAATAAAAGCTACTGAGACAACATATTCAAGGTGACAAATCTGACTTCACAACAAAACACATGAAATGATTCCTTTCAGGAAATAGCACGTGTGTATCAAAATGTAAATGTTTTGCATATCCTTTACAGGACATCGCTGTCAACATCAGCATCTTTCAGCTGTATGTTGATCTCTTGGCAAGATTACGCTCAGTAGTTTGCCATTGCTTTCTGAGCGGCCGGCTCAGTTATCCCGCAAGTCACCAGCGGGGGTCGAACCGCTCCCAGCTCTCGCCCTGCTATGAGACTCTGCGTGATAAACGGGATTACGGAGAAAGTGTTGTAACCCCTCGGCCAGAGAGACCGGCGTGTATGAAAATAAATAACAGAAACAGCCAATGTCAACAAGAAATACAAAGAAAGATAAGTAGATAGACAGAAAGGCAGGTAGACAGATAGGCAGGTAGACAAGCATAGTTATGCTGACAGACATAAAGTGATGGAAAAGTCATGCTAGTTGTCCATTTGTCACATGCATACTATAGCATGTTCAACAACTTATCACAAACATCAGAAAGATTCAGTCATCATTATTTGGTTACATAGTGAGAAGACAAAAACTGCAACATGTGACAATTGGAAAGATTTGTGGAAAGAGAGACAGAGGAAGACAGCGCAAGTAAATTCTTGACAGTCTTGTGTCATGGCACGACAGGGTGTAAACACATGAACTTGGAGATTGCCATTGGAGATCGCAAGATGTGGAGAAGAATGACTGCCCACGCCAGTCGGCAAAGCACATGATGATGACTATAGTACAGGCTCTATACAGTTAGAATTCACACCAAGGCAGACTTGTACACATGACCTTGGCCTCCAGGACAGCCCTGAATAAATGAAGTACCAGGAGATGTCTCAGGAAGTAAAAGCAGTCAATGTGCTGTTGACCAAATCACACCTTGAGTCTGCCTCGAGGGGTGGAGGTCCCGGGTTCAAGCCCCGGTGAGGGCTGGGATTTTTTCACGTGAACTTCTAGTTAAAAAATGTCCCCTGGTCTCTGGGTAGTGAGATCGGACGCCCGTGTGTATTGTTGCGCATGTAAAAAAATCCCTTGGCAGTTGGAAATCGAAAAAGAGTAGTCTAACGGCGCTGCCCGGGCAAAATTTCAAGTTAAAAATCTACCCAAAATATTTCAGGATCCGCGCCGGTGCTAGGGAGTTTGTGCACTGAGCTGAGTTTCTCCAGACTCAGGCTTGAGTTAGGAGTAGAACGGAGCACTTATGGGTTACACCTGTGTGCCGTGATGTTGATCCATCGACTAAACTAAACTAAACTAAACACCTTGAGTGTTGATTGGTCTATACAAATATAAGGCTACCAGTATATGCCCAATAAGCATCAAGGCATGTAAAATGGGCATTTTTCTTTTGTGCTCGCTCACTCTGAACTCAAGTGTAGTCCATACACACAACTTCTAGTGGAACTGGATTGAATTTTGCGTGTGGATTAGCTTTCCCTATTAGCATCAGGCTCCGACTTCAGAGGTACTTGTAATTTATACCTCCAAGTCAAGGTCAACATGTTAGTCCAACTGTCCAGTGTAGGGGTTGAACCCCTTACCTCTGCATCAGCACATCGGATGTTTAAGAATGCTCGTTCTTATCCATTCTGCCATACTGAGCTCCATTTCTTTAATAGATCTTTTCTCTCTACTACTGCCAGAGTGGCAGACTTCCATTCAGCAATCAAAAACAGAGAGAATCTGTTGGATTGTTTCCCCAGGACATGCTGGTGTGGTGGGAAACGAGCAGGCGGACAGACTGGCTGGGTCTGCACCGCTGGGTGGGGTGTTGATGCAAGATAAAGTAGACGTGGTCGGGGCACTTTGGAATCATGTTTGAAGTGCAGAAGAACAGATAGATCATCACGGCTTGGAGAGTATGGTGCTGCAGGGAGTGACCAGAGGAACTGACCGACACTCAAAACTTAGAGGAAAGAATTAATGAACGCATAATCAGGCTGCTACTGGTACCATTAGTATTGGGACTCTTCACTGACTGTTGCAAATGAAGACGGAGCGGGCATGGGAATGTCCTGAGTGCTGCAATTTTGGTTCTTATCTTAACTCAACTCACTACAATTAACAGCTTTTTATCGGCTAGTATTTGTTTCATATTACAAATATTTTGGCATAGTGATAATTGTTCAAATCTCTAAACGGCATCTGCCTTAAGATGTTATAACTGTCCCAAGATAGATGTAACAATTCACATGTTTAAAACATCATGTAAAGTAACAAAACAAGCTTGGCTGGAGGACACTTGCAGGGAAACTGACAAGACAAACACCACAAACCTTTAGTCTGTTGACTGTTCTCCTAAGAAAAACATTTTTAGACAACAGATGGGTGTAGAGTCCATCTAATACATTGATACTTTCGACGAGTTCTACCCTCCACCTCCGAAGTATCTGACGCTGCCCTGGTTCCATGCTGGGACACGTTACTGAAAATAAAAACATATTTTTGTCTTTCCTCTGCAACTCAAGGACATAGAGGCAAAGATTGTAATAATATAAGTGGGTTTATATTACTTTTCATAGTAAAAACCTACAATTATTACTAAGCTCTATTGGACATGTAGGATCTAAACATTGAAGAAAATTGACTCATAAATGGTATTATGTCTTCAAAACTTAAAGTGACGTGATATAAACTTAAAGTGATGTGATATAAACTTAAAGTGACGTGATAAAAACTTAAAGTGACGTGATATAAACTTAAAGTGACGTGATGATATAAACTTAAAGTGACGTGATATAAACTTAAAATGACGTGATATAAACTCCACAGCAGAGCAAGCATGACAGGAGGCTCTGATCATTAGAATAGCCTCCCCTCTCCCTTTCACTGAGTCTTTCAGCCCACTACCTTCCTGATACTCTTCAGGTTGGGCTCACCCAGGTCATGACTCATAAGTGTCTTTCTCCTGTCATGCATTTACTCAAATAAATTTGTGCTCACATCAAATGTTAGTGGTTTGAAAACTATAATGAAGGAAGGCAAGCTTCGTAGAAGATGAGGCAGGGGCCAACCTATGTAAACAGTCGACAAAGGACAATGACAACAGCCTGGGCATGAAAATGCCCATGGCAGGGCAACTGGTGAAGGATGAAGAGTCAGTGGGCTGTGATAAGAGCAACACAATACAAAGGACTCATTGCATGGAATCATTACATAATGACCGAAGATCTAGTCTCTTTCTGGCTTCCACCTCCCAATGGAGCATAAATTCCCCAACCAAATCACATCAAGCCCTTTGTAGACTTGTACATGATTGGTTTGAATCTGCAGCTAAAGTTCTGTATGGCATGAGGTGTCCAGTGTCACTTCAACCCTCCTTGGCCACTTCTTACGACATGCATGGTAGGTTAATCAAGTTAGTTGCATTTAATTTACAGGACATTGCAGTCAACCCCAGCATTGTTTAGCTGTTTGTGATTTCTTGTCAAATTTACGTACAGTAGTTTGCCATTACTTTCTGTACGACCACGTTCGCCACAAAGCCAGCATGGTAGGTTACAGTATTACTACTCTTTGCTTCACCTGTAATACATGGGTAGAAGATCTAGTAGTAGGCACATATTTCTGTGATCAATAAGGATGCATAGACACAAATGTGTCGAGGTCGGGTCCCTCACCTGAGAAGACCTGGCGTTATTTTCCCATGGATAATCTTGGAAACAGAAACCAGCCTGGCTAACAAAGTGAGGGCTGACCATGATCTCTGCAATGATGAAGCACTGCAGAGGACTACAAACTTTACACAGTGCAAGATTGCAAGAGAATCATAAAAATTCATCATGATGCTGATAGATTGATAACACGACTGACTTGCATGCCCCATGTAGGAACTCATGAGCATGCTTGGAATGTTTCTTCTTCCTGTCCACCAGCAAACCATCAAGTTATCTCCAGCCTTTGATTCCATCACAACAACAACAACACAGTTGCTTTTTGCTTTGCTTTCAATGAAGTGGTGGCAACATTTGGAATAACCACCACAGATTCGCTGATAATTATTATTCCTCTTCAATCAAACTCAGATGTCAACACTTGTAATTCATATCTAAAAAAAGGAAATGGGGTTAATTCAAAGTTCCTGACATTTTCCTTGCAATTTTTAATGGAAGGAATGTGGCTTTTGCCATGTTCACATGTTCAACAAAGTTCATTGCTGTACCTGTAATAATATTGACATAACTACAACAGATCAGTCTGCCATAGTTCCCATGCCACATGTGTAGATGTCTGTTATTCCAATATTGTATCTATGGTAGTATACAGTATAAATGATATCTCAGTCTATTGTTCTACATTGTTCATTTGTGTAATAATATAGATATGACTGCAACAGATCAGTGTCTGCCATAGTTCCCATGCCACATGTGTAGATGTCTGTTATTCCAATATTGTATCTATGGTATACTGTATAAATGATATCTCAGTCTATTGTTCTACATTGTTCATTTGTGTAATAATATAGATATGACTGCAACAGATCAGTGTCTGCCATAGTTCTCATGTCACATGAGTAGATGTCTGCTATTCCAATATTGTATCTAAGGTATACAGTATAAATGATATCTCAGTATATTGTTCTACATTGTTCATTGCTATAATAATATGGATATGACTGCAAGAGATCTGTGTCTGCAATTAGTTCTGATGCCACATGTTCATTGTTCAACAGATCTGTGTCTACCGTCTCATGTCACATGTTTTGTGTAGATGTCTGTTGTTCCAATAAATCAATATTGTGTCTATAGTATAGAGTCACATGTGAATAGAATAATAAAAAGAGGAAAACAAAAAGACTGGGAGGAGCATGGAGAAACCCAAAATAAAAACTACAAGAAGGCAACTAGAAACTTCTACAAAAAGATAAGTGAATTGAGAACCAGAGAAAACCCCTTTGACCCAACTGGAATAATTAATAGTGAAAATGGAGAAACAATAAGTGAACAAAAACAAATCCTAATAAGATGGAAGCAGTACTTTGAACAACTTCTCAACATTCCATTAGATGTCACAGGAATTCAAGAAACTAACACAGATGCCACAGAAGATCTAGAACCAGACATACTTAAAGAAGAAATTATAGAAGCCGTCATATAAGCCCCATTGAACAAATCACATGGACAAGATGAAATACCAAATGAACTAATTAAAGCAGTAAGAGAAGCAGGAACAGCATGGCTACATAGACTATTCAACCATGTTTAGATAGAACAAAAGACACCACAAGACTGGGAAAATGCCATGATTATCCCAATTTGGAAAAACAAAGGCAGCAAAAGAGACTGCACACAATACAGAGGTATTTCACTGCTGAGTCATACTGTGAAAATATTTTGCAAAATTCTTGAGAACAGATTACAAACTACTATAGAACTCGAGCTAAGCAAAACACAACTTGGATTTAAGAACAACAAAGGATCCACAGATGTCATTTTTGCTCTTAGACAACTTATAGAAAAATCAATCAGATTTAATGAAACATTCTACTCGGCTTTTGTCGACCAAAAAAAGGCATTTAATAGAGTAGATAGAAACAAGCTGTAGGAAATCCTAAAACAATATGGAGTGAGTACACATCTAACAAACTTATGTAGAAGCTTATACAACAACAGTGAGAGAGCAACTGGAGGACATTCAGAACCCTTCACCATAAGATCCAGAGTATGACAAGGTTGTGTCCTGTCCCCTCTCTATGGCAGACTGATCTGTTGCAGTTTGAATTATGTCAATATTATTAGTATTACAGGTACACCAATGAATTTTGTTGAACATGTGAACATGGCAAAAGCGACATTCCTTCCATGAAAAATTGTGAGGAAAATGTCATAACCTATACAGACAACATATGTAAAGAAACCAGCCAAACAGAGACCGCAAGAACACCGCAGGATGAGAACACAGAAGAAGAACCACCTGCAAATCTAACCATTAGAGAACTCCTGTTTGTGGACGACCAAGCACTAATTAATAGCAAAATCAGAAGCTGAATTACAAGACCACATGAATAGTCTAATAGTCTAGACAAAGTGTGTAGGGAACATAACATGAAAATTAGCACAAGTAAAACAGAGGTAATGACTATAACCTATAAGTAAAGAAAAAAAACCACAACAATACAATATCAATACAAATTACAATTCACCTAAAAGAAAATCCCCTGAAACAAGTAAAGAGTTTCAAGTATCTAGGAAATAATATTAATAGTAGTCTACCAATGCCAAACCTGGCCAATGACAGAAAATAAAAATCACCACAGAAATGAGATTCCTGAGAAGAATACTCAATGACAATGTATCATTGAAGAGATCAAGAAGAGATAAGATCAGAAATGAAGAAATCAGGACTAAAGTGGGGGTTATAGTAGCATAAGCGCTAGATATTATTAGAAGGCAGCAAGTCAAATGGTTTGGCCATGCAAGTTAGTTAACAGTATACCACAACCAGCAACGATGTGTGTACAGACCAGAGGGAAGCAGAGGAAGAGATGAGAAGAGACCGACCACATAAGCGATGGACGCTGATAAGTCCATGGGAATATCGATACCTGAAGCCCATAAGCAGGCACTCTCCCGCTGTTTATACTTCACCTCGACACCGCAAGGTACAAGAGGAACATGATGAGTTGAGATGTTGTATAGTCTCAGTCATTGAAGTACCGGACCGTACCGTGTGATTGGCTTTTTCAAGGCCTCCTATCTATTCGCCATTCGTGGTGGCCTCCTTATTACTATTAGTAATGTAATAATAGTATAAATAATATTATCAAAATATAGTATATTTACATTTAGTGAGAATTTATCTTTTCTTGCAACTTCTAACAAATTATTGCAATATCCTAGTACAACGTGCATAGAATTACCACACACACAAAATAAAAACGTAAGGTTTAATTATAGCACACTGACCACTACACACTGACCTTCGGCCACGAGAAAATCATACTAACAAAGAAGACTGGGTCAACAATAGAAGAGCGCCAGCCAAACAAGTCCAAACATGTTGGAAACCTTCTGCAGTCCATTTACACACACACACACACACACACACGCACGCGCGCGCGCGCACTAGAAACTTAATGTATTTACACATTTATCGCCTTAATAAAGTGAGATATAGGGCACTTTGGTGTGCAGAGACTAAACAATTTACATTACTGATTTGTTTGGTTTTTTGTTTTTCTTTTCGGGATTTGGGGTTTTCAGGACTGTGCACAACCCACTACTGACAACGCCGCTGATCATATTCCGGTACGATCCTAAGGCCTTGTCTACGTCAGATTGGAAGCACTAGACTCGAGTTTCGCTCTCGTATGAGCTCGTCAATAGTGCATATCCCTGACTGATCGAACTCCAGGTCACTGGCATGTGAGGCGGGTGTGTTAAATTAAGCAATGTATACAGTATACATTGTTTGGCATGTCTTGACAAGTTTACATTCAGTAATTTGCCATTGCTTTCTGAACGTACCGATACCAACGCAACGCGGTCTGCTGTCAAATCGAGCGCAGTGTGTGTTTCGTACGCGGGTATACGGGATTACGAACCGCGCCCGTAACGCCTTCGCCACGAAGGCGGCCACTAGTTGTTGCTTGTGCAAAATAGAAGAAATCAAATGGTATGACAAAATCACCAATGTGGAGTTCGTTGAGAAAACGACAAATACCAGTGAAATAAGAAGTGAAGAAAGGACTTTGGCGCTGTATAGGCCATACATTGAGAAACCCCTAGAAAGCATTTAGTTATTGAACCATCAGGGCAAGAGAAATGGAGGAAGACATAATAACTCACAGAGAAGAGAAGCAGATATAGAAATGAACATTATAGGAAGGACATGGACACAACTCATGGGATAGCTATAAACATGGAGGATTGGAGTGAGTTGGTTGACTATGGCCCAAAGGTGGATTGAGGGTAAAACAAGAATGGGGATTTAACCCAGACCTAACGCCGGTCAGTTGGACCTCATTGTTAACTCCCCTTACAGAAAGCAATGGCTAACTTCTCTTCTGGTTCCGACCAATTTCCCCCTATGGCTGTGTGATGCGATATCGCCATCATATTTTGTAGAACTGAGAGCGAGCGGAATAGGTGGCCAATCTGTCCCTCACTTTGGCAAGGGACAAGCCTAGTCGTCAAAACCCCACGTCCGATCGTGCTTATGAAATATCCAGCGCAGTACCGTTCAGTACGCTATCAGCCTCGCCAGCGGGCCCACAAACCTCTAATCACTGAGTAAAACACAAAACCATCGAAATGCTGGAAGTGATTGTACGGACCTGCTCAAGACACGTCTGCTCGCCTGCACGCCCAGTGGTCTTGGGGTTCCATCCGCGTCGGGGCGAAATCGAATTTTAAAAATTGACCCGGACTTCCAAGTCGATCCAGGTTAAAATAAGCATAGGATAATGTTTTAGGAAGTAACGAGGGGATCTGGTCGACGCTCGACGCTCAGAGGAAAGGTGAGACGGACATATAATCAGATTGCTACTGGAACTATTGGTGTTGGAACTCTTCGCTGGCACTGAGGATGGGGACGGAGCGCTTATAGGAATGCCCCGAGTGCTGTGATGTCGGTCCCTCAATCAATCAATCTGCCTGATCATGCACCAATACCCTACCAAGAGGTGCAGACCCAGCCAAACTGTCCGCCTGCTAGTCTCCCCCAACACTGGCATGTCTTGGGGTGGGTGGGTGGGAGTGAAAGCAAACAGATTCTCTATGGTTGATTGTTGACAAGGCTGTGTTTTGTCACCGGATATACTCTCACTTTATAGAGAAGTAATATTGATTACATAGAGGGCAGGAATACTTTTTTAAAAAAAAATCCTTTACAGGACATCGCTGTCAACATCAGCATCTTTCAGCTGATTGTTGATTTCTTGGCAAGATTACTCTCAGTACTCTCAGTACGGGAGCTGCGTGGTCTCGAGGTATGGTGTCCGCCTCGAGTGCTGGAGGTCCCGGGTTCAAGCCCTGGTGATGCCGGGATTTTTTCACGTGGACTTCTAGTAATAAAATGTCCCCTGGTCTCTGGGTAGTGAGATCGGACGCCCGTGTGTATTGTTGCGCACGTAAAAAATCCCTTGGCAGTTGGAAATCGAAAAAGAGTAGCCTAGCGGCGCTGCCCCGGGCAAAATTTCGAGTTAAAAATCTACCCAAAGTATTTCAGGATCCTCGGTGGTGCTACGGAGTTCGTGCACTAAGCTGAGTTTCTCCAGACTCAGGTTTGAGTTAGGAGGAGAACGGAGCACTTATGGGTTGAACCCGTGTGCCGTGATGTTGATCCATCTACTAAACTAAACTAAACTCTCAGCAGTTTCCAGGAATACTCATCATCATCAAGTGCCGTGCCGGCTGGCGTAGGCGTTCATGGCTCTCCATAGATCTCGGTCTTTGGTTTTCTGGATCAACTCTGGTGCTGATATTCCTCCATGCCACCGTCTCAATCCATCCAGCATCACTTCTCTTGGTCTACCTCTGCCTCTCTTCCCCTCGATCTTTCCAGTTGTTACGATGTTCTCCAATGCCTCTCTTCTCATCACGTGACCGAAGAAAGATGTTTGTCTCTGTCTTATTGTTGTATATAATGTTCTAGTTTCATTAGCCTGTTTCAGGCAGTCGTCGTTAGTTACTCTGGCAGTCCAAGGAATTCGCAACATTCGTCTCAGGAACCACATCTCTGTTGCTTCTAATTTCTTCTTAATTTGTTCATTTACGTTCCAAGATTCACTGCCATACAGCAAAACTGGTTCTACATAGCATTTCAGCACTCTCTTTCTTACATTCAGTGATAGTGACTTATTGCATAAGATACTCTTAATTTTCTGAAAAGCGGCTTTTGCCTGCCCTATTCTACTCCTAATCTCTGTTGTACATCTTCCATCTGATGTTATAAATGCCCCTAGGTATCTAAAATTATCAAATTGGTTAAGGATTTTCCCTTCTATTTCTATGTCACATTTTGGTGCCACCATTTTCTTTGATATTACCATTGTAGGTAATTAATATATTATTATAAACAATCTATATTGTGCAGACGACACAGTATTGATAACGGAAAATGCAAAAGATTTACATTTGGACATTGTAGCAATAGAGAGTGCACCAAGGACTTTCACAATAGTAAGAAGTAAGAATTGCAAGAAGACAGTTTAGTTATATCTAATAAAAAAAAAAGAAATCAAAACATGAAATAACAATAGAAGGGACACATCTTAACGAAGTTGATAACTTGGGCGATTATCACATAAGATGAAAGATACGTGACAGAGACTAAAAACATAATAGTTCAAGCAAAAGCTGCATTTCAGAAAATGAAAAGTATCTTATGTTATAAATCACTATCACTGAATGTAAGAAAAAGAGTATTGAAACATGAAACTGAACCTATTTTGCTGCATGGCAGTGAATCACGGAGCGTTAATGAAAAAATTAGAAACAACGTGGAAGCAACGGAGATGTGGTTCCTGAGACGAAGTTACGACTACCTTGGACTGCCAGAGTAAAACAACAAGAATTGCCCGGAGAATGTAATAAAATCCATGTAATATATTTCTACAATTATAAAAGAGAGACAAACACTCTTTGGCCACTGCTGTAATGACTAATGACAAGAAGAGAGGCATTGGAACACATCGTGACGACTGGAAAGATCAACGCGAAAAGAGGCAGAGGCAGACCAAGAGAAATGATGCTGGATGGACTAAAACATTTTTATGGAAGTATATCATCAGCAGAGTTGATCCAGAACACCTAAAGAGTGCCCAAAGACGGTGTGGAGAAACATGAACGCATACGTCAGTGGCTGGCACATGATGATGTTGATCACATCTATTATTAGAGAGCTAAAGTCACATGATCACCGTATACACAAAATGGTGATCCGCTATTTGACGGGCAGCGAGATGCAACTTAAAATAACTTAAGTTCCAAATAATATATAAATTATGGTCTCATTATTATTGCAGTTTGCTACTTTAGGCAGTGTTTTAACGGATCATTACTTAATAATGATCTTCAGTTGAAGTCAGTTGTTTTTTCTTAATGTTTTGGACTGCTTTTTAAACCGTTTTCCGCATGGATGGTTTTTAGTCCAGTTTAGAGTTTAGAGTTAGTTAGACTTTAGTTTAGGTTAGTTTAAATAATAAAATATTAACAATATAATTATAAATTATATATATTTTATTATTTTATTTATATTTATTGATATTCTTTATTCAATAAAAAGTAATATTGGTACTTTTGTACAAGTAGGAATATTTTTATTATTAGTTTCTTCTATGTTACTGTTACCGTTTATTAATTTTTCCCTAATAATTATCTTATGTTATAGTCAGTGACTAAATAAGTTTATAATGTAAAGACTCAATTCTTGAACTACTTCTACTTCTATTTTACTAGAATTTCTAGACACTTGAGATTAATTGAATATTTAATGGATGGTGGTATCATAGTACGTAATAATAACACGTAGAAGTAGTTGCATAGTATGAGCCATGGTGGCAGAGTCATAAAAGTAAAAGTGGCCAGTGAGCTTTCTTCAAAGCCAATTTGAACGCAGTGGTTCAGGTTCAGCTGTCAGTGAGGGAGTTTCCCCGACAACGTGT
The DNA here is from genome assembly GCA_963921405.1 of Cepaea hortensis. Taxonomy (NCBI): domain Eukaryota; kingdom Metazoa; phylum Mollusca; class Gastropoda; order Stylommatophora; family Helicidae; genus Cepaea; species Cepaea hortensis. The sequence continues at coordinate 10,412,760 of OY992896.1, forward strand.
AGAGAATCATGGTGAGGGTGTTCAAATATCACAGTTTTTCCTCACAACGTGTCATCCCCATCGAAAAAGAACCGCTGACAGTTTGTGCGGATCATGACAAGGTGTTTGTGGCCACCAGCGATTGTGAGATCATTGTCTTTGAAGTCAGTAAAGGGAACTTGGTGGAGACCCAGCGATGTCCAACAATATCCTTAGTTGAAACAATTGTATACAACACTTTCAGTGAGTTCGGTACATCTTTCTAGTTTATACATCTTTCTATTTTATACGTATTTCTGGTTTATACATCCTTCTAGTTTATACATCTTTTTAGTTTATACATCTTTCTAGTTATACATCTTTGTAGTTTATACATCCTTCTAGTTTATACATCTTTTTAGTTTATACATCTTTGTAGTTTATACATCCTTCTAGTTTATACATTCTTCTAGTTTATACATCTTACCAGTTTATACATCCTTCTAGTTTATACATCCTTCTAGATTATACATCCTTCTAGTTTATACACTTTCTAGTTTATACATCTTTCTAGTTTATACATCTGTTTCATTTTATTTTGTGTATTGTTTTTCTTATGTTCTTTCTTCTCACTCTGCCTCTGCCCTCCTCCCCCTCCTATGTCTCTCATACACATTTTCTCTATCTCTTTCTTTTCTTTCCCTGATTTCTTTTTCCATGGAACTTTAGTAGTTCAGTTGGTAGCTTATTTGCTGGCCCGATTATCACATATTTAAATTCTCTTTAAGGTCGCAAATTCTTTCTTTATTACTATGTTGACTTTTCCCTCCCGCATTTACCTCTGTTCACTCTCCTATTGACTTTTCTCTCCCTTATATACCCCTCTTCACTCTTCTGATTACTTCCCTCCCTCGTTTACCTCTCTTCACTCTTCTATTGATTTGTCTCTCTCTCTCTCTCTCTCTCTCTCTCTCTCTCTCTCTCTCTCTCTCTCTCTCTCTCTCTCTCTCTCTCTCTCTCTCTCTCTCTCATATACCTCTCTTCACTCTCCTTTTGGCTTTTCTCTCCATCATATACATATCTTCACTCTCCTAATCAATTTTCTCTGCCTCATATACAATTCTCCGGGAAGGTTAACCCGGTCAACAAATGCGCGCAGAAGTAGGATGTGTCGGCCTAATGGCGCAAGAATGCAGCTCTGCTGTAAACAGGCACAACGTAATCACGTCCGAAAAAAGTCTCCAGATGAACGCAGCAGAAGAAGAAGATATACAATTCTTTACTCTCCTAATCACCTTTCTCTCCTCACAGATCTCTCTTCACTCCTTTATTGACTTTTCTGTCCCATATACCTCTCTGCAATTCCTACTTGACTTTTTAGCACTAACTGCTTTGGGACAATCTTTACATTTTATCAACCCAAGGACATTCTTTCTCTTTCTTCTTTCACCCTCTATCCTCCACTGGATATTCTACCTCTTCCTTCTTTCACCCTCTATCCTCCACTGGATATTCTACCTCTTCCTTCTTTCACCCTCTATCCTCCACTGGGACATCCTGCCTTTTTCTTCTTTCACCCTCTACCCACTGGGACAAGGGCCCTCAAACAACTTACTCCAATCCCTCCTGTCCTTAGCTATCCCAGGCAGCTCCGTCCATGTCTTCTCAACATTATTCATTTCTGTCTCTTCTCCATGAGTTTTCAGGTCTTCCTGTATTTATTTTACCCTGTGGATTCCAGAAAAGGCCTTTCTAGTTATACTATTCTCAGGTCTTTTTCCAGTGCATGTCCTATCCAATGCCAGCGCCTCTTCTTCACTTCTTGATTAACAAAATATTTCAAAATAATGTTTTAGTTTAGTTTAGTTTAGTCGATGGATCAACATCACGGCACACGGGTGTAACCCGTAAGTGCTCCGTTCTCCTCCTAACTCAAACCTGTCTTGAGAAACTCAGCTCAGGGCATGAACTCTGTAGCACCGGCGAGGATCCTGAAATAATTTGGGTAGATTTTTAACTAAAAATGTTACCCGGGCAGCGCCGCTAGGCTACTCTTTTTCGATTTCCAACTGCAAGGAATTTTTTACGTGCGCAATAATACACACAGGCATCCGATCTCACTACCCAGAGACCAGGGGAAATTTTATTACTAGAAGTCCACGTGCTCCCCCGATGGTGTTTCCACCTTGTCGTGGTGGGGGAGCTTGAGTTTCTCAATGACCCTGAGAGCTATGCCGGCGGTAGCGTAGCTACCAGCAGGGCCTCCCAAGCCGGACAGGTCAAAGGGTAGAGAACAGACAAAGAGAAACACCCTGGTCCTCCAGGTTGGGGGTTGAAGCGTGGGGTTAACATCCCCACCTTTGTAAAAACCTTTCTTTGTTACGAAACAAATACATGAGCCTCGATATCGGACTGACTTATCTGGACAACGACCTTGGAACGTTAAAGGACTTTTGAGATTTGGAACATGGAATGTACGGACACTATATCGAGCTGGAGCAGCTGAAGAACTAACCCGAGAGCTGGTTGAATATCAAATGGATATAACAGCAATTCAAGAAATAAGGTGGCCAGGAGAGGGTACTTTAGAGCAAAATGGAATGATTATAATATATGGAGGAAACACCCAAAATAAACATGAATTAGGAACAGGATTTGTCATCAAAAAAGAGTTATGGGGGAACGTTTTAAACTTTAAAGCTTTTAATGACAGGATTAGTAAATTACGAATAAAAGGTAAATGGAAAAATATAACGATGATTAATGTACATGCACCTACTGAAGAGAAAGAAGATGATATTAAAGAAGACTTTTATAATGATCTGGAAGATGTCATAGAAGAAACCCCCAAACAGGACATCCTGATTGTGCTGGGAGACTTCAATGCAAAAATAGGTAGAGAGCAAACTAATAAAAAAGTGGCCGGTATGGAAAGCCTACATACAACTTCAAATGATAATGGATGGAGAGTCATCAACCTGGCAGAAGCCAAAGGACTGCAGATTAGCAGTACCAGACTACAAAGAAAGGATATACACAAACAAACTTGGAAATCATGTGACAAGAGAACCTATAATCAAATAGATCACATTTTAATTAACAACAGAAATGCATCAAACATACAGCAAGTCAGAAGTTATAGAGGAGCTGAGTGCCACAGTGACCACTTCCTCGTTGGAGCAAAATTTAAAATAAAACTTAAGAGAGCTTTCTATACTAAATTACAAAGATTACACCCAACATATAACAGAGAAAAACTGCAAGACATTACAGTCAAAGAGAAATTTACAGATGAAATAAAATGTAAACTTGAAACTCTGCAAAACCCTTTGGAGGAAAGCGTTGACCAAACTTGGTTGAACATCAAGAATACAATTCAGTCTACCGCAGGAGAATGTCTCGGTGTGTTAACCACGCATAGAAAGAACAGATGGTTCAATCAAAAATGTGAAGAAGCAGTCATTAGGAAGAAGAATGCCAGACATGTATGGTTAAATGACATCAATAACATCCAAAAGGAAGAGCATTATAGAAATGAATGTAAAGAGGCTACAAAAATAGTCAGACAGCAGAAGCGAGAATATATGAGTAATATAATCAAAGATATGGAAACTAATCACCAGAAAAATGAATCCAGAAAATTTTTTAAAGAACTGAAGTCAATGAAACGAGGGCACCAACAAAACACATATGGTTTAAAAGACAAAAATGGGAATATGATAAATACCAATGAGGAAATGTGCAACACATGGAAAGAATATTTTATTGAATTACTAAATTGTGAAGCTCCAAGTAACATTTTCCCACAGGAAGAGGTTCTAACATGCGAACCACAAATTGAAGAACCTACATTTGAAGAAATCCTATATGTAATCACACGACTTAAAAACAATAAGGCAACTGGGACTGATGGAATTGCTGCTGAATTTATAAAGGCAGGTGGCCATGCATTACATCTAAAGCTATACGAACTAATAATAAAAATCTGGAGGACAGAAGAATTACCCCATGACTGGAAAGAGTCATTATTGATACCTATCTTTAAGAAAGGAGACAAGTTCCAATGTGGAAATTATAGAGGAATATCACTACTGTCCACAAGCTATAAGATACTATCCGCAGTATTACTAAATAGACTAAAACCATATTCAGAAGACATATTAGGTGACTACCAGGCGGGGTTTAGACAAAACAGATCAACAATAGATCAGATATTTATCTTACGACAAATAGCCGAGAAACATTGGGAATATAAAAGAGATCTCCATAACATTTTTGTGGATTTTAAAAAGGCTTATGATAGTGTCCATAGGAATAGTCTATGGAATGCTATGCAGGAATTTGGAATACCAAGGAAGTTAATCAACATGACCAGACTATGCATGGAAGATACTTATAATATAGTAACATGTAAAGGCAGGAAATCAGACCCCTTCCAAATAACATCTGGCTTGAAACAGGGTGATGCACTATCGCCGCTACTCTTCAATCTGGCTCTAGAGAAAGTTGTAAGGAAGGTAAAGGAGGAATGTGATATTGGAGGAACATCCAAGCTGCTTGGTTATGCAGATGATATAGATATTATAGGGCAAAGTGAACAAAAGACATTGGAAATATTGACTCACTTAAAGGAAAAAGCCCAACAGATGGGGCTGGTTATCAACCAAGATAAGACAGAATATATGGTAATTTCAAGAGACGGAATGGCTAGAAACTCTGGCCACATACAAATAGATAATATGACCATTAAAAGAACGGAAACATACAAATACCTGGGTACGATCTTCAACTGCTCCAACATCATAAGGGAAGAAATACAAACTAGAATCAACTCTGGAAATAAGATATACTATGCACTACAACATCTACTAAAATCAAAGACGCTATCTCGTAACACCAAAATCACAATATACAAAACACTGATCAGACCAGTTGTGCTGTATGGCTCTGAAACCTGGAGTACAACGAAAGGAGACGAAGCCTTGTTACAAACCTTTGAGAACAAAATTTTAAGACGCATCTTTGGACCCATTAGGGATACACAAAGTGGAGAGTGGAAAAGAAGAAGTAACAAAGACATTTATGATCTGTTTAAGTCCCCGCTAATCACTGGTATCATGAAGGCTAATAGACTACAATGGCTGGGGCATATAGAAAGAATGGAAGATAATAGGGAAACAAAACTCGCTTACACTCAGGAAATAAATGACCGTAGACCCCGAGGTAGACCAAGAAGGCGGTGGAGAGATAATACATGTACAGACCTGCAAGCACTTGGAATCAACGACTGGCAAGAGAAGGTCCACCAGAGAGACGAATGGAGACGGATTGTATTTGCAGCAAAGAACCTCAATGGCTCGGAACGCTGAAGAAGAAGAAGAAGAAGAAGAAGTCCACGTGAAAAAAATCCCGGTCCTCACCGAGGCTTGAACCCAGAACCAACAACACTTGAGGCGGACACCATACCTCGAGACCACGCAGCCCCCTAAATAATGTTTTCCTGTAGTGAATTTGAATAACGAAGACACAAACAATAAATTGCACGACCGGGCAACCATGACCGCGAGGTCATGGGCTAACGGGGCTATGGCTCGCCATATGGGATGGACTCCCTGTGGTCAGATTAGTGTCCTAAACCTGCGACTGGCCTAGCAAGCCGGCAGGGTATCTTCATACTGCTCGTAGAAAAACTAAGAAGTAATGTAAAGAAACCAGCCAAGCAGAGTCAGCAAGAATACAGCATGACGAGAACATAGAAGAAGAACCATCTGCAAATCTAACCATTAGAGAACTCCTGTTTGCGGATTACCAAGCACTAATAGCAAAATCAGAAGCTGAATTACAAGACCACATGAATAGTCTAAATGAAATGTGTAGGGAACATAACAGGAAAATTAGCACAAACAAAACAGAGGTAAAGACTATAACTAAAGAAGAACAAACAACAAAAATTCATCTAAACGAACATCCCTTGAAACAAGTAAAGAGTTTAAAGTACCTAGGAAGTATAATATCATCAAATGGCAGATCAGAAGACGAGATCGAAAATAGGTGCAATAAGGCAAATCAACTCATTGGACAAATGGCACCAATACTAAAGAACAAACATGTATCAATAACTACTAAGAAAGCACTTTACAACACAATCTTCCTGCCAACTCTATGCTACCAATGCCAAACCTGCACAATGACAGTAAAAGAGAAAAGAAACATCACAACAACAGAAATGAGGTTCCTGAGAAGAATACTCAACGTATCAAGAAGAGATAAGATCAGAAATGAAGAAATCAGGACTAAAGTGGGGGTTAAAGCAGCACTAGATTTTATCAGAAAGCAGCAAGTCAAATGGTTTGGCCAAGCAAATAGGTTACCAGTCAACAGCATACCACAACAAGCAATGATGTACAGACCAGATGGAATCAGAGGAAGAGGCCGACCACGTAAACGTTGGACGGAGGGAATAGCAGAGTCCATGGGAATATCAATATATGAAGCCCATAATCGGGCACTCTCACGAAATTTATACTTCACCTCGACACCGCAAGGTACAAGAGGAACATGATGAGATGAAATGAGATTGATATTTCAGCTTGAAGGATTTATCTAATTACTTTAGTTTATGTTGTGAGATTTCTGCAGTATGTAGCTGATGAGCTGCAGTGAAATATGCCAGGCAATAAATCATGCAATCTGTTGTTTGTCACTGGTATTTGTTTAGTTTTTAGTTTAGAACTAAATTGGGACATTGAGGTTATCTAAAACTTGTCACAAGATGAAAAGAGTTCTCTGCAATTTATTTTTATTAATCGAGGTGGGTAAAAGAGTTCTTAAGACCTGTATTGAGCCAACTCTGGTGCATGGAAGCAAATCATGGACAATTTACAAATAGGTTAGGAATTATGTGGAGGCTGCGGCGATGTGATTTTATAGTAGAATGATGAGAACACAATGAACTGATGGAGAGAGCAATGAAGATATCTTGAAAGAAGTTAACTCACAAAGAGAACCGGTTACTCACACCAGAAGAAGACAGTCCACATTCTTTTGAACATGTTAAGAGAAGAGGAAAGCTGGAGCATGTCGGCACAACGGGAAAGTTGGAGGGGAAGACCAAGACAGAAGATGCAGGACAGTTTGACATCATGGCATGGAGGAACATCGGTATCAGAAATGAATGGGAACACACAAGACAGAAGGCTGTGGATAGACATGATCACCAACACCACAAGGCTATAAGGCACAATGGATTATAAGAAGAACAAGAAAACACATCTGAATTACCTGTTTGCATACCTGTTTATTTGTTTGTCGAGACTCCTGTCTGTTCCACTTTTCACATGGGGCAGTGAGGAGCATTTTGTGTGATATTCACTGGCACAGGAATGGAGCATAATGGACAAACAACCCTTTGCTGTGAAGTTGGAACGGCGACTAACTAACTGACTAACATACTTGTTTATTCATGCACTAACGTTTCAATTCGCCAGGAAGCTACATTGTGACAGTTGAACTGAAGAAGTCATGGATGCGCTTGACCAAGTCCGTGCGGGTGTACTTAAACTGGGAAACCAGTGTACCAGGGTTGACCAAGCCCAGGACGAAGGTCCGCATAGCAGGAAAGTCACACGTACAGCATGTGTCTAGCTCAGTCAGAGGGGAGATGATGGAGATTGTGGAGGTGCCTTTGGATGAGAATGCCACATGTGTGGCTGTGTGCAGGTATGTGTGGCTGTGTGTAGGTATGTGTGGTTGTGTGTAAGTATGTGTGGCTGTGTGCATTTTATGTGTGGTTGTGTGTAGGTATGTGTGGCTGTGTGTATGTATGTGTCTAATTGTTTGCAGATATATGAGACTGTTTAGTGGTGTGTGTGGTTGTGTGTAGGTATGTGTGGTTGTGTGTAAGTATGTGTGGCTGTGTGCATTTTATGTGTGGTTGTGTGTAGGTGTGTGTGGTTGTGTGTAGGTATGTGTGGCTGTGTGTATGTATGTGTCTAATTGTTTGCAGGTATATGAGACTGTTTAGTTGTGTGTGTGGTTGTGTGTAGGTATGTGTGGCTGTGTGTACGTATGTGTGTCTAATTGTTTGCATGTATATGTGACTGTTAAGTTGTGTGTGTGGCTGTGTGCAGGTATGTGTGGGTGTGTGCAGGTATGTGTGGTTGTGTGCAGGCGTGTGTGGTTGTGTGCAGGTATGTGTGGGTGTGTGCAGGTATGTGTGGTTGTGTGCAGGTGTGTGTGGCTGTGTGCAGGTGTGTGTGGCTGTGTGCAGGTGTGTGTGTGGCTGTGTGCATATGTGTGTAGGTATGTGTGGCTGTGTGCATTTATGTGTGGTTGTGTGTAGGTGTGTTTGGTTGTGTGTAGGTATGTATGTGTGGCTGTGTCTAGGTATGTGTGGCTGTGTGCAGATGTGTGTGTGTGGCTGTGGCTGTGTGCAGATGTGTGTGGTTGTGTGTAGGTATTTGTGGCTGTGTGTACGTATGTGTGTCTAATTGTTTGCAGGTATGTGAGACTGTTTAGTTGTGTGTGTGGTTGTGTGCAGGCATGTGTGGCTGTGTGCAGGTATGTGTGGGGCTGTGTGCAGGTATGTGTGGGTGTGTGCAGGTATGTGTGGTTGTGTGCAGGCATGTGTGGCTGTGTGCAGGCGTGTGTGGCTGTGTGCAGATGTGTGTGGCTGTGTGCAGATGTGTGTGGTTGTATGTAGGTATGTGTGGCTGTGTGTACGTATGTGTGTCTAATTGTTTGCAGGTATGTGAGACTGTTTAGTTGTGTGTGTGGCTGTGTGCAGGTATGTGTGTGGCTGTATGCAGATGTGTGTGGCTGTGTGCAGATGTGTGTGGTTGTGTGCTGGTATGTGTGGCTGTGTGCTGGTGTGTGTGGTTGTGTGCAGGTATGTGTGGCTGTGTGCTGGTATGTGTGGTTGTGTGCTGGTATGTGTGGCTGTGTGCAGGTATGTGTGGCTGTGTGCAGGTATGTGTGGCTGTGTGCATGTGTGTTTGTGGCTGTATGCATGTGTGTGTGTGTGGTTGTATGCTGATATGTGTGGTTGTGTGCAGGTGTGTGTGGTTGTGTGCTGGTATGTGTGGTTGTGTGCAGGTGTGTGTGGCTGTGTGCAGGTATGTGTGGCTGTATGCAGATGTGTGTGGCTGTGTGCATATGTGTGTAGGTATGTGTGGCTGTGTGTACGTATGTGTGTCTAATTGTTTGCAGGTGTATGAGGCTGTTTAGTTGTGTGTGTGGCTGTGTGCAGGTATGTGTGGTTGTGTGCTGGTATGTGTGGTTGTGTGCTGGTATGTGTGGTTGTGTGCTGGTATGTGTGGTGTGCAGGTGTGTGTGGTTGTGTGCAGGTGTGTGTGGTTGTGTGCAGGTGTGTGTGGCTGTGTGCAGGTGTGTGTGGTTGTGTGCAGGTGTGTGTGGCTGTGTGCTGGTATGTGTGGCTGTGTGCTGGTGTGTGTGGTTGTGTGCTGGTATGTGTGGTTGTGTGCTGGTATGTGTGGTTGTGTGCAGGAATGTGTGGCTGTGTGTGTGTGTGTGTGTGGTTTTATGTAGGTGTGTGGTTGTATGCCTGTGTGTGTGGCTGTGTGCAGGTGTGTGTGGTTGTGTGCAGGTATGTGTGTGGCTGTGTGCTGGTATGTGTGGTTGTGTGCTGGTATGTGTGGCTGTGTGCTGGTGTGTGTGGCTGTGTGCTGGTATGTGTGGCTGTGTACAGGTATGTGTGGCTGTGTTCATGTGTGTGTATGTGGCTGTATGCATGTGTGTGTGTGTGGTTTTATGCAGGTGTGTGGTTGTATGCCTGTGTATGTGGCTGTGTGAATGTGTGTGTGTGTTGTTTTGTGCAGGTATGTGTGTGGCTGTATGCATGTGTGTGTGTGTTGTTTTGTGCAGGTATGTGTGTGGCTGTATGCATGTGTGTGTGTGGTTTTAAGCAGGTGTGTGTGGTTGTATGCCAGTGTATGCGGCTGTATTCTGGTGTGTTTGACTGTTTGTGCGTGTATGTTTCAGGTATACAGGAAATTTTGCTGTGGCGTGTGGTTCAGAGGTCAAACTGTGCAGCGTTGTGGAAAAGATGATTGGCAATTCTGATAAAACTTATCTGGATGTTGAGGTAGGCAGTCATTGTGACACAGATTTATATTAAATTTTGTAACTTAAAAAAATGGATGAAGCGTATATCCTTGATTTAACAAATTAATAAGGCAAAGGGTTGTCTCTTCTTTTTCACGGTTTTCTTCTTCTTTTGCTTCTCCTTCTTCTCTTTCTCCATTTACCTCAGTGAAGTATTGGGGGGAGATGTGAGGATATTTTATGGGCAAATTTTAATGCTCTTTTTAATGCATTTTGTTAGTTGGTCTTAATTTCTTAAGGTTGTTCTTTATACCATCACTCCATAATTTACGCTGTCTTTCCCTAGCTCTGTATCCATTATATTTCTTCAATGCAGCCTTTGTGGTAGACGGTACCAGGGCAATCTTGTGAGGTGGCCAAACATATTAATCTGTTCTTTAATGTTGTCTGTTAACTCAAAACTGTTGTTAAATAGAACCACGGAGGTTAACAGGGCTGAGAGAACGCTTAAACTTTCTCGGCTGATTGTGACGTAGTGGGTTTATTTCACATGCTAGTCTTAAAAAAATTTTTTTTTTTAATTATTGGTGCTTACTTGCTTTAAACTCAAGGTAGTCCATACAAGTTACTCCTAGTAGTGCTGGGCTGAATTTTGCGTGTGGATTAGCTTCCCATATTAACAGTGTCCCTCGCCATCAGGTGAACCCACTCCATCTTCAGAGGTACTTGTTCTTCTTCTTCTTCTTTCGTTCGCTTGAAATATGTCTATAACTGCAATGCTGTCTCTTGTATGAATTGAACTGTCTTTTTCAGTTCACACAGCGGTCCATAGAGTTTATAGAGGTACTTGTAATTTACATCCCCAAGTCAAGGACGATAGGTCAACATTTTAGTTCAACTGTCTGGTGTAGGGTTGAACCCCTTACCTCAGCATCAGCACATCGGATGTTTAAGAACACGCGTTCTTATCCATTCCACCATGCTGACCTACCCTCACACGCTTAAACTTTCACGGCTGATCATATCGTAGTGGGTTTGGGCTTAAATATTGACTTCCTGCTCTTGACTTTGGGACGTAAATTACAAATATCTCAGAAGTTGGAGAGGGTTAATCTGATGGCAAGGGTCACTGGTAATAGGAAAGCTAACACTCCCGGAGAAATCAGTCCCGTGCCCTCTAGTAGTAGCAAGTGTGTGGACTACGCTAAAGTTCAAAGCGGGCGAATGAAAAAAAAAAGGAAACATCAAATTGGGGAATTATTTTTATTGTAAAAAGGTTTTACCACAGTATGCAGTACTGTACAATGCAAAATTAAATTGTAATAACAAATTATTATATAAATCAAGTAATAATTCAATAACAGGATGCTGAGTTTATTGAACATTTTTTTTTAGTGTACATGTTCATTTTACAATTTATTATTAATTCTGCTGCCTTTTATCCTCCGGTAGTGCATGTCATGCAAGAAACAAATGAAAACCTTAAACTGATTGGAGAAATTGGACGTAGACAGTCACGATTTTTCAGACACATTTATAGCATGGATCCTCAGCCAACTCATGTCAAGCTGTCCTATCTTTGGCCATGTCCTGCAGCTCCCTGCATGTCCTCCCTCCATGTCCTCCCTCCATGTCCTCCCTCCATGTCCTCCCTGCATGTCCTTCCTCCATGTCCTCCCTCCATGTCCTCCCCCCATGTCCTCCCCATATTATTGATCTTTGCCTCTAATTCTCTTCTCCATGTGGGTTTAGGTCTCCCTATATTTCTGTTCCCCTTTGGTTTCCATAGGAAGAACTTTCTAGTTATGCAATTATCAGGATTTCTCAATGTGTCCTATCGTGTCATAGCGTCTTTTCCTCACCTTTTGATTCGCTGGAATTTGTTGTTTTCTCCATAAACTTCACATTAGTGATTCTATCATGTCAGTTTAATCCTTCTGTTCTGCTCATGCGCCAGTGAATGAGTTATTGTGGTGTATTAGTGATTGTTGGTTTGTACTTCATGTCTCCCATTCATACAACTATGCAGATTTGATGTTAGAGCTAAATATTGAAAGTTTGGTTTCAGATTTGATTTCTTTTGACATCTGCAAATACTTTCACTATGAACTGTAGTTTCACCAGTCAATCAATTTTGTCTGACTCTACACCATGCGTCTGACACATGCTTCGCCCCCCAGCTCGGAGATGCAATTGATGTTACATCATACATTCTAATCTGCTGTCACACTCTCACCTTCCCTATTTGCCGGAATTTAAACGTTCATTATCTCTGTGTTTGGCAAATCGGTGTCGGGCTGTGGTCTATTCCAACTTCTGTTTAGTAAGTTCACACGTTAGTCCGGCTGAAAGTCTCCACTCAAGTTGAAATTATAGTCTGGACTTAGAAGTTAATCTGTAATTGCGTTGTGCCTTGCAGAGCTGTGATATTTTCCCTATCAGCTAATCATCCGACGTCTTCAGACATTTGTTGACCGGGTTAATCTTCCCGGGTGTTTTAGCCATTTTATTGCCAACAAACTACAGCCCAATCGCCAGCACATTTAGTCACAACTGATGAATGTGATGTTTGTCTGTTTTCTTCAGGTGTTTTTGGAGCTGTGCTGGAATTTTGAAGTGAAGTCTGTGTCACTTTGTGAGGAGTTTATTATTTGCTGCTCTCTGAAGGAAGTTCAAGGCATCAGAGTCCGGTTCGTGGTTTATGCATTTTTTAAGCCTGGTAAAAAGATAATATAGTGAGAATGGTGATAAATCATTTGGCTCATTAAAAATAGAGTAGGTCAGCATGGTCGAATGGATAAGAACGCGTGTTCTTAATCATCCGGTGTGCTGATGCCGAGGTAAGGGGTTAAACCCCTACACAGGACAGTTGAATTTTGCATGTGGATTTGCTTTCCCTATTAACAGTGTACCTCGCTATCAGGCAAACCAACTCCGACTTCAGGGGTACTTGTAATTTACGTCCTAAAGTCAAGGACGATAGGTCAGAATTTTAGTCCAACTGCCCGGTGTAGGGGTTGAACCCCTTACCTCAGCATCAGCCTACCGGATGTTTAAGAACACATGTTCTTATCCATTCGGCCATGCTGACTTACACATGTTATCTATCCCACTGTTGCTTTTCTAGTGACTGCCGCTTCCATCGACGATGAAATGTAATTTTCATGGCGGACTGTTGTGTAGGCATTCTGGCAGTGGCTTTATGCATGTACTTGCCAGTGTATGCTGTTGGTCTGTCGGCACTGCTTTCTACTTTTCACATGGGGCAGTGAGGGGCATTTTGTGTGATATTCACTGGCACAGGAATGGAGCATCCAGGAAAGTTAACCCGGTCAACAAATGCCCGCAGAAGTCGGATATGTCAGCCGAAAGGTGCAAGTATCGCAGCTCTACTGTAAACAGGTACAACGCAATTATGTCTGAAAAAACACTCCAGATGAACGAAGAAGAAGAAGAAGAAGAAGAAGAAGAATGGAGCATTATGTGGGTGACCCTGTGCTGTGAAGTTGGTAGTACAACTAATGACTAACTAGCTATCTATCCCAGTTCTCCTGACTTATCTTCATATTACTTTTGCAACAACACGAGTGTCTTTTGTGTTTATGAAAAATTGTCCTTGTCTGTCTCTTATCAGATATGATGAAAGAGAGAAAAGATCACCAAAGAGATTCCCGATCCTCGCATCACATACCACAGGATCATCAGATGCTGGTAACTCCAGTCAAGAGCTGATGGATAGCTACAAATACTCTTCAGACACGGACTTCTCACAGTCTCATCACAGCGAGTATCTGTTTTCTAACCAGTGGCAGGAAAGTAGATCAGCCACTGTCTCGTCACAGAATCAACAAGCTAGGCCAGAGTTCAGAACTCTATACAGGACAGACAGTGACATTAAAATTGCCAAAGATTTTTCAGCGGGTGAGAGAACATGACGAAAAAGTAGATTATGTTGTAATTTCCATTTGTTTGTTTGTATTTTGCCTTACACATTAACCAAATAACTGCTGAATGTAAGCTTAGAAAATCACCATTGATAACTGAAAATTACTGATAAGAACAGCCTAGAAAATCATAAACAGTCAAAAAATGCTGGGGTTGATTGCAATGTCCTTTAAAGGATTGAAACACAGCTGAAGCAATTTTGGCAGCAGACCATTTTGCATTGGTTTTCAAATTATGGTAGGTGTGCCAGTCTTTCAGAAAGTAATGACAAATAACAAACAGCCAAAAATTGCTGGTGTTGACTGCGATGTCCTGTAAAGGATATTCAGTTAATTGAAAATCAAGATGGGCTGGGCCAGAAGACTGGTTTACATTTCTGCAGAGGTCAAGACTGACTAAAATTTGTGTAATTGTTATGCCCGGTTGTTAGAGGAAACAAACGAGATGACAAATTGTGGCCTTGACTGCTGTGGGGAGCAGATGAGCAATGGATTAGGCTGACATCATGAAAGCCCTCAGGGAGGTAGGATGAGTGAATGACTCAAGGGATGGATGTGATGCTGCAACTTTGACCAGACTGCAAGAACAGCAAGTTACACGTGGTGAAATAGGTCAGCATGGCCAGATAGATACAAACGCATGTTTTTAAACATCTGGTGTGCTGAAGAAACACAAAAGAATACATAAGGAGAGAGACCTTATAAGTGTGATGATTGGCTGTGGTAAGGGATTCAATCCTTTCACCTGACATTTAGACTGAAATGTTGACTTATCGTCCTTGACTTGGGGACGTAAATTACAAGTACCCCTGAAGTCGGAGTGGGTACACATGATGGTGAGGGACACTGTTAATAGGGAAAGCTAATCCACACAAAAAATTTAGTCCAGCACTACTAAAAGAAGCATGTATGGACTACGCTCGAGTTAAAAGCGAGCGAGTGAAAAAAAAAAACACGCGGTGAAGTGAGGCATGAGTGCTATACGAGAAGCCAAAAAAGAAAAGTCAATCACCTCAGAGTTGATGTTATCAGATGGTAAATACTGAGGGAGATACTAAGTAGGGAATCTGAGCACATGTGGGGCAATAGTCGATGTGTGGAGAGGATGACGTTTACTTTTTTTTGCCCCAATATAAAATTCAATATCTCAGTAACCAACTGAGGGAAAATGATGAGATTTAGCATATAACCTTATCATTATGTCCACCCAACAAAAAATTTTTTTGTTCTGGAGATTGTGCAGCAGATTTCAATGTTTGTTTATATGCGGTATATAATTTACGGGTAAAAAATTAAGTCCATCATTTTAAGAGTATTACAGCTTCACCAAGACACATCCGCGCTTTTTTTTGAAATTGTCTCCCCGGTTTTCGTTTTGGCACACACTGTGCACATTTATATGGGATTTTTCAGAGGTGTCTCCGATGTGGGTTCTTTCATGAAACGTGATTATATAAATAAACTAGCTGACCTGGCCCGGCTTCGCCCAGGCCCTGGTGGGGATCTATCTATCTATCTATCTATCTATCTATCTATCTATCTATCTATCTATCTATCTATCTATCTATCTGTCTGTCTGTCTGTCTGTCTGTCTGTCTGTCTGCTTGTTTGTCTGTCTGTCTCTCTGTCTGTCTGTCTGTCTGACCCGGCATCGGCTTCGCCCAGCTCCTGGTGGGGAGCATCTCATTTAATTCATATAAGTAGTCATATAAGCTCCCTTTTCCGTTCCCAACTGTCTGTCTGTCTGTCTGTCTGTCTGTCTGTCTGTCTGTCTGTCTGACCCGGCCCGGCTTCACTCAGTCCCTGGTGGGGAGCATCTCATTTAATTCATATAAGTAGTCATATAAGCTCCAGTTCCCAACTATCTGTCTGTCTGTCTGTCTGACTCGGCCCGGCTTCACCCAGTCCCTGGTGGGGAGCATCTAATTTAATTCATATAAGTAGTCATATAAGCTCCCGTTCCCGACTATCTGTCTGTCTGTCTGTCTGTCTTACCGGCCCGGCTTCACCCAGTCTCTGGTGGGGAGCATCTCATTTAATTCATATAAGTAGTCATATAAGCTCCCGTTCCCGACTATCTGTCTGTCTGTCTGTCTGACCCGGCCCGGCTTCACCCAGTCCCTGGTGGGGAGCATCTCATTTAATTCATATAAGTAGTCATATAAGCTCCCGTTCCCGACTATCTGTCTGTCTGTCTGTCTGACCCGGCCTGGCTTCGCCCAGCCTCTGGTGGGGAGCATCTCATTTAATTCATATAAGTAGTCATATAAGCTCCCGTTCCCGACTATCTGTCGGTGTGTCTGTATATCTATCTGACCCGGCGCGGCTTCGCCCAGCTCCTGGCGGGGAGCGTCTCATTAAATTCATATAACAAAAATAATTAACTTAAGAATGTCATTCCACACACCATCCATTAGTTTTAATGAACACTGTTTTTAATCACCTACATGACTGTAGATAACTTCTTTCTACATAAAAAGATGAGTTAGAAAATTTTCACTATTTAAATAGATGCATTATTTTTATGAAAACTTTGAAAATGCCTTAAAGATTATATCATTATTTATTATAACTCATATGCCTGTAAATAACTGTGGACAAAGAGTTTATAAATCTTTGAAAACAATGCAAGAATCTATATATAAAATATATGCAAAGCTATTAAAAGTTATGACCCTTGAAATAACTTTTCTTAAGTTAAGTCCCCTCACTATATAGAAATGATGATGAAAAATGAATTATTAAATTTTAGTAAGTAAATAGTTGTTGTACAATAAAAAAAACTATGACGGTTGCATGGGAATGAGAAGAAGACGTGTAGAAAATTTCATCTCAATCGGATGGACCGTTCGCGAACGCATAAAGAACGGACATACATACATACAGACACACATTGCCTTTTATAGATATAGATATATAAATAAATCTTACCATTAATATAATATTAATAGCTAATATTTGAATGTGTGAATATTGTTCAATGGAATTAAAAGTGAAATTTTGTACACTTCAAAGCATCACTATGAAGTTGTACACATATTTTTGTCAAGAAGCTGATCTCAGGAAACTGTTTCATACTGTTACAAATCCCGAAAAAAGAACAGTGCATGCATTGGGTTTTAGTAAACGGTCATTTGGTCGATGGGTGTAAGAATCTGGAATGAAACCAACATGCGATAAGCAAACAGTAGGTAGAAAGGCAATTGTAGACAGCTTTGACAAGGATGTCATCAGGCGAGTTATTATAAAATGCTGTATGCCAAAGAAATAGTGACTGTAAGAAAACTGAGGGTTTTGTTGAGAAAGAACAATAACATAGAGCTATCCAAAACAACTTTGTGGAAAATTATAAGGACATTAGGCTTCACTTTTAGAAAGTACAAGGGAGGTAGAAATATCCTTTGCGAGCAACCGCATTTAAGAGCCATGAGAAGCAGATACCTACGTGAAATAAGGGATATGGGCAAAGAAAATTATGACATAGTGTATTTGGCTGAGATGTGGATCAATGCGCACCACACAAGTGAAAATGAATGGCAATCTATGGATGGAAAGATAAAGCGTTATGTGCTCAGTAGTAAAGGACAGCGTTTGGTCATAGCCTATGCTGGTAGTACTCATAATGGCTTACTACAGAATGCTGGGCTCGTGTTCGTATCAAAGCATACAGACAATAGGGATTATCATAATGAGATGAATGGTAATGTATTTAGAGATTGGCTCGAGAATACAGTACTTTCATCCCTTGATAGACCGTATTGTCTAATCATGGACAATGCATCATATCACAATGTTGTTGCCCAAGAAGACAAAATACCTACGGCATGGAGCACAAAGGAAGCAATAAAGATATGGCTCTGAAGGGAAAATATACCATTTCCAGAAACATATTTCAAGCTACAGTTGTTGTCCCTTGTAAAACAGGCGCAAAAAAGCAAGAAATTTCAAATCGACAAGTTGGTAGAAGAGCATGGCCATAGGTGCTTGAGACTTCCTCCATATCATTCTCATTTAAACCCTATATAACTTGTGTGGGTTAAAATTAAAGGACAAGTGGCAGCTGCCAATACTACATTCAAATTGCCTGACGTCAAGATACTAACTCGGTCTGCGCTATTAAATATTGATAAAAGTTACTGGAAAAAATGTGAGGACCATGTGTTGAAAGAGGAAGAGGACTATTGGAGAAAGGATGGATTGAATTTTATGCAACCGAGAGCAATCATCAACCTACTGGAATCGTCCGACACAGATTAAGGTCTGATGTGCAAGGGACTCAGCAGGCTGTTTTACAGAAAGAGACCGAGCCTTATGGGACATAATTAGGTGTAATGAAGCTGATCATGTTGCCTTTAAACACAAAGCCATTGGCATACATGGCTAAGTTATTAGACAGTAACTTGTGGCACTTACAATTATCTATAGTGAAATGGAGGCAGTGTAGATAGTAGTGTAGTGTAGTGTAGTGATCGGCGGCAGCAATAATTTATACGTTGTGAAGAGAAACTAGAAATCAGGGCGTCCATTGGGGGGACAGTTGTTAACATCGTGCATGGAGCTTGCAGTGTCGACACATTGTATATATTGCATTAACAAGTACATTTTATTCATTTTTAGCTGTAAAAGTATTTGAAACTTTAGGATGTCAAATTATTGTGTTAACTGTGAATAAGTGGTGTCATCATATTAAACATTTAACAATTAATGCAACTAATTGCTTTTGTAGAAAAAAACGTTGGCGAGTTATGTCCCTTGCAAATAATAAAATGAATATTATGTTCCCGTGAAAAAGAGGTATTTGTTTCCCCTTAAATTTCGCTTACCAGGCATAGGCCGTTGAGAGCACGCATGATAGCTAATGGTTAGCCCGTAGATCGTATAATTGAGTCCCCACTATTGCTCCCGGGTTGACTCAGCCGAAACTAAGCACCATGAAATGTTCTGGAAAGTAAAGGCGAAGTGTGCACTATTGACCACATCACCCATTGAGTGCCAATTGTTTTACAAAAATGTGGCACTGCCAGCTGAAGGGAATGACATACACACCTAACTAGTACCAGATGAGGAGCTTAGGATTTTAATGTTGTATATACTCCTGTCGCGAAACGCAAGTGGGTCTAAGAGGGACAACACAGTACCCACTCTGTCCCACCCCATCTCGGTGGCTAGTCCACATTTTAAGGTGGGTGAGGGGGCATTTCCGAGTAAAAAAAAGAGTTAGGCCCGTCTTCTGGGTCCTTGAGGTGTTATGTATCGGGATTGTCATGAACTTCACGGGTCCCGAGAATCATCACTCAACTCTTTGAGTGTGCGTATAACTTTTCTGTTGTAAATCGCACATTCAGATAAAACTCTGGGAAAGAAACTGAGCCATATGGGATAAAAACCTGGTGCAATGCAGCTGACCCTGTCAATTTTAAGCTACATCTTTCATTGCACCCACTCCCATACGAATCCGGATATGCCTTGTGTGTCATCTGAATTGGCGGGGCTTTCATTACTGTAAACATAAATTTGTTAGCGAGAAATCACTAGTTTTTCGCAAAACATCAAAGAAATGTCTCCGCTTTCGATGATTTAAGTTGTTTTTGGACCTATCAAAGACATATTCCTTGGGTGGGGGTAAATATAAGACGGCTGGAAAAATTTCATAACGATGCAACAGACAGTTTTCAAAATAATTGATTGTGAATGAAGGCATTCTTTATGGGACATACTAAATCAAATCAAATCAACTTTGGCTAACTATAGCTAGCTAGCCAGCCAGCCAGCCAGCCAGCCAACTGTTTTGTGTTCTTTTTCGCTTTTGTTTATGACTTATTATTGTTTTTTTATTTTGTCGCTCGCTTTGAAATCAAGCATAGTCCATTCACATGCTACTACTAGTGCACTGGACTGATTTTTGCGTGTGGATCAGCTTTCCCTATAACCAGGGTCCCTCACCAACACTGCAATTTCAGAAGTTGTAAGTTACATCCCCATGTCAAGAACAAGAAGTCAACATTTCAGTCCAACATCAACACACCGGATGTTTAAGAATGAATGGTCTTACCCAATCAGCCATGCTCACCTCCACTTATTCGCTTGATTCTATCTACTGTTTTTCTCCTGTTATGTCTTCACTCATGTCTTCAGAACAGACTCTTGACACTGTCACGTGAACAATCATTGCATGAATTGAGATGGATTACAAGAGAGATGTCAGCCCATAATTTAGTGAAGAATAGTGAAGGCTGAGATTACAGAAATAAGAAATGGTGGATGCTGTGTACAATTCTTAGATATTTCTGTTTTTTCACATGTTTCCCCCCACTATTTTCCTGTTATTTCTATCCTGTTATTTATTTATTTATTTCCCCCTCAATTATTGTTTCATTATTTTGAAATCTCTGTGTCAGTTGTGTTGAGAACCTAATTGACATCTCCACTTTGTGAGGTTAAGTAAAATGACTGCGTATTTGATGTATTTTTGTAAGATTTCACCCTACCTTATTTGTTAAATTTGAGGAAAATTGTATAAAGTTGGGGTACTCTATCACTGCTGACTGTGAAGTGTTGGAGTTTGTTACATTTCCCCAAGATACTACTAGCCATGATCACAACTTTACTAGAAGACACATTTTAAGTGCTTAGCATACATATTTTTTACTTAGTACACGTCATCATCACATGTCCTGCCATGTCATAGGCATTCATGTACCCGATATATCTCGGTCCTTGATGTTCTGGATCAAGTCTGTTGGTGATATTCTTCCATGCCACCATCTTAGGCCATCCAGCGTTATTTCCATTGACCTGCTTCAGCTTATTCTACCACAGGCCTTTCCAGGCATCACAATGTTCTCCAACTGGTCTTTCCAGTCATCACGATCTTCTCCAATGCTTCTTTTCTCATTAGTGATCAAGGAACACGGTTTGTTTCTGTTGAGTTGAGTCACAAACTGACATCACAGCACTCAGGACATACCCATTCATGCTCCATCCTCATCTTCAACAGCCAGCAAAGAGTTCCAATACAAATGGTACCAGTAACAGTCTCATTATATATTCATCTGGCCTTTTCTCAGAATCCTCAGTGTCGGCCAGATCCTCTAGTCACTCCCTGCATCACCATTCTCTCCAGGCTGTGATGATTTATCTATTTTTCCACACTATACACATGATCCCAAAGGCCCTGGCCACATCTGCCTTATCACCACACCAGCCTTATCACCACACCAGCCTTATCACCACATCTGCCTTATCACCACACCAGTATGTCTTCCAACAAATGCTTACTTTTTTGAATTGAAGCATGCCACTCTACATGACACATGTTTGTGAGTCTGTTACAGGCACAACATATGTGTGCTGTTGAGCATTTCTTTCTATCTTATAGTTGTGTATAGTGGTCTACAAAGACAATGGCCAGACTGCGAGAGCAGCAAATTAAAAGAGGTGTGGCCAAACAAGAACACTTCGCAGGAAGCCAAAGAAGATTGATAAACCAACACAGAACTGGCGTCGTTAGCGCTGCGGGATTTGCTGAGGAGGGGATCCGAGCACTTATGGACTGAATGGTTCGATGTGCAATGAGGATGATCTGTCGACTAACTAACTAACTAACTAACTAACTAACTAACTAACTACTACAAGACATGAGATCAAAGTCTTTTATGTTTGTATTCTTTTCATATTTTAAGTTGGAATGCGGCCTTCACAACAAAGTTCACAGTACAACGCAAACTCTCAGGATGTTTTAGAGAACAGCATAATTGATGACGAGCACTTTCTCGAATGGAACTTCCAACAGGGGGAAGCGTCTCTTTGCCTTCCAAGTCTGCACTCGACTTCAACAGATTATCTGTGCTACCTCCATGCTCATGTTATCAGTCCTCCAGTCTTGTCAGATTTTTCAAGTAAGCAATGCTGTTTCCATTTTTTTTTAAAAACAGTTCTATTGTAAATATTCTAGGAATGTATTTCTGTATAAGAATTTGAATGCCAGACAATGAGTGCATAAATTATGGAGGCAGTAGATATCTTCAACAGATTATCTCTGCTACCACCATGCTCATATAATTCTCCTGTCTTGTCAGATTTTTCAAGTAACAATGCTGTTTTAATTTTTTTGTATCTGTTTTATTGTAAGCAATTTAGGAATGAGTTCCTGTATATGAATATGAATGTCAGGCAATGTTAGATCAGGTACCTAGATTTTTCAGATAAGGGTGAAAATCAGGGAGTCTCCCGTGCAAGTTGTGTGCATTGCAAATCCCTTGGTAGTAGACGTTCCAAAGAGTAGGCTGTTAGGCCTCAGATCTGGTAAAATTGTTAGGAAAGAAAACCTGCCCATGGGCAGGTGTAGCTTATCTAGAGGAAGTAAACTTTACACAATTGCAAGTCATCGCCAGACACACTGCTTCCAGGTGTATAACTTGGGGATGTATTTCATTCGAAAGAAGAACAAAGAAGTATTAGAAGAAGAAGAAGAAGAAAATAAATGCTAAGGTAAAGACAGCTGCAGATCTTTCTAGATCACTGAATAAAATCTCGGGGAAATGGCAAATGAAAAGTGTGGGGTTTATCAACAAAAGGGGTAGAAAATAGAAATTAGCGGAGGTTGGCATGATGGAATGGATAAGAGCGTTATTTCTTAAACATTCAGTGTGCTGATGCTGAGGTAGCGGGTTCAACCCATACACTAGTTAGTTGGACTAAAATGTTGACTTCTCGTTCTTGACTTGGGAACGGAAAGTACAAGTAAAAATGTAAAAACACATAGAGAAGTAGAGACAAATGAATATTACAGGGAGGACATGGACAAAGCTGCATTTAAATACCTTGCATGCCCCAATACAGGATAGAGGGTGAAAGAAGAAGAAGACAAAATACTTGTCAAGGCCAGTACTGTGTCCTTTGCTTACTTTACAGTGGGGAAGTGAAGACAATTGTTAGTCAGCGAAACCTGGCGCTGCTCTATCTGCATCACTGCGTCCTGATGTTTTGCTAGTATATGTTAGTTACTTGCATATCCTTTACAGGATGTTGCAGTCAACCCTAACATGTTTTGGCTGTTTGTGATTGTTTGGCAAGTTTACTTTCAGTAGTTTGCTATTGCTCTCTGAATGACTCACACTCATACCATTTTATAAAAACAAATGCAAGGCGGTCTGCTGCCAAATCGCTGCAACTGTGTTTCGAATGCAGTATGCAGGATTACGAATGGCATCCGTAACCCCTTTGCAACAGAGCCGGTTAGCAAATACATCTGAAGCCATTAAGTTTGTTTTGTTAATTATGTTCAAAATTTACTGTTGCTCACCAGGTGGCAAAGGGAAGTCAATTTCTGGAGTCCACGCAGAAACTGTCCTGTACTTGAATGACCCGCAGGAGAAAGAGGAGTGGAAATGTGTTATTTTAATTCCAACATACAATGCAGGTAAAATAACAGTACTTGGAAAACAAAATAACATATAGTTTAGGTCTGTGTTTATTATGGTGGTCTCAGGGGGGATACGCGTCAGGATGGTGTTGAATTTTCAAAATTGACCAGGGCTCCGAAGTCTACCCAGCCTAAATTGAGCGCCAGGGAAGCAAAGACGGCCGATATCGTACCAGTCCCATCATCCAACAAATGCCGTTTGGTCTATAAATTATGAGTCAGACATCATATGCCTAAATTGTCTTAAGGTGGGTAAGAGTGAAGTTTACTTTACAAACTATTTAATTATAATAGAAATGTAAACATGTTATATTAATTGACATTTACAGCTTAAAGTAACAGAAGGAGGTCAATATGGCCAAATAGATAAGAGCACTTGTTCTTAAACTTCTGGTGTGCTGATGCTGAGGCAGCGGATTCAACCCTAAAGGTCTTCTCATCCTTGGGAACATAAATCACAAGTACCTCAGAAGTCTAGTGGATTTGCCTGATGGCGAGGGACACTGGTAATAGGGAGAGCTAATACACACACAAGACAGTCAAACAAGGTCTGCTCAAATAAGTAGAAACAGAGGAATATTGTGTTTGGCCAAGGAAGTTTGAATCAGATGTGTAGAATGGGAATCTGTCCAGAGCACTCCCCGGCAGTGGTAACTACTAGAAGTAGGAGCACGTGTAAGAGCTACGCTTGAGTTCAAAATGAGCAAAAATGCAAAAAAAAAAGAGTTATTTTTCTTCTTTGTCTTCAAGATATCTTTTTCATCAAGATATGCCTACTGACTTGGATATTTATATATTGGCACAGCCTTAGCTTTCAAGTGCTATCTAACAATTTATAATCAGACATCCTTCAGTCCCATGATGCAACACTGCCCATGATCTTTTCTCTTTCTTCATTTCTTTTCATTTCAATGAAGGAATCTGTGCAGGGATAACAAATAAGCATAACATACTGTTTTGAAACTAGATCTGGCCTGTCTAGGCAGTATCTTGCTCTATTTGTTCATTGGAGTTGCCAGATTTATTGGAATTTACCAGCTTAATTTAGTCCTACTCATTCTCAGTTTGTCATGGATATTTCTAGATTCATTCTGTTGTTATGGAATCTAATGGCATTTCAAAGGTTCTTTTCACATTCCATTGGAACTTACCAAATTATATTTTTGGGTCAAACTTATCAGACTCTTTCTCCACCTCACCGGAATATTCAAATTGTTCCTTTTGCAGTTTATTATGTAATCATTGTATTGTGCATACTTCCATGGTTGTATATCCATGTTATTATCTTCGACAGCATTGGAAACATTAACACGACCGTCTAATGTGAGCACGGACAAAATGAGGTCAGGGTCAAGTGCCCACAGAACCAGCATGTGCTGCTATATCAGCGGTACCAGGGGAGGTTACTTATATCAAATTTCTCCAATTCTGCAGCAGGTGTCGTCATACAAATACACAGATAAAGCCATACAAGTAAGTATAGTTTATCTTATAACTGAACATGAAGAATAAAGTGTGGTTAGTCTGTCTTGTATTTGAAGAAGCAGAATAAGTACAGCTAATCATTCTTGTAGGTGAAGAAGAAGAATAAGTATAGGTAATCTGTCTGATAATTGTAGAATAAGTCTACCCTGTAGACATGAAAGAAGAATAAGTATAGTTAGTTTGTCTTGTAGTTTAAGAAGGAGAATAAATATAGTTAATCTGGCTTGTAGGTGAAGAAAAAGAAGTATAGTTAATCTGTCTTGTAGACAAAGAAGAAGAAGTATGAGTATGGTTAATTTGTCTTGTAGGTGAAGAAGAAAAGTATAGATTATCTGTTTTGCAGTTGAAGAGTAAGAATACGTATAGTTAAGCGGTCTTTTAGATGAAGAAGAAAAAGAAGTATAGTTAATCTATCTTATAGGTGAAGAAGAAGAATAAGTATAGTTCTCCAATATAAGTAATCTGCCTTATAGGTGAAGAATAAAAAGGAGGTGACAGGGAAGAGAAGTATAGATAAAGAAGGTAGAGGACGAAGCATTTAATGTAACAATGACTCTAAAGTTATTGCAGTTTAAAACAAAATATGCTATGAATAAATAAATTAATGAGCGAGCAAATTGTTTTGTGAGCGGTTCTTCTTCTGCTTCTTCTTGCTTGCTGTTGTTCTGGTATTGTCTACACAAAAAGTCCAGTTTTTTAAAATCCATGTTTGTTTATTTGAGAGCTGGTTGCTACTCCCAAATAGCTGTGTGTATGTTTGTGTCATGTGGGCCAATGTTCAATACGCAATGGAAAAGACAATAGGCAGTCATGAGGGATATGTTCAGTTGTCTGCTTTGCTGGTCCACATGTGCATTCATCGAAAAATGTTTAAAGTAGTTAATTACCGGCTCTGGTGAAGAGGCATTAGAATGCAGTTCATAACCCCTCATACCATGTTCAAAACACAGCTGCAGGGGATTTGGAAGCAGACTGACTTGCGCTGGTTCTCATACAAAGGTATGAGTGCTGGTCGTTCAGAAAACGTTGGCAAACTACTGAAGGTAAACTTGACATGAAATCATAAACAGCCAAAAAAACGCTGGATTTGACTGCCACATCCTGTAAAAGATATGCAACCATCTTTTTATGTTTATTGAATCTTATGTAGGTTTTTGTTAAATTGATCTTTTGTTAGTTATGTTAAATTGATCATATGTAGGTTTGTGTTAAATTAATCTTATATAGGTGTGTGTGTGTGTTATATTAATCAGTGGTTGATCTTTGTTAAATTAATCATAGGTAGGTGTGAGCCAGGGATTTCTTCACATCGTAACTTGCACCGGGATTGAGACATACACATCTCGTTGGGGAGCGGTTTCTTTGGAAATGCAGGAGAAAGAGGACGTTAAGTCAGATGGGGAACAGGTATTGTCTTCTGTATGTGTGTCTGTTTAAGAGAACCAGTTTACACATACATCTGTAGATATTCTAGTTTGTGAATCTGGGTATTTGTGGGCATGTTTGGGTTCATGAATCTGGGTGTTTGTGGGTATGTCTGGGTTTGTGAATCTGGGTATTTGTGAATATGTCTGAATTTTTTAATATGGGTATATGTGGGTTGTGAATGTGGGTATTTATGGGTTTGTGAATCTAGGTATTTGTGAATCTGGGTATTTGTAGGTTTGTAAATGCAGGTTTTTGTTGGTTTATTGGAGTTTGTGAATGTGGGTATTTATGGGTTTGTGAATCTAGGTATTTGTAGGTTTGTGAATCTGGGTATTTGTGGGTGTCGTGTGTGTGTAAAGAATGACTGTCGTATTAGTTACTTGTTCTTCTTTACCACATTAGTGTCGTCCCTGGAGTGAAGAGAATCAACACCCACATTATTTTTAATTCAATATCTCTATTCTGGAGATATCCAGCAGACTCCGTCCACACACTCCCTCAATCTGAAGACACCTTCCTCTCACTCTTACTCACCCCTGGATCATGCCCCCTCTCATTCTTCCCCAACATAACATACTTGACAACTCTCGCTTCAACAAATAAAAACAAGAAATTTATTAAAGCAAAGAGTATATGTAGGAGAAGTGTATGTGTGTATAAGGTATAGAATGTGTGACGGGTATTCTAAATCGTCTATAGACTCAGATCAGTGTTCAAGAGGATATTCATTCTCATCCCTGTGCTGAAGACACACCAGCACCATGTATCCCATACAAGTAGCCTCACCCAGGTGATGCTCCACCGGTCACGTGAAGACTTCCTCCGTTGTCTCTGGAACCACCAGGATGCTTGGACACCCCTGACAAACACTGTCTAATTAAAGTCTGATTCACACTATGAACTTCCTCGGTTATTTAACGGATTGTTAATCAGGAAATTCTAATCCTATTGTCACTGTTAGTGGAGAAATCTTAATGGATCTAGAGTCGCTGGTTCTAAAGATTCCTCATATTAACACCACAATCTAACTGTTCTGGGTATCAGTATAAATTATGCAATGTTCTGACTGTTTATTGATACATCTATCACTTGGCTAAACCTCAATCTCGTCAACATGTCCTGCTCAGCAGAAGCCAGGTTCCCGCAAACCAACTTGGGTATAAGCCCTATGTAGCGGCCTCTCAGCAACCTCTGTCTTCAGATGCTGAGCCCTCCTTGTATAAAACTTTGAACCTGCTTCTTCGTAGTAAATCATCGCACACTCAAGTGGAACACTCTAGGGGAACTGTACATGGAACCTGTAGAGCAGATAACATCATGGTGAGGGCAACTCAGTCCTGCCAGAATTAGGCAAGTGTAGGCCAATAACAGCGCTCAGATCTATAACAGAGATCCGATCTCCGTCATACGGCCAAATAACTCAATCATATGATCTGAGACATGGCAACACCAGGAAAAACTAAAGGAACGGGTAGAAACCCAGCAGATGCCCTACTGGAAGATCCTACCATTACACATTCCCCTCCTCCCTCTCAACCATCCTTAATCTCTCTAATTATTATTCCACTACATTGTCCTCAACTTCCCGAGTAAAATGATATATAACACAAGCTACTTGAAGCCACACAATAGAATACTAGTGCCGACGCTCCTATGATACTTTCTAGCACTGCACTTATAGAACATTCTATCACTAATCATAATACATTATATCACTGCACCTATAATACATTATATCACCGCACAGTACTGTACTCTATTCCTAATCCTACTCTTAAGTTAGATATAATTAATTGCCTACCATATGTCTATTCCTGTTGTTACTCAAGAAACTAGGCAATCCGATTGGATCTATGTCCGCGGATAACTATCACTACTTAGATAGTCTAGTCCCTCTAATATAACACAACTCAGAATAATCCCCACTCCTAACACTACAGAATGTTTTCCTCGACTCCCTCTACCTGTTTACTGCACTGGGTTTTATATGGGTGCTTGAGTGAGTCACCAGAAAGTCCAGACGCCAATCAGTCCAGAATCTGGCTTTGTCCTCCTGTTTCCAGACTAACCAGAGTCAATTAGCTGTCAAGTTTCCTTTTCATCTGGGGAGTTCTTTGTCTCATCCAACAAATATCCGGGTTGTCTGTGAGCCAGAGACCTTTCTCCCATTACAGAATCCTTCTGACCTCTAGCAGACATCTGTCCATTACTTTCAATGGCCAACTCCCGTTTTGTAGACAAATGTTGCCAATACACACCTCTCGAACAACATCCTGTCATCAAACTGTCGACTGTGTGTAGACAACTCGACGTGACTCCCTTTGATCTCATACACACTGTCGACCAGGTGCAGAAAATTATACCGACATATTTTCCTCAGTTTGTTCACCATAAAAGAGTCAATTGTGTTAGCAAAATAATGTCGGGCCTGGTTGTCATCGATCGACTGACAAGTTAATTTATCCTGTGACAGTGGGTGTGTCCGGGTTTGTGAATCAGTATATTTGTGGGTGTGTCTAGGTTTGTGAATCTGGGTATTTGTGGATATTTCTGAGTTTTTTAATGTGGGTATTTGTGGTTATGTATGAAACTGGGCATTTGTGGCTATGTCTGGGTTTGTGAATCTGGGTATTTCTGGGTTTTGAGTCTGGGTATTTGTGGGTATGTCTAGGTTTGTGAATCATGGTATTTGTGGATGTGTCTAGGTTTGTGAATCGTGGTATTTGTGGGTATATTAAAGGTTTGTGAATCATGGTATTTATGGGTATGTATAGGTTTGTGAATCATGGTATTTGTGGGTATGTCTAGGTTTGTGTATCTGGGTATTTGTGGATGTGTCTATGTTTGTGAATCTGGAGATTTGTGAGTATGTCTGGATTTTTGAATATGAGTATTTGTGGTTATGTATGGACTTATGAAACTGGGCATTTGTTGGTATGTCTGAGTTTGTGATTGTGGGTATTTCTGGGTTTATGAATCAAGGTATTTGTGGGTTTGTGAATCTTACCCTAGTGCGACGAATTGCATCTAAACACTAAATGTCATGGCAAGGCAGATGAGGCCCTATGCCTTGTTAGCAACTGGTCTAGGATGGAAGCTCAGAGGCGGACAGTTAGAGCATTTCTTTGCTGATCCAGCAGCTTCTGCACCTGTCTTGTTCCAGACATATTGGTGTTACCTTTCCTCTGGAGTAAACTAGGCAGGCCGAGAGAGGGATCATGCTGCATGGGTAACACATGGTCTCTAAATTCAGCCCAGGATTTGTGCTATGGAAAGGTATAAGTCCAGTTTACAAACTATCATCTGTCAAACGGCCAGGCGCTAGACATACAAGGTCTGCTCAAAAAAGTTTAAACAGGAATATTGTGTTTGGCCAAGGAAGTTTGAATCAGATGTGAAGAATGTAAACAAACAAACTTGTGTGTAATGACAACTTGGCAGCTCCATGCTGATAAAGCACTTGTCGATTTATCACATCTAATTCAGATTTTCTCAGCCAGACACAATATTCCTCTAGTTTGTCAGTCTCCTACTCTCCCAACATGGCTTCTTGGGATATATGGCTTTTTCTCAAGCTGAAAATACATCTGAGAGGGACCCGATATGAGTCACGATAAGACTTTATGCAGAATGTGACGCCCATGTTGTACTCTATGCCCAAGAAGCCTTCCTGAAATGCTTCCATCAATGGCAAGATCTCTGAGAGTATTGTGTACAATCCATAGCAGAGTAATTTATAGGAGATTAGGGTTTTAGACTTTCAGTAATTAATTTTATTGTTTCCTAAACAAAGGCTCATACTTTTTGAACAGATCTTGTATACATGTCGGCACCCTTGGGGATTATGCGTATAGTGCAGAAGAATAGATAGATCATCACGGCTTGGAGAGAATACTGCAGCACGCAGTTTCCAGAGGATCTGGTGGACACTCTGACAAAAAGGACAGATGCACACATAATCAGACTTCTGCTGGTACAATTAGTATTGGGACTCTTTGCTGGCTGTTGCTGATGAGGACGGAGCATGTTTGGGAATGTCTCGAGTGCTGTGATGTTGGTTCTTGACTCAACTCAACAACTCTGTATACATGTTTATATCTTTTTCTTCCTTGCACAGACCCACCCACCATCAAACCTGGACATTTGCTTATGTGGCCATGAGCCATTCTTTGGTGCCGTGGATCTGTCAGTTGGGGCAGATTTTCTGACTCTCCTGTCCAAAGTGGAGGATCCTTCTGGGTAAAGAAGAATGTAAAGTGTGTGTGACTGAGAGATGTGCGTTTATATGAGAACAACTGTCCTCTGTGTGCTCACAATGAAGTAAATGAAATGTGAATGTTTCCTTCTATATGAATAAAACTAGGTTGTGGGGAATAACAAAATACACAAAATTAGAATTTAAAAATCTTTTTTTTATTGACACAGCAAGTGGGGAAAAAAGAGAGGCAGAGAGAGAGAAATGCATAAACAGTTTAACAAAATATAGCATTCTTTACAAAAAGCAGAATATTGACCAAATATAGCTGGCTAATTTTTAAATTTATTATTATTTATGGCAGACAGAGCATTGCTTTGTTGATCCAGCAGCTTCTGAAGCTTGCCTTGGTCTAGATGTATTGATGTCACCTTTCCTCTGGAGTGAACTAGGCAGACAGAGAGAAGGATGATGTTGCAAGGGCAATACATTGTCACTACAATTAGCCCAGGCTTTGTGCTATGGAGAGGTATAAATTCGAAATCGCGACGGCTTGAAATTGTTATGCCTTGTTTGTGTAACAAACTACCGCCTGTCAAGACGGCCAGATGCCAGTGAGTGAATTATGTATGACCCGCAAATAATGTTTAAAATATCCAAATCATCCTTGGTAGAAAAACGTTCCCACACATGATCTAGCTAGTGGGTATTTTTACTGTCTGTTGTGTCCCTGTGTATTCATTCTGGCAAGTTATGAGTAGGCATTAATTAATGTTGTTTCTGTTTGACTGCATGAAATACAGTTTGCTGCTGTTGTTAGTTAGTTAGTCGCAGTTCCAACTTCGTAGCAAAGGGTCGCCCCATTATGCTCCATTCCTGTGCCAGTGAATAAGATACAAAATGTTCCTCATTGTCCCATTTGAAAAGTGCTGCTGTTGTGTTTCTGTACAGGTCTGAGGTCCACTGGGGCGTCTATGTTCTTCATTCCTTCTGTCTCGTGGACTTATACAGGGATATGGTGAGTTGTATGGGAAGTTATGTTTAGGTGTGTTATAGTATTGTCTGTGTGAATAGGAATATGGTGAGTTGTATGAGAAGTTATTTTTGGGTATATTACTGCCTGTGTGTAAATATATATATATATATATATATATATATATATACATCGCTCTTTCTCAAACATACATAAATAATGGATGTTCATCCATCAAGAATGATGATGACCATTCATTTCATCCAAGTTTGTCCATCAGGAATGATGAAGACAATAGGATGAAGAATGACTTGCGCGATGAATTTGTTTATAGTGAGGAAGAGCTGCGCAACTTCGTCGGCCTCACTCTCTCGCCTGCATCCATCTGATTCCAGTGCCAAGAAATGTCAGGGTGACTGGAGACGAACGCAGGTGCAGTGGACGTTAGGCTGCCACAGGCCAATTATCCCTGTATGTATTGGCTCTCAAAAACAGATGGTAGCCTAGAGCCTCACATAAATAATACATACATAGAAAAAAAAAAAACACACACACACACACAGAGGGATGGAGGAGAGAGAGCAAGCAACCATCAAACCAACCATCCAGTCAGCCAGCCAATGAACCACCAGTCAACAAACAAGCCAGACAGCCAACCAACACAGCCAGCAACCAGCAACCAACCTTCCTGCCAGCCACCAACAACCAGCCAGACAGTCAGGCAGCCAACCAATGAAAGAAGCAATTAACCAACCAACCAACAGAAGAGACCCACAAATTCTTGAACATTGTGTTGGATGCAGCAGAATAATAAGGTCAGTTGATGTATATATGAGCATCAACAACAGCAACAACATCAACAGCAGCAGCATCACCAACAGCAGCATCAACAACAGCAGCATCAACAACAGCAGCAGCATCAACAACAGCAGCAGCATCAACAATAGCAGCATCAATAACAACGCCATCAACAACAGCAGCATCAACAATAACAGCATCATTAACAACAGCAGCATCAACAATATCAACAATAACAACAGCAGCAGCATCAACAACAACAACAGCATCAACAAAAACAGCATCAACAACAACACCAACATCAACAACAAAAACAACAGCAGCAGCATCAACAACACCATCAACAACAAAATCAAAAACAGCATCTACAACAACAACAAACACCAAAGAAGTCCTGAAGCAGGAACATGCTCTGGCTCTGTGATGTGCCAGGACCATCTCACCGTGTAGGCCAGATTGCACACAGAAACAGTTGGCCAGTCTTTCCCTGTCTTCGTGGAGGACAAATGCAGGTGTCGAAGCATCCTCCAGCCACACTTATGACATCATCACAGAAGCCTCCTCCAGCCACATTTATGACATTATCATCGAAGCCTCCAGCCACACTTATGACATTATCACCAAAACCTCCTCCAGCCACCTAGACATTATCACCAAAACCTCCTCCACCCACACTTATGACACTATCACCAAAACCTCCTCCAGCCACACATGACATTATCACCATAACCTCCTCCAGCCACACTTATGACATTATCACAGAAGCCTCCTCCAGCCACATTTATGACATTATCATCAAAGCCTCCAGCCACACTTATGACATTATCACCAAAACCTCCTCCAGCCACCTAGACATTATCACCAAAACCTCCTCCACCCACTTATGACATTATCACCAAAACCTCCTCCAGCCACCCAGACATTATCACCAAAACCTCCTCCAGCCACACTTATGACATTATCACCAAAACCTCCTCCAGCCACACATGACATTATCACCAAAACCTCCTCCAGCCACACATGACATTATCACCAAAACCTCCTCCAGCCACACATGACATTATCACCAAAACCTCCTCCACCCACACTTATGACATTATCACCAAAACCTCCTCCAGCCACACTTATGACATTATCACCAAAACCTCCTCCAGCCACACTTATGACATTATCACAGAAGCCTCCTCTAGCCACACATGACATTATCACAGAAGCCTCTTCTAGCCACACATGACATTATCACCAAAGCCTCCTCCACCCACACTTATGACATTATCACAGAAGCCTCCTCCACCCACACTTATGACATTATCACAGAAGCCTCCTCTAGCCACACATGACATTATCACAGAAGCCTCCTCTAGCCACACATGACATTATCACAGAAGCCTCCTCCACCCACACTTATGACATTATCACAGAAGCCTCCTCTAGCCACACATGACATTATCACAGAACCCTCCTCTAGCCACACATGACATTATCACAGAAGCCTCCTCTAGCCATACATGACATTATCACAGAAGCCTCCTCTAGCCACACATGACATTATCACCAAAACCTCCTCCAGCCACACATGACATTATCACCAAAACCTCCTCCAGCCACACATGACATTATCACCAAAACATCCTCCAGCCACACATGACATTATCACCAAAACCTCCTCCAGCCACACTTATGACATTATCACAGAAGCCTCCTCCACCCACATTTATGACATTATCACAGAAGCCTCCTCCACCCACACTTATGACATTATCACAGAAGCCTCCTCTAGCCACACATGACATTATCACAGAAGCCTCCTCTAGCCACACATGACATTATCAGAGAAGCCTCCTCCACCCACACTTATGATAGTATCACAGAAGCCTCCTCTAGCCACACATGACATTATCACAGAAGACTCCTCTAGCCACACATGACATTATCACAGAAGCCTCCTCTAGCCACACATGACATTATCACAGAAGCCTCCTCTAGCCACACATGACATTATCACAGAAGCCTCCTCCAGCCACACTTATGACATTATCACAGAAGCCTCCTCTAGCCACACATGACATTATCAGAGAAGCCTCCTCTGCCCACACTTATGACATTATCAGAGAAGCCTCCTCTAGCCACACATGACATTATCACAGAAGCCTCTTCTAGCCACACATGACATTATCACCAAAGCCTCCTCCACCCACACTTATGACATTATCACAGAAGCCTCCTCCACCCACACTTATGACATTATCACAGAAGCCTCCTCTAGCCACACATGACATTATCACAGAAGCCTCCTCTAGCCACACATGACATTATCACAGAAGCCTCCTCCACCCACACTTATGACATTATCACAGAAGCCTCCTCTAGCCACACATGACATTATCACAGAACCCTCCTCTAGCCACACATGACATTATCACAGAAGCCTCCTCTAGCCATACATGACATTATCACAGAAGCCTCCTCTAGCCACACATGACATTATCACCAAAACCTCCTCCAGCCACACATGACATTATCACCAAAACCTCCTCCAGCCACACATGACATTATCACCAAAACATCCTCCAGCCACACATGGCATTATCACCAAAACCTCCTCCAGCCACACTTATGACATTATCACAGAAGCCTCCTCTAGCCACACATGACATTATCACAGAAGCCTCCTCTAGCCACACATGACATTATCAGAGAAGCCTCCTCCACCCACACTTATGACAGTATCACAGAAGCCTCCTCTAGCCACACATGACATTATCACAGAAGCCTCCTCTAGCCACACATGACATTATCAGAGAAGCTCCTCCACCCACACTTATGACAGTATCACAGAAGCCTCCTCTAGCCACACATGACATTATCACAGAAGACTCCTCTAGCCACACATGACATTATCACAGAAGCCTCCTCCACCCACACTTATGACATTATCACAGAAGCCTCCTCCACCCACACTTATGACATTATCACCGAAGCCTCCTCCACCCACACTTATGACATTATCACCGAAGCCTCCTCCACCCACACTTATGACATTATCACCAAAACCTCC
This sequence comes from Cepaea hortensis, assembly GCA_963921405.1. Classification (NCBI taxonomy): domain Eukaryota; kingdom Metazoa; phylum Mollusca; class Gastropoda; order Stylommatophora; family Helicidae; genus Cepaea; species Cepaea hortensis. Next base: position 10,448,085 of record OY992896.1, read on the forward strand.
TCCAGCCACACATGACAAGCCCTCTAGCAATTACACTTATACACTCACTATCAACAACAAAAACACCAGTAATAATGATAATAGCAACAACAATAATATAAAACATCAAACCTCATATAAATAAGGTCAGCACGGCGGAATGGATAAGATCGCTGTTTCTTTAATGTTCCTTCCCAGTTAAAAGTTAGTTGCATATCCTTTACATGCCTTTAAACCCCAGCTTTTTTTGGCTGTTTTTAACTTCTTGGCAAGTTTATGTTCAGTAGTTTGTCATTATTTTCTGAATGACCGGCACTCATACAAATGAAAACCAATGCAAAGCGGTCTGCTTCCGAATCGCCTACAGCTGTGTTCCGAACATGGTATGTCTTGTGTCTGTACAAATCTCTGCCACAGAGATGCCACATTTCCTGATATCTACCTTTTAGTCCAGGCCACTTTAAAAAAAAATCTATCTTGATGTGGATTTGAACATATAATCACCAACCAGCAGGCAAGTGTGCTAGCCACCACGCTACCATGATTCCTATATCTTATAATATTGGCTCCAAATACTGACTTCCCATCCTTTAGAGTTCTTGCCCTTGTTCTCTTGTTCCATTGCAGATTGCCTTTGCAGACAGGATTAAGACCACTGGTCCAGCTTCTTACATCCACATACTCCAAGAAGCACATCTGCTACTGACCACAAACTCCCTGTTTAATGAGACCAAGGACCCAGAGGTCCTTGAATGCCATCGTGAGGTGTCTCGCAGACTAGGGGAATATTACTCACAGTAAGTACCCATTCCCATTAGGAACAGATCACCCAAGATTGAACATGCCAGGTAATTGGTACCCATGTTTTGGACACCCACACATAGAAAACTCATGAACATATCCAGATGATAGCGTTGCTTGCCTCTCAGAATGTATCCAGCAATCATCATCATCATCATGTTCCATGCCGATAAGTGTGGGCGGTCATGTTTTGCCATATCACCTGAGTCGTGGATCAGTTCTGTGTTCCTGTCTCAAGCATACCATGTGGCTAAGCCATCCAGGTATTTACTTCTCTGCCTTCCCTTTGTTCTTTCCCCCTCAATCTTGCCAGTTGTCACCAAGTTCTGCAATTTATTTTTTCTCATAATGTGTCCAAAACATTGTGACTGTCTACTTCTAATTTCTTGAATCAGTTTACGGTTTTCATTTTTGTCTTGTAGGACTCTGTCATTGTTTTTTCTGTTTGTCCATGGTATTTTTGTAATTTCCTCAGAAACCACATTTCCACAGGCATTAGATGTTTTTCATCATGCCCAACAATCACCCCTTCCTGATTCCTTCAGCTTGTTCAAGTGTGAACTAAACTTGATAATTGGGGCTCTGACAACATATAGATAGTTTGTTTGGGAGACCCGGGTTTGTATCCTTGGTAAGGCATGGATATTTTTAGGTCAGGAGCAAAAATAAAATCCTAATGTCCACAGTTTCCAGTGACTGCACTAGCCAGGCGGCCTTAATTCCTCAAGCTCAAGACCCCCCTGTCCTACACTGCAAGGCAGTAGATGACAGTTCAGTTTAAATATTGAAGAGCAGAAACAAGGCAGAATCAGCAGACCTCAAATCAGAATAAATCGGTAAGATGAGCCTCATTGTGGATGAGAATTGGAATGGTCAAAGTATGATCATCCAATGGTTTGTCTTGAACTGAACTTTGTTCACATAACAACCTTTCTCCTGAAAGTCTTTGGCTGTAATAGTTTTCTAGGCATCTGTAAAGAGGGTAGTTTGCCATTGCTTTCCTTCTTGACACTGTAGCTGTGGTCTCTATATAAAGAGAGTTGAGTTGAATCAAGAACTGATGTCCTAGCACCAGGGACATTCCCATTTGTGCTTCATCCTCATCTTCAACAGCCAATGAAGAGTTCCAATACTAATGGTACCAGCATCAGTCTCATTATGTGTCTGTTTGGCCTTTTCTTGGAGTTCTATATAAAGAGATCCTTTGCTTACCAATGCAATCTCAAGACCATGCTCAGCAACTATCTATCGGCTACTCTCAAGTTAACTCCCCGCCTGCTTGCATGGTTTCATGTTACCTTGGCTGGGGGTAAAGGACACCCCACCTTGCCCAAGAGGTGGCTTGTAGACTAGCGGAGGGAAGGACCTTACATCTCCTGGATAGGAAATACCCGTTACCATGCCACAATGAACATCTAGCACTACGACACAGCTTCTCACATCTAAAGAGCTGAGTTATGAATTAAAATTAAATGTATAGGTTCTTTTTTAATGTTTGCATATCACTCGATTTGAACTCAAACGTAGTCCACACACACTATTTCTAGTAGCACTGGACTGAATTTTGTGTGTGGATTAGCCTTCCTATTACCAGTGCCCCTCGTAAACAGGCGAACCCACTCTGAACTCAGGGTTACTTGTAATTTATGCCCCCAAGTCAAGGACGAGAAGCCAACATTTTAATCCAACTGTCCGATCGATGTATGGGTTGAACTCCTGACCTTGGCATCAGCACACCGGATGTTTAAGACCGCACGTTCTTATCCATTCAGCCATGCTGACCTCTGTGTGTAGGTGTTATATTTGCGCTTCATTACTGTCCAATACAATGTATGCCCTTAGTGAATTTACACGCAGAAGCCTCAAACAGTATGTTGCACGATTTATTGCCTGGCGTATTTCACTGCATCTCTTCAGATGCATATTGCTGCGTTATATATCAAATGGAGTGAATAAATGAATAATATTTTAGCTGAAACACTCAAAAAACACAAACTCACAGGTATTGTTCGAATGTGAAGGATCCGTTATCCCCACAGTAATTTCAAATTTAACACAATTTTATGTTAACTTTGACAATTACCCTGGGGATAACAGGTGCTGATGGTGCTACTATTACTGCTGCTGATTCTACTACTACTGCTGCTACTACTACTGCTCTATTACTACTACTATTACTACTACTGCTGCTGCTGCTGCTGCTGATTTATGCTGCTGCTATTACTACTACTACTACTACTGTTACTATTACTACTGCTGTTACTACTACTACTACTACTACTGCTGCTACTACTACTACTACTACTACTACTACTACTACTACTACTACTACTACTACTACTACTACTACTACTACTACTGCTGCTGTTATTCTTCTACCACCACCACCACCACAACGTGTGAAATCAGTACCATAGACCAACAGATCTTCCTTGTTTGTTTAGACCAGGACAAGAGGACTGGGGTCTCTGCAGGCCTTACTACAACAGCTCCGGAGCTTCCATCCAGGATCTTGTCAAGGTGGCACAGGAGGAAGCGGGGAAGGTACAGACAACTGTTGTCATTGAACGTGAGGCAGAACTAGATAGTTTACCTGATTTACTTTCAGTCACTGGATCCAAAGGTGGGTGGTACTTCTTCCCGGGTGATTGGCAGGTCTAGGATGATAATGAGCTGTTGAGTATGCTAAAAGCATATTTCTAAGGAGATCTGTATCAAATTGGGTGACTATATACCGCTGCTGTAAATAGGCTAGTTTTAACGAATTCATGAACAAAAGAAAAACCCAGACCTGCAGCTCACGGCGACTGCACTAGTCAGGTGGCCTTAATTCCTCAGGCTCAAGACACCCCCTCTCCCTGTTCCCTTGTCCTACAACGCAAGATATTATAGGCAGCAGATGACAGTCATGAACAAATGGTGTCTGTACCAGGTCACAGATTAGCTTTCGTTAACAACTATCAGAGGTTAAGTGGTGACAACGACTGGTCAGAGGTTAAGTGCTGACAATGACTGGTCAGAGGTTAAGTGGTGACAACGACTGGTCAGAGGTTAAGTGCTGACAATGACTGGTCAGAGGTTAAGTGGTGACAACGACTGGTCAGAGGTTAAGTGGTGACAACGACTGGTCAGAGGTTAAGTGCTGACAATGACTGGTCAGAGGTTAAGTGGTGACAACGACTGGTCAGAGGTTAAGTGGTGACAACGACTGGTCAGAGGTTAAGTGCTGACAATGACTGGTCAGAGGTTAAGTGGTGACAACGACTGGTCAGAGGTTAAGTGCTGACAATGACTGGTCAGAGGTTAAGTGGTGACAACGACTGGTCAGAGGTTAAGTGCTGACAATGACTGGTCAGAGGTTAAGTGGTGACAACGACTGGTCAGAGGTTAAGTGCTGACAATGACTGGTCAGAGGTTAAGTGCTGACAATGACTGGTCAGAGGTTAAGTGCTGACAACGACTGGTCAGAGGTTAAGTGGTGACAACGACTGGTCAGAGGTTAAGTGGTGACAACGACTGGTCAGAGGTTAAGTGCTGACAATGACTGGTCAGAGGTTAAGTGCTGACAATGACTGGTCAGAGGTTAAGTGCTGACAATGACTGGTCAGAGGTTAAGTGCTGACAATGACTGGTCAGAGGTTAAGTGCTGACAATGACTGGTCAGAGGTTTTGAATGACACCAGTGTTCAAATCTCTGACAGTAATTAATGTTGGAATCCATGTTTCTTTTTATTTTTGGTGGTTTGTGTTATTTGTTAACGCTCGCTGGCTTTGAACTCAAGCGTAGTCCATACACACTTCTTCTAGTAGAACTGGACTGAATTGTGCGTGTGGAATAGCTTTCCCTGTTAGCAGTGTTATTATTTGGCGAATCTACTCCGACTTCAGAGGTACTTGTAATTTACATCCTCAAGTCAAGGTCGAGAAGTAATTATTTTAGTCCAACTGTCTCATGTATGGGTTGAACCCCCTACCTCAGCATCAGCTCACCGGAAGTTTCAGAATGAGAGCTCTTATCTGTTTGGCTGTGCTGACCTCCCTCCATGTTTCTGATCTGCTAGTTTCAGTAAGTAAAGGTCAAGGATATGACCCTTGTACACACCTAGAGGCAACCTGGACATATGGAGCTGGCTGCCTGTTGTTGTAAACTGACCAGCACTGGACAGGTCAAGTGGTCAGCTTCACACCAACCGCCTTGACTTCCCCAGACATGTCCTGGTAGCCATTTTAGGCTGGGTGGATCTGGGAACCCAGGTCCATTTAACAAAATCCACTTTGATAGAGTCTTGACCACACGATCACCGTCATGTGAGGATGTGACGAGCGGCTGGCCGATTGGCTAGAATTCTGGGTTCTCCTTTGGGAATCCTCGGTAAGGTGTGGATTTTTTTTTTCTGTCGGGGAAAAACAGAAAACTCTAACCTGCACAGTTTGCGGTGACTGTCCTAGCCAGGCGGCCTTAAACCCTCATGCTCAAGACCCCCCTGTCCCACACCGCCAGGTACTATATTGGCAATAAATGGCAGACAGTGACCACCAAGCTGACCAGCGTTCTAGCCACTGCTGAGTCCAGTACTGATTTTTCTTTGGCCAACACACTAATCGCTTTGATTTATTTGGTTCTTTCGGGATTTGAAGTTTTAAAGGTTGAGCACAACCCACTACTGGCAACGCTGATCGTATTCCGTTACCCCCGGGAAGGTTAACCCGGTCATCAAATGCCCGCAGAAGTCGGATGTGTCGGCCTAACGGCGCAAGAACACAGCTCTGCTGTAAACAGGCACAACACAATCACGTCCGAAAAAAAATTCCTCATGAACGCAGAAGAAGAAGAAGAAGAAGTATTCCGTTACGAACCCAAGGCCTTGTCCACATCAGATTGGAAGCACTAGACTTCAGTTTTGCTCTCTTGACTTTAACACTAATCACTTTACACTAATCACTTTAACACTAATCACTAACTGTAAATTATTTTGCCAACAGGCAACACCCCAGGAGTTTGGAAGAGGGCTGATAGACTACCTGGACCACATCCTGTTTTCTGGGGATCGGGTCATGGACTTGCCGACTGAGACTTGTGATGCCATCCTCAATATTTATGCAGCGTCAGGGCCTGAGAAACTTTCCCAAGTTATTCTTCTATCAAATATGAAATCATTTTCTACAGGTTTGTCATTTTTTTTGTGCTTGCTCGCTTTGAACTCAAGCGTAGTCCATACACACTATTTATAGTAGTGATGGACTGAATTTTGCGTGTGGATTAGCTTTCCCTATTAACAGTGTTCCTCACCATCAGGCAAACCCACTCTGACTTCTGAGGTACTTGTAATTTACGTCCCCAAGTCAAAGACAACAGGTCAACATTTTAAGGACATGCGTTCTTATCCATTCGACCAGCTGACCTGCAGGTTTGTAATAAGGACATGTCATTTAACACAGAAATATCACAGCACCGTTGAGTTGATTTGAGGCAAAACCCAACATCACAGCATTCAGAACATTCTTATCCATCCTCATCTTCAATGACCAGTGAAGAGTCGTAATACTATTGGTACTAGCTGCAGTATATTTACGTGTCCGTCTGGTCTTTCCTCGGAGCCCTGAGAGTCGGCCAGATCCTCTGGTCACTCCCTGCAGTTCCATTCTCTCCAGACAATGATGGTGTATCTGTTATTTCACACTATATATGCCTGTCTCCACCCTTCCCAGCATGCTCTGTGAGTCTGTTACAGTCAAGACGTGTGCTGTTTGTCCTCCAGCCAGTGAAACGCCACAGTGACTGTCTCCACCTCCATTCATAGACTAGATGTTGTGGTATCATATGCCAGGCTCTCCTGCATTTAACACTGTCCATTAACCTTCGCTGTGAACCCCCAGGGACTTCTTGTGCCTCTTAGCACTGAGCCATCCATGTAGATGATTACATCTCTTGGACATAAATTGGGATGAATCATTGGTTGCACCTCCAGTTCAGTGCTGCTCTCTGTCCAATGTGTTTGTAACCTTGCACAGTTCTGACATAAGCAAACAAATTTGCTAACTGATAAATTGTCTGCAGTCTTTTCTTCTGCATGATGTGAATGTTCTTCTTCATGGATGTGAATGTTCTTATCTATGGATGTGAATGTTTTTCTTCATGGATGTGAATGTTTTTCTTCATGGATGTGAATGTTTTTCTTCATGGATGTGAATGTTTTTCTTCATGGATGTGAATGTTTTTCTTCATGGATGTGAATGTTTTTCTTCATGGATGTGAATGTTCTGCCTGCCACATGGTGTAAATGTTCTTCTGCATGATGTAAATATTTTTCTGCATGATTTAAATGTTTTCTGCATAATGTAAATGTTCATCTGTATGGTGTAAATGTTCAGAAAAAAGGAAAGAAGAAAAACAGAGAAGATAAGAAACATTTCTGAAGTATGTTATTCAGGGTCA